>CM063730.1:6406031-7006031 GCA_032441825.1 Chaetogeoica ovagalla
TGTTCGCACTATATGCGTGTGTGTGTGTGTGTGTTTTATATAGCGGCGACCGTTGACGGGAAACGGTCGCATGATGGGCGTCCCGAAACTTTAATAAGTTTTCGAACGGTCCGGTCGTAATGACGCCACACGAACACCCTTCTGAAACTATATTATGGCGATTTACAGGAATTTACACGGAAAACCGTTCGTTGTGAGCGCAATAAGCTCACGCGTCGCGGCGAGTGTATTTAATAATATCTCCGCGCCGCGCCGTGTCCACCGCGCGTAATAATACTCGGCGAGACGACGGCCTGATATTTCTGCGGTCCGTCGAAAACCGACGGCGGCGCATTTGCAGAGGGCTCATTCGCACGGGACGAGACGGACTTCATCATCCCATCGGCCCAACGGCCATGGCGTGTTTTCGTCCATCGACCGACGGCGTATTCTTATTCTAAATGGAGCGCAACGGCGGAGAAACGATTTTCGCTATTTATATATTTTTACTCTGACCTACCACAATATTATGATTCAAAATAATTATTTGTCGTATACGTTATATACATAATATAATACAGGGGGACTGGTGATGAAAGCGCACAAACACCGGGGCGTTATTTTACGCCAAAAAGACGGATAAAAAAAAAAAAATGAAAAGCGATTTTTTTTCCCGTAATAACTGGTCATGTCTCTCGGACTATTGGTCGAATTTACAGACGGCGCTCAACGGACACCGTTCCGTCACAATTGGTTCGATTCGACAGAACCCGTGACCCGTGAGGAGCTCGAGGACGTATTCTCGAGGAACGGGTTCTTCTCGCGGACCGCGGAAAAACTCGGTAGTACGACCGTGTGCGAGAAGAAATTGCGTGGAATTCAATTGGCGGCGAGAATCTGGTCAAAAAGATTGTGAAAAGTCTTTTTCTATTCTCGTGTTTTCGTGACTACTCTGCGCGTGTTTTTCTCAAAAATTCATACGACGCACTGTGTATGCGTCGTGCGTATGTATCTTTCGCGCCGACCGGACGACAACGGTTCGGCGGAGGCCCTTTGAGAATCGGTGGAACGGCCCGCGGCGGTGTGGCGTTGCTCACACGCCGTCGGCGCGACGCGGATAAATCTCGACCTTTTGACAGTCGGTGCTTTTTTTTTCCCCTTTCTCCCGACGCACGTATTGTCGTGCCCGACGTTTTGTTATTTATTTTCGGCGCTTTTTTTTTCCATTTTTGCAAAGTCGACGCGACCACGGCGTGTGAAACTGCAGCAACAGCGGCAGCGGAACACCGACGTCCAGACACGGCGAAAACAGCGAAGGAAAAATTTCCGTTACGCACAAAACAGTTTTCTCTCTCTTCGTATAAATAATACGACGTTTTTATACCGATCGCACGTAGAAAATACAGATTTTCTTTTTCCGTTTTCCTCCCCGCGTGCGCCGCGCGCGTACGATGCCGTGAAAAATGAATATACACCGGTCTCGGGTTTTCATTTTTCGCGCGCTCTCCCGGAAAGAATAAAACGATTTCAGGCGCGCGCTAGTTCTGTTCACCGTCTCGGACCGATAAGCTTTTCAATAACTCGACGACGTTTGCACACCCCGTGCAGCCTGCTGTGGTCGCTCGTTGTCGTCGACCGAACGCGCGCAGAATCCGAGACCGTATACAACTTCGGTATAGGAGAAAAAGAAAAAACAAAATTAAACTTCTCACACACACACACACACACACACGTATACAAAAAACCGGTAACGGACTATGTATAACGAGAAATATGGAAAAAAAGAAAGAAAAGGAAACACATTATTCCGGAACTCGGTAAGGCTGGCTTAGGTTAGGTTAAGTGCACAATGGCGAAATGATGATCGAGTCCGTAGAGAGATCAGTATTTGTTTCGTACTAACATTTTTTTTCTATAGCGAATTCGTGTTCGTTTAAATAATAAACGCGAAAAAAATTATATGGCTTATATTTCAGATTTATTATTTTCGTGGATTCAGAAGCATTTCGTCGAGCACTTCCCAGACACGTATCGGCGGCAGCACGCTTTTTTTTGTTTTTTTAACACGATCGGAGTGGACCGTTTACAGTCTCGTAAAGTGTTCGACTACAAGCGTTTTGATATTAGTATTTAAATAATTTTCGAGGTATTCCATATACAGTTTTTTTTTTTTTAAGTATTTTTCAAAATAATCCGAACGCTTTGTAAAAGCGTTTTTAACAGAATTTAAAAACTACGGGGAAATCCGTTCTATCAGTTTTTCACAAAAATTAAAATTAATATAATTATAAGTTTTCGATAATTATTATCGTATAGTATACACAATCATATTGTTATAGTCACCCGTTTTCAACGTTAATTCGAATTACATCGTTTCTATGGATATATAGAATATATGTATAATTTTGTGTTTATTAAATGTTGCCGTTTTGATTGATGAACAAAGTTATGGAGACTTATGCATTTATGATACGCAAAGTTCGAGAAACGTCTAAATTTTTACTTTATGAAATCATAATATTGTTATTACCTTAAATATTTTTTATGGAGTTGATCCTTACGTTTTTCTTCCTCTACGATGTTAAAACATATTTTTCAATGTACAAGCTGAAATATAAAAATAACATTATTAATAAAACATTTATTACATTATAATAAAGTACAAAAATAAAATATTTATTACGATTCACAAATCTCAACGATAATTATAAATTATTATTTTGTGGTAAAATAAATAAATAAATAAAAATACAAGTTTTGTTGTTTATTGAACTTGCTTAACAAATTTTTATTTTATTAACGTATATTATTGTGTTATTTACGAGTTAAATTTTAATTTTAATAACGTCACTTTTGTAGGTTTCATTTTACTTTGTAATACGCGCATTGCTTGAGCATACAGTCATACAGAGGTAATTTAATTTGACATCGTAACTGATATTGAATAACAGTTAATAAAAACGTGAATTTTTAAAATAATTTTTCCTGTATTCCTGTAAACAATTCCTTTTGTATCTAACGTGCGAACGGAACGTACGTTGAGGAAGTTTCAATAATTTGACGAAAATTAAGAGTTTCGAGAAATTTTATCAGGACCGGTGCCTGTAAATATCGCGGCGGGAGAGACGATTTTTTAGCACAACCAGATTTCAAAACTAATCGATATTTACCCATATTGTTCAGATTACGATTCGTTGATATTATTTTTACTCCACAATAATTGTGCAAACGTAACAACGAGTATAAAAATCCGCACACTAATAATATTATTACCACAACGTTAAATCGAATGACGCATGTACCGAGCATAAAATATATTTTGTTATAAAAAAAATATTCCGGTTTGATAAATAAAATCACCTTTTTTTTCTCACTTTTCATAATATTTATAAACCTGTCGGCAACCTGCAAATGATGAATACACAATTTTTTTTTTATTATTATTTTTTTTTTCGTTTTGAATCAATTGCGTTTTTTTCCCTTTAGAGTGAAAAGTACGTTTACACACACACATATATATACAAAATTGAAGTCTACGCACGACGTCATACGAAATAAAAAAATAAAATTTATTATTTCGTACGTTAACTACTGGTGAATACGAATTCCGGACACGATATTGTCAGATTTTCTTCCGTCTTAAAGCGAAAGAGGAGAAAAAAAAAGTAAATCGTTGCGGCGAGTTAATTTTTCTACACGAAAAACCCGGACGACCGCTATAATAGGGGAAGACGATTGAAAAACGTGTCGAAAAGTTTCATTAAAAATTGGCATCTCTACTAATGAGACACGCTGCATATACCGGCTTTGGATCGCATTAATCACAAAAATCCTATCAAAGTCCTGTATATAACCGCGTAGTGGCTGCATCGTTGAGAATCCATTACAATTAGCCACGTGAACAACATTACGGTCATTCGGTACATTCAAAATACAGGCCATCGTCTCTGTCGGATACAGTCATGTCAGGCTAGATAAATATAATTTATTACATGAAAACAGATCACAATTTGCGACGAATACATTATACGTCATGATGTGTACCACGTCGATTTCCCAATCACATCGATGATAATATTACGGATACGTCAGTAAATATACAGTTGTGTATATTGTAGTTATGTAGTTGTATCGTATTAGTTATAGGAATATAACCGTGTGCAATGCACGAACCGCGATTTCGAGACGGAATTCGGTTTTTTTTTTATTTTCATCCGCGTTAATGGATTAAATCGGTTAATTGACACGATTAATGAACACCCGACAAAATACTTTTTTTTTTTTTTTAAATATTTATATTTCGATTGAAATAGGAATTGTGTACAGGCGTCCAACGACATTTCAGTCGATAAATACGTTTGCTCATAACTTAAAGTCGACGGCGAAAAAAAATAATAGAATCGACGTGGTATACGTAAAAAAAAAAAAATAAATAAATAAATAAATAAATAGCGTATGAGTTTAATTGACGTATAGTGTCTGATTTGGATTAGCATAATGTTCTGCGCTCGTTGCGATCACATTGAGAACAGTTGTTGGATATTGCGGTTTGCTCGCGACACGACGCACGAATCGCGTACGTTAGTACACATTTAGTAATTTCCGAAATTCGGACAGTAGAAATGATTGTACTCGCTGTAATGCACAACACAATATGCGTATGCGATATGAGCCCAGAAAATATTATTACGAATTTAATGCGAACGCTGTGCGACGGACGGCGTACACAACGTGTATAAGCGCGTCTGAGTACAGTAATGGAAACTGGACGTATACGCGAATCCGTACGTGAGGCAAAAAAAAAAAAAAAAAAATCGGAATCCATTACGGTTCGATGCGATATGGGCCAAGAGAAGCACGCGTAATATCGCATGCCGGACACGATTTATCAAAAAAAAAAATAAAAAATAAAAAACCCCGCCGAGTTTGATCGGTTGGACGCATTGAACTATTGAAGTCGTATTACATTATACAGATGGACGGTCCGATATAATCGGTGAGGGGGAAAAAAAATCGAGACCAAACTTATTTTACAGTTCCGTTGCGCTGCTCCATATCGCACGTATTGTATTCCACGCGTATTGCGGAGCGTTTCGTATTTTGCGTAAAATATTAGTCCAGCAGAAAAACATTATCGTATGGAAATAAAAGTTCTCTTTCGCGTTGAATTCAACCGGTTTAAAACCGATTTAATGTCGTCCTATTGTTACACAACGCTGCGCGTCCGTAAAATTAGTGCACGAATTCCGCGGTAAATGTGCAAAAACGTCTTACGTGGACTTAAAACTCGGAGAGTTTTCTCGAAGAATTGGCGCAAGTGCTAACGAAAAAAAAAAAATAGAAAGTTTTTCGTTTTTCGATAGGAAATGAGGCGAACGGATCTGCAAATATTTTCAATAAAACAAAATATTATATTGTGTAGTTTTTCGACTGTATTGGAAAACCGATTCGTATTAGGGTTGTATATTTTATTATTATAATATATATTATTATGGAAAAAAAAATGAACGCGACAAATTTCGTTAAAATATACGAGTCTAGGGCTATTATGTATTACGAGATCTTCAGAAAAAAAAACAAAAAAAAATCAAAAATTATTCACCCGACTTAAACGAATATGTTGACAATATTGTATTGGCTGTTTTGTGATTTTTTTTTTTTTTTGTAATTCGCTACGAGATATATTATACGGAGAAAAATTTAAAAACGTGTCGAACATGTAGTACGAACAAAATACGATTTGCTAACTTTAACCGGAATATAAAATTGTGTAACAGAAAAAATAAAAATATAAACCCCGAAGGGATCAACGTACATTAAACGTATGCTGAATTCATATAATAGGTTATATGTTATATTATATTGATAATAATAAATAAAATATTAAGACTATTTAACAATGATAAATACATTTAATAACATAAAAAAAAAATTTTAATATTTAAAATTCTACGTTTTATATATAAACTCAATACGTTGTCGTCACTGTACTCGAATGTTTACAATTCGTCAAATGTCACTTCGGTAAATAACAATAACCTTCCTTATACACATTGAGACAATATATATTATTATGATAGTTATAATATTTGGAATTTTTCAGGATTTTTTTTTACCACGTATTTGTTTTATAATAAAATTACACGTCATACGTATATTTTTTTTTAGCTATTTACTACGCAATAATGTGTCTCGAATTTATCGGCTAACCCTTGTGTACTGCACAAACAATGTTAAATATTATAATAACCGGTATTTCGTCAATATAATATAGTTTGTAACCATAATAACGTTTATTATGGTTACAAACGGTCGATTATTATTATTATTGTTATTATTGTTATTATTATTATTATTATTATTATTATTATTATTATTATTATTATTATTATTATTATTATTATTATTATTATTACACGCGTTGTACACATTAATAATAATATAATATTTTATCGTAACGGTTCGGTAAACGTAAAAATTAAGCCGTTTATTTACAACAATCGTATTAAAATGTATCTGGGGAGGAGGCGGTTCGTTTTATAATGAAATTGAATAAAAGCGTACCTAAATGACGACCTAAATGTAAAAAATAAAAAAAAAATTCAAAAATCTAAATTTATATATTTATATGTATATATTTTTTCGTATGTATATACGGCGAAACAATTAAAATATTAAATTTCCACTAATAACTTCAAGGTCTAGCGAAATTGAATTTTATTTAAAATCGTACGAGTCGCATAATAAATACAATTATTTCGTTTTCACATGTTTATCTCAACATTACGAACGCGTCGTGCACACGCGCAGAAAAAACTAATTATATAATAACAGAAGTTTAATCGTATATCTCTTTATTATTATTTGTCATTTAGTAAAAGCTTTTCGTCAATACATATTATATCGATTTGTTTCGCATAAAAAAAATAATAATAATTTGAATTTGTTTTATTTTATTTTACTGAGAAATTCGTTGTTTCTCGATTGTCCTTATTATCATTTCTTATTTTTCGCAAAAATTAAGAATTAATATTTCGAGAGTCGTTTGCACACGGTCTGGTACACATTTCGTTTAAATCGGAGGCATTTCACGTTGAATTTTTATTATTTTATTAATTCACAATAACGCGCGAAATGAATGCGATACGAGTTGTGTGTATATATATATATATATGCAAGACGATTATAATCATTTGATATTTACATAATTCGGCGGGACGTTTTCATCCATTGACAAATCGATAACTCCGCGAAATGCTTTCTAATAAATTGGATTTTTTTTGCTTTTTTCTTTTTGTACGGAACGGATTAAATTTTTTCCTTCGAACATTATACGTCTTTATATTTTAATACGTTTAAATATCCAATATTTGTATTTGTAGAAATAAGCGAAGACACACGGTTTCGCATTTAGATTTGTTTGCACAAAATCACGAATTGATTTATCCGGGTGCCGCGTAAAATTATATAATCTACAGGATGATATTATTATATAAAACCGTCCGAATGAATCCAACGGCGTTCGGTTTAGACATAATGGCCGTTGAATCAATATTGGTTGAAAATTGTGGATACGGTACTAGCGACATCGTTTTAATGGCATCATATGATCTTCTCCGAGTCCCGAAACGTCTTCTGTTTTTTTTCAAATCTCTCGAATAATTATCATTATTTAATATCGATCCGATAAAAGTATACGGATTTGACGCACAACATATTTAAGCATTATCGTTTTCGGTTACAATTATATAACTTATAAATTATTATTATTTCGCGCGAAATGTACGGCAGTTTTCATATTTTGTGCGTCGAGTTTTACACAGAATACAGCGATGAAACCCACAAAAGTAACTAAAAGTAATGTGTACGTATAACCTTTAAAACTGCAACGCATTACGACGTGTCTTTTCTGAAACGCCGGAGCGGTAGAGAAGAAAAATTATCATCAGGAACACTTTGTATCGTTCCTGTAACTCGTCGTTATCCGAGAGGGATTTTTTTTCTGTTCACCTGCATGTTATCGACCGGAATCACATCGTCTTCGTATTTTTCGTAGAATTTTATTATTATTATTATTATTATTACTATTATTATAATAAAAATAATAATTATTATTATTATTATTCACCTTATGTCGTTTTTTCACAGGTAATTATATAGACGGTACTTTTTTTCTTATTATTTTTTTTTTTATCAAATTTTATAGGTTGACTTTTTTCGTGTGATTTTTTTATATATATAAATAAACGTTTTGACCGGTATATCTGACACAAGAACAGTTTTACGATATTTTCGGCGTAACGCTTCAGTCAATAATAACTGAAAGGTACTTGTATCTATTTCTCACACGTCGAGAGAATTATTTTTATATTTACTATATTATAACTATTGAATATTTAAAGACGCATTACGATATTTCGGTGGAAATTGTTCACAACCACTGTCTGCCGTATATTTATTTATTTATATCGTTAATTATTAAAACGAACGCTGACTCGTTGACGGTTTTCACGAAATGCGGTGAAATGTAAGTGTATTGTATGAGTAAAAGCCAATCTGCCGACGTGTTTCGAGACTCATTCGAGTAGAACGAAATCGTTTTTAAACATACATAATTAAAAAAGAATAATTATTATGATTGAATAATTCTGTGACTATTTTGTGTACGAAACCTCGCGGGTATCCGTAAAAATGTTTAAGATTTTTCTGCGGTACTCGAAATAGAAAAAAAAAAAATTAGTAAACCGTTTTTAGTGACTGAAAGCGAGTTGGCCGAACCGGAATGTGGGAAAAAGATTATTTTTCCTGCTTTGAAATCCAGAACGTTCGACTTGAAAACGAGTCGCGACTTGTGAAATTCTTTAAACGTTTAAGTTTTCTTTTTTTTTTTAAATAAAAACAATTTTTTTTTTTTTTGTTTATGAAAGCGACGAGTCAAGGATTTCACCTATTGAATGGATATTCAATAGGTGGTGGTCAATGATCGATAATGATAATCAAAATCGTTATCGAAATGAAAACGGATCGACCATGCACGCTATGCGTTTCATAATATCATTTTAACCATTATAAATTTTACGTTTGAAGTTCACGGCACACTGATTGAGGTTAGGGACCGCTGGGTTACATTAAATGACGATCACGTAAATTAAATTACAAGGAAATTAACGTTTAAGCGATCGCGGCTCGCAGTTTCAATACACTATTATTGTCGTCGCCAATCGTTTATAAATTGTAAATGCGCGTTTTATGCGTATTTTACGTAATTTATGCGCAATCGTGTGAACGGCTTACGCGATTCGTATGAATATTCGTAGGACACGTTGTTTCGTCAATGCTCTCTCTTAAGTAAACCGAAACGCAAACGTCACGAAAATGACGAGATTACCGCGGAGATCGCTCGCGGTTTCCGCATATTTACATTTATTAGATTGATAACGATGAATATAACGGACATTCCTACAGTAAACGCAATAATTTATGCGCCTATTCAATACCAAATAATAATGTATATCATATATTATTTACAGCATCCGCGATTCGTGTACCTAAACGATAAAACGAGTAGGTTAACACGTTTGTATAAATATATTGTTGTTTATATAAATTATTTTATCAAAAAAACTTTGTCTATATATTGTGATGCGCGATCGTTTACCGGTGGACGCGAGTATTTTACGCGTATTGCGTCGATTATTTTCCTAAATAATATATCGGTCAGGACGAAATAAAAACGCTATAAATCACTCGGCGTTTAGGCGACGTACGAGATTTCGTCCGTTTTGAATTTTCGCAATTTTTCGTTCTCGGTTGTTTTTTATTTTTTTTTTTCGCGCTATCGTTAATCGTGAATAAGTGCGAAAAACTAACGTTTCAACTATTTTCAACGTTTTACGATAACAAACCTTATTCTATTTGATATTTGTTTAAATTGGTTATATAATTTTTTTTTTTTTTTTTTTAAATATCGAACAAATTTCGGTGTTTTTTTTTAGATTTTTGGTTATTGTATCCACTAATCCCGTCCCTAATAGCGTAGTAAGAATATCATAGGCGTAATAACGAAATCTATTAAAGTATTCTTTATGGAATCGAAGCGTGTGCCGATTTCTTGGTATCGGCTTTCATTCAGTAATTTTTTTTTTCACTGTAAATTATTATTAACTGTTTCAAATATTTTTATTTCCGTTCCAGTTAAACATTCTAAGACTTGTTGTTGTACAAATAACAAGCGACAAATCAATACGTTTTCCAATAGTACGTTATTAATTTCGATTTGTCATTCATAATTTTTAGTTTGTTTTTTTTCCATTTTATGCTCAGGGTGTATTAAAAAAAAGGAGAAAAAAATATTAAAGCACGCTTTTTTCGTTCGTTTCCCCCGCACCCCATCGAGGAAAATATATTTCTGCGGACCGTTTTGCACGATAATAATAATAATAATAATAATATTAATAATAGGTAATAATAATTATAATAATAGGTAATAATAATTATAATAATAGGTAATAATAATTATGATAATAATGAGCTGAGTTCAACAATACGCGAATCGCAAATGCTTCAAAGTCTCGGCGGTAAGGCTCGAGACATAATAAATAAGTGTTTCGAACGTCAATCTATTTTCGCGTTACGTAGCTTCGCCTTAAGAGTTCCAGGTGCGCGTAGGCAGCACACGCCCGTCAGTGTGTGTCAGCTGATGTACGCGGTACCGCAGTCATTGTTCTCCGTTTTCATATTTAAACGTTATCCGCGGAGTCTTCGCCGAAGTCAAACCCGTCATCTCCCGGGAGTGTTTATGATACGAGTAATCGTTGAATTCGAATTGCGTCTAATCGCGCGATATTTCAATTAAAAATCGTTAAAACGGGAAAAAAATATGATTTAATTTACCCGTAAATTAACGTATTTTATTTTTTTTAAAAAAATTATTTAAAAAACTCGTTTTGTTGTTGGAACGTTTAAATTGTCCACTAGGAATCGAGAGACGTTATTCTTATGCAATCGTCACATCCGAAAAATACAATTGATAGCCATTTACGGAAAAATAATTCAAATTCTAATTGATATATATATAAAAAAACGGGTTTATTATGATTTTATCGCGTTGTTTTGTTATGATTTTAAAACGCGTAAATGCATTACGGTTGTATTATAACTATAATAATAATTGTTCGACTACACTCGTTATGTATTTTAATCATTTTCGCAATTTGTTTCTCAGTGTGAATTAATATAAACTCAACCATATACAGCCTAATGGATTGTATTTATCAAAACTTCGAAAAAAATTTATGGTTTTGTATTATGAAAATATATAACAAAAATATAAATAACAAAACGCAACGATTTTTTTTTCACTTCGGTAAAATGAAAATAGTTGATTAAAGTTTTAAAAAAAACATTTATTTTTCGAATATTAATCGTTTTTAATAAAGTTTTGTTCTCGCTGTTGCGTATCACACGTTATCAATATAACAAATTGCCACCTTTGTTCTGAAATTGTACGAAATTTCGCGTGTTTTATAATATGAATAAAATTTGTATATTATTTGCACAAAATGTATTACGATAATAGCTGTTTACGTCGGTTTCATGAAGATAAAAGTAATTAGAAACCAAACAGCAATAAAGTTCAATACAAGTTTTATAGAAATTCAAATGAGAACGAAAAACCTGTATCGCACATATATACATCTATAATACAGGCTTATTTTCATATACCCCCAGGAGGTGTAGCAATTAATTTTTTTTTCTAGAAAAATAAAACTAAAGCGATTTTAATGACCTTTATAAAAGTTACACGAAGGGAAAAAACATTAACGTTTTCCAAATTACAATAATTATATATATATATATTATAATCGAATCACAAAGAACACTTATGAAGTATATATATATATATATATATTCATTTTGGAATTACAAAAGAAAAAGATTTAATATCAGTTAATAAACGCACTAGTTTAAAATATCGCAAATTATGTATTACTTTTTTTTTGTAAACTAATGCAATGCATGACCTTTTGGTTCGTGTAATGAAAAAAGAAAACAGAACATACTTAATACGTTTGTGTATTATATACAATACGAAACCTCAATTCTGAAGTTAGAAATATCACTTTTATTTTCTATATATATTTATAAACTACTTATCGGGAAATTAATTATTTATATATAATATTATAAAACACCTAACGCGATGTCGTATTCTTATATGTTTAAAGTCCGCATGAATGTTCTAAATACTCTAGGTTATCGGTGGTTTTTAATTTTTTCTCCTGTATCCGGTATAAAACGTTTCCATAAGTATTATATGATTATCTTCTATGTTTGTGCTTAAAGCTTGTAATAGAAATACGATAAACTCTACATAGTAATAACGTAATGAAGTCTGTTATAGTGGCGGTTATAAAGGGGGGCCTCTCTTTTGGGATTTGATATTTTTAAATTTAGTATATCCCTAACCCAATAGTGCCGACTTGTAAATTAATCGTAAGTTAAAAGGAAAGATAAATCATTACTTTAATTTTATTTCATAGAAATACGCGAAATAATAATAATAATAATAACAATAATAATAATAATAATAACAATAATAATAATAATCATAATAATAATAACAATAATAACAATAATAGTCGCATATGATTGATCGCTCGGCCAGTGTCAAAATAAACTCTCGCGTATACCGACAGAGCGCGCACGTCGAACGCAATAAAACCGGAAAAGAAAGTAGTCACCAGATAGCACTGCGACACAACGTAGAGGGAATGGCAGCAAGAAGCGTATAAATAGCGGTCCGCAACCAACGGACCGCGTTCAGTCTTGCCACGGCGGGAAAACGCGAACAACCTTGTTCGTCTCTGTTCGCGGCAAACACACCGTGTGTGTCTATATCACACATGATTCGCGTATGATGGACAATCTGAACTGCTTTTACACGTTTGATAATTTTATTCGCCGCGTTTGCCAAAGCGTAAACGTATGCGTTTAATAATGGGATCGCATAATTAACAGACAATAATTTGTGTACAATATGAAATTCAACTGGACCGCAATAGATTAAAGAATATTTTTACAACTTACGATACTTCGAAACTATCGATAACTCTCTCATTTATTTCACGTAACAACACGTGACGTTGCGTAGAGTTATAAAACGATATAAACATAAAAACAAAAGGTCTTTATTTTTATCGGTTATAATGTAGCGAAAAAAAATACATGGAATTCGTACAAGTATTGTCGCAACAGTGTAATACCACTGTACCGTGCAATTTAATTTTGGGAATATTTATCGTACAAAAAATAAAAATTAGAACGATATTTTTCGTTTTATTACTTTTTTCCCGATGGAACATCGGTATTTTACTAATACCTATATATACATATATAATAAACAATCCATAAAATACTCCTTCCCCCAATGTACGATTTACAATTCGACGTTTATGCACACGCGAAAATTATTATTTTCATATTTCTATGCAATATTTACTCGGTGTTTATCAACGAAATCCGCGTACAAATGGACACTTTTGATAAAACGGTAACGTTAGACATTTTGTATTCAAATTAATTCCGCCGAAATATTTTTTATTTTCTTTCAAATTTTTTCATTTATTTTTAATTTTTTCTTTTTTTTTTTAATGCATAATCGGATCAACAGGGTATTAAAAATTACGTTTCTTCATCAACAGCAGGCCGGTTCATTGACAGTCATCGCTGTCACCACAAATCCTCTCCATTTCTTTTCCTCTTTATCATATTATTATGTCGCATTTTAAAACGAGCGTTCTGCTTCAATTTAATCCGATTCCCGGCAATTGCACGCACCTCCATCGCTTTTTGAACATTCATAATAATCGCCTAGTTTTGTCTGATTTCTCTACTAATACTTCCAGTATGAGCTATCGGCTAGTATGGATAATGCGATCAAACCGTTTTAGGCGTTTGCGTTTTAAAAATATTTTGCCTCTTGTACGACTTGTGTAAATCTTCTTTTTTTTCTCCTCTCATAGATGTGTTTCCGTTGTAGTGTTGAAAATTCGGCCATACACGATTCGTAGAATTCTCCATTATTCTTCGATGATCATAATTAAAAAAATCTAATTATTATAAAAGAAAAAGACAGTTGAAAAATCACCGTTGGTTATTTAATCTGTGCACATAAACACAAAACACGGGTCAAAAATTGGATTTATGTTATCATCGCACGTAACATATAAAAAATATTGATAACCTTCCAATTGTGTTCTTTTTAAATTACTATTATATTTTTTTAGCTCTGGTGCTATTTTTTTTTTTTAATATTCGCGAGTTTACATATCACATAATATGCATCGTAAATAATATCTTTTTTGAAATAAACATCCCGCAGGAGTTCTTTTTCACGAGAGAGCTTCTCGTCTGACGTTTAATTCTTAAATCCGCAACTGATATATATATATATATATATATATATATATATACACTAAGGTGTGTGAAAATAATTTAATATAATGTTGCACGATGTTCGTGCGACACGTCGATGGGAGTGGGCGGGAGATGTTAGTTGGACGTTTCGTTCAATTTGTGTGTCACCCCCGGGGAAATAATTCTAACGAAAGAATACGCTTCGAGGCCTCGAGAAAATATTGACCGACAAATAAAATAATATATATATATAAAATATACGCACATCGCGTGGCGATTCCTAACGTTTCGGAAATCTTTGGAGGAAAACAAAAACAGGGATATTACAGGTCCGTTCAATATAAAAAACCTCTGACGTCTCACGCAGGAACCTTTGAACTATTGTTTCGAATAATAGAATCATAGGAAAACCTTGTCCTAGAGGAAGAATATTCGCATATTTTTATCGTCCGTTAAGCGAGTACAAAATACCGTTTACAGATTTTGAAAAATATAAAAAAAAAACTCGGGATTTTTTAGTCCAATATTTCGATATTTTCGGATTCGAAGAATATGAAATTTCGATTTTTTTTTTTTTTGTTTTTATACATATTTCGAAAGTTTTTCGAAAACAAAACACTATGGTAAATGTTTTTACTGGCGAATCGATGAACAAACAATTGTTATTGAATTAAATTGCGAATCCGTCTAAAGAAGACGATTTTTTTCGCGTCTTAAACGGTCAGTGAGTACAGTTTAGAATAGAACATATATATATATATATATTATTGTGTAATGCGAGACAAATTTCACTTTTTTTTTTTCAGTTCGATTCTGCGATTCAGGTTAGACGAACGTAGTTTCACGATAATAATATTTCGAAAAAAATGTCAGTTTCGTTAGGTACGAAATAGTTTCGAAAGAAAGAATAGAATTGGCCATGACGTTTTAAACACCATCATACGCGGAACAACGAACGAAATGAAATTATTAAAAAAAAAACGTGATTTCTCGGAGACGATGATAATATAAAATTTTTAAATACGAATTTAACGTGTGAGCGGGGGGTGAGGGTTTAATACGCCGATAGTCAAAAGAGCGCACCGACGATCGCGTATAAAATATATAGTCACGCGAAAGTAATTCCGCGAGTTTTATGTACACATTTTTATATACTCCGTTCACGGACGGCCGGTCGCTGTGAGTCCCCGTTCTCTCACATACCGTCGCGTACAGTGCGCCAAGTACGTTTATTTACGCTCCGACGAATCGGTGAATTATTGTCCCGGGGAAAAGAATGAGGTGGACGGGGGGGAAATAATGAAAATGAAAACCGCCGCAAAATAAATAAACGTTCGGTTCTCGGATTCGTTTGCTGCGTTTGCTACGGAGTGTCCGGCGCGCGCGTGTATCGGAGACGACGAGACACGAAAAAAGCACGCGATAACGGTTGCGACGAAAGAATCGAATGTGGTGGCGTGTAGAAAGACGAAACGGAGGAGGTATCGTTTTTCTCTTCCCCTCCGTCGGACGACGAATGAGGCGCGGGGAAAGAAAACTTACGATGAAATATTATTACCCGTTTATGAACGGCGTGCGTGCGCGTTCGATTACACTGATACGTTAACCGCCGGTGTGAAATGGTTTGGACATGTATTCGTGTACGTATTTTTTTCTCCTTCTTCTTCTTCTGATGGCCGGTAAACGGAAACCTGCGTCGTTGAGATACACGTACGGTAAACCGGCCAAAATTGATTTTCATTTTGTGTACCAATATATATGTAGAAAAACCAGTGCCGACAAAAGTTATGTTTCAACATACCTACGCGCGCGTTTCACCCATTAAATCACACGGGACACGTATTGTAATCGTAATAAATCTAACGACAACGAGTCCGTGGTACTCAACGTGTAATGCTTCTTTCTGGTCCAACTTTGTTTTGAAGTTACGAGTGTGTCGTTTTCGTTGTTGTATTGAAAACAGGCGAAATCGTTGCGCGCTGGTATTTCATCACGCCGCATGACGTAATGGAACGCCGCGTCGTCTTCCCCGCTCGTCAAAACGCCGGTTCGATACCGATAAATGCGTGCGTTTATTTCCAAATTAAAATGTTTGCACATTTTACACAGACATTATTGTCGTTACTTTGTACGCCGCTCGTAATTTGCGAAGGGATACCTCTCTACGTCGCTCTATGAGCTATACACGCGTTTGAAGGCAATAGAGGAGCGTTACGATTTTTCGTAAGACACCACCACCGCCACAACATCTCATGTAAAACGCATTGATTGAAAAAAAAACAAAAATGTTCAAAACTCGCATTTCGAAATTCATATGACGTTCCATGTGGACGTTTCCCAATACAGCTGATATTCTGGAGAAAAACATTTTTGTTTCTTCACAATTACTTCATCGTACACATCGACCAACTTCGAACCGTAACGCCGCGTGATAATTTACTAAAACGTTCGATTAAACAAAAAAAAAAATTAGAAAAATTCTTCGGAAAAAAGAAAAACATACGCGTGTTATGCTGAAAAATTACCCGTTGTAGTTTTTTTTTTTTTGTATCTTTTTCGATTGTATATCGATTTGCAGATCACAAGTGAGAAACGTGCACAGCTCATACGAGGACCGTAATGTCTTTATGCAATTTGTGGAAAAGTATTGGCGAACTCATTTTCTCTTGATTCGCCACACTAATGACAATACCGCGTATCTACATTTTACCGATTTTTCAGGAGAGCGAAAAAACCGAATAAATATTAACAAGCATTATACACTTGGTTTGTTTTTCAAATTTACGTTATTGTTTTTCAACATTGGTCTTTAAACAGAGTTTTTTGATTTTTCGTTACTGTACAAAACGTAGTAGTGTAGTTACGCGGCACGACAAAATTGTCTGTGAGATACGTGTTTTCGTTTGGTGCGCCAACACTTATTGAAATTGTAGACATATTACTCATATTATCCCGATTCGGAGGGAATATAATACATTTTAAGGTTGTTGTAGAGAAAATAGAATTCGTGCGCAAGGAGATTGATTACGAATATTTTGATACGAAGAACTGACGAAAAAATGTCAGATACGTGGTATACATGTCATCGTTGTCGTAGCGATATTATTTTGAACGTTTCGATTTTTGCGCTTCTAATAAAGCGGAATTTTCCGGACAAAAGTTTTTTTTTTTTTTTTTTGCTGCGCGCGCGGTTAATAGCCATTTTCACGACTTAAGCTATAAATCGCATATGCCGCGCGCACGCAATAAAAACGAGAGAACGACACCCACGAAAATACGCAACTGAAAATCGCTCACGTCTCGCACAAATCACGTTTAGTGCGGCCGTACACTTGCCACCGCACGCATACGAGTGTAAAGTTTTTTTTCTCTTTTTCGTTTTACAAACGAACGAATATGTTTTAATTATTTTTCTCCGGCGAATATTGCAGTACGTGGAGCGAGGAGAAACTATTTGACTTTTCGTCGGGGACGGGGGAATGCCGATCGATAATTTCGTATTCATCATTACGGATTTCACTCGATCGTATCGTACGCACATATTGTATATATATTTATAACATAAAGCGCATTTAAAATATAAATCAATGTCCGTTAAAATGTACGTTGATTATTAATATTATTTAATTAACGTTAGGTTCGAATATTATTCGAATCGTATGAAAAAAACTTTATTGAACGTTGAAATTTCAACGGCGGCGGGCGGTCGGTCCCGCCTGCACACGACGTCCCTGCGACGCACGGCGTTCGAATACCTCCCCCGGTATAATCGTCGTCGGCGGTATAAAACCGCCAAAGGACTATCCCTTCCGCCGCGTAGTTCGGATTATCTACGGCCCGGAGATTCGGCGAAGTGCAAACGGCGCGCGGTCATTAGAAGTCAATCAATCAGCGCGAAGTTTATACGTTGGCGTATACCGATCGCGCCTATAATACCATTTTATCACCGGCGGCAGGCGGTCATACCGCGCGCGCGCCTCCTGCGGTCTACCGTTTGAGTGGTGACACACCGGAGGACGCGTGCGCAGTCGGAGTTCGCGTGTGTGTGAGTAATCTTTTCGTACACTTTTTGACCGCGTTCGCTCAATTTACGAGTAGAAAATAAATAAATTAAAGGTCCCCCCCCGGAGAGAAATTGGAAAAATTCTCGTGTTCTTATTTTTGTTTGTTTTATGAAAACGGAGGGAAAATATAATGATTTACCGCTGTTTAATCGCGACATTTCACGTTACAATTTCGAACGAAATTAGTGAAATTTTACGTACACGATTTTCGAAGAAATCCCATAATTTCTATATGTCGTTCGGTAATTTTTTCTTGATTTTTCACATCGGAATTATTCGACACGCGCGGCTTTTTAGTTCAATGCGTCCGTTAAGAGTCCAATACGGTTTTGTTTAATTCTGCGTCTGTAAATGGTTTTTCTTATTGCGCAATTAACAACGTAGCTATTTTCGCGCGCCAACGAAAAATAACGGCTTCGAACGGTTACTATTGAAAAATTCGTTTGTGTTTGTCTCCTACAGACAGAGTTGTTATTATTATTTTTTTGTTTCATGCAATTTTCGATTTACAATTTCCTCTCTCCCCAAATGTCAGTGGTGTGTAGCAAAACGTAATGAAATGGATTTACGACAAACGAGACGCCATGACTTCCCTTGTATTTTAAATTTGCAAAATCGATTGATCGATCGATGGGACCCCCATTTCTCTTGCAAACACGACATTTGGAAATTAATTTTTTATTTTATTCTTTCCGAGGACGTTTTAATTATGTATTTTCAACTCGAATTCATTAGTAAAACGACTACGCTGAACTCAATACGTATGATACGCGCGTGTCAATCGAAATACGACCCCAGAGGTCGCCATATCATGCATTTCGCAATACATGAAATTGTCATAGGGAATACAATTTTCTCCGTGATATTTATCACGCATTATTGCTATTCATTTCGAGATCACGGGACACAAAAATCAACGTGCTTATAGTACCGATGTTAGCACCGAAATCGGTTATTCTTACACAACGGAGTTGGTAACGAAATTAGGAAAATGTACTGACTGGTCAAGCACTTTAGCCGTAAAATCTAGGGATCCCCCGTAGATACACGCATCTCATGCGTTCTCCACGTACTCTGTTTTCTCGATAACTGTTACATTATCGTATAAAAACTCAAAATTACACAAGTACTGTGTTTCAGTACATGTAATAATATTATAGTCGTAGAATATTCAATTAAATGTTGTCAGTATACGCGGGACTTGAAGCGGACCGACCCCACTGGTATGTTAAATGTATACGAGATAATCTAATACGATTCTAGTAGTGACCACCCGTGACGATAGTCTCGGAAATAACGGCCAGTGCACATTTCTCCATCTCTGTAATCGAAGCTATACCCTTTTCGACTGAATATTATACTGCAGATATATTTGTATGATAAAATCGTCTTTATCGCTCGCGGTCACACACACACAGAATCAGAACACCAGTGCGGATTACCGAGAATATTATTATAAACCTATGCGGTTCTATTACACAAAGAACCTAACTCATAACGATGTGACGCGATATTAAGCGGTAATCATAGTTTACATTCTGTTGTTTAAATCGAATTGGACGAAAACTTCCATTTTCGTCCATTTTCATAATTATTATTATTATTATTTTTTTTTTTTTTTGACAAAAATTTCATTGAAATATTTATACGAAACAATGAGTTGCACGAATCGGTGTTGACATTTTCGTTGTCGGTGTTATAGCGGAAATCCAAAACGGTTCGACAATAGGTGCCGAACGAAAATCTGACTGGTGTACTTTGAGCAGTAAAGTGGAAAGACTACGGAACTACGCCTGTTAAATAATACAACTCTAATTCTCTGCATAATACTGTGAATATCGTGATGTGACGAAATAATGGACGTGGATAAGGCAACGCTATTTTTATAAAGTAAATTACGCGATACGAAGCGTGGCAAATCGTCGTATACAGCCTCGGGTTTGGAAAAAACAACAAAAGTATTTATTCATTTTTTTTTTTTTTTTGTAGAAAATCTTACCAATTCGTTCGCTTGTTTTTTTTTTAAATTCCCCGGCCAATGGGATTTTTTGACGGTCTATTATATGCCTATGGCACATGAGATATCGAAACCGATTTATCGAAATTTAAAATACTCATTTAGTGAAAATAATTTCGTTTCTCCGTCTGCAATAACGGCCAAAACAAATAATATTTTTTTTCAGATATATCAAAGCCGGAGGCTACAGAATTTTCGTGCAATGTTTGTAGTATAGTTTATAGTTGAACCGATCTAGAGTAAAGAACAAATATATATTTCTGATAGAAACGTCGATTTTATTATTTTATTTGAAATGAGCAATTTTAAACGGTTTAAAAGTTTTATTTTCAAAAACGCCGCAGGGCCGCCAGACGCAGTGCCCGTCGATGCGATAATTGAGCCTATTTATGGAGACCGCGCTCGTTGTTCTGCTGGTATGTGTGTGTGTGTGTGTATGTTTGGAAATCGAAAACGGTTTGTAAATCGACGACATCGTGTGTATATACACTTTTCAGCCAATATACCTCCTCCGTGTGAACAAGTGGACGCAATTTACGGGCTCGATACGAAATCTGCAGATAATGAGGCTCTTGTTAAAAATCCGGGATGAGACCTCGTTCTGATCTCGAGTTCCTGAGGTCTATTAATTATAATTTTGTTTATACACGCGCCTAACGGCTCAGCTCCTCTTCCGCTTGGTCGACGGATTTGAGCTACACTAGCCGTCCGATTTAATTCGTATTAAGTATACACGGCGCGTCCCATTTGTTCTTTAGACAAGGTACATCCACAGTGTAGTTACAAAAAGAAATTTTAAAATCTTTTTAAGCAAATTTCTCATTCGAAGTAATTACCGCATTAAATTCAAATCCCCCCCAGTTTCTTTACGGTCCGCGAGAAGTCTGTTTCAAGAGAACGCGTTATTAAGCTTCTGGAGAACATGAAAATAGTCCGGTTAAATCTGGTGAATACGTGGAGTGATCTGCATGTGTATTGAAACCATTTTTCTGGCACAAGAAATCAATGATAATAATCGTCGTCGCGGTATGTGTTGGAGCGTTATAACGAAAGGTAAGAAAGAAGATCTATATTTCCATAAAACGGGCAAGAACACGCGTGCGACGTTTTTCAAAGGCTCTTCCAAACGTTTTTATAGAATTTCACATAATATGGCATTTCTTCCCGGGTCTCTTTGTGTATAATCCCTTGGAAATCAAAAAATAAAAATAAATAAATAAACCCAATCAGCACGATTTTCGATACAGGAACTGTTTTTGGTCAAAATTTCCGTTCAAATGCCTTCCTCTTTTAGTATAGGAAATAGAAAGTTTCACCGAATACAGAGGCACGGGACGTCCGACTGAATGATTCACAATAAGCGATATATAACAAAACGTTCCCGACATAAAACAAAACCGTATCGCAATCGGTCGTTCGAGATTTTTTTTTTTTTTCATATTTCAATATCATAACTGCGATCATTGACACTCGCGTTAGGTGCGATTATACTGTGTGAAATGATCCGTGAGATGTTTTGTACGAACGATCATGCGGATAGAAATGTTATAACAATCATTTTAACAAGAATAGTGATAGTATTAATATTTTAGAATTATCGTTGTCTAAAAACTTACGGGTAAGCACTGCGTACATCTGCGTTTCGTCAGAAATTATAAAATACTTCGAATCACGTTCGACCGTTAGTCCATGTCGTCCGTGGCGTGCCGCACCGGCTTTTTCCTAATCTAGATCTCCCCGTTTAAGTAAAATGGGTTTTTTATTCATTATTTACGTTAGGTTACAGAAGGTTTTTACGGCCGGGAGAAGTGATCGCTTGCCACAAAACTTTGTCCGAAAATTTGTCCGTGTTCCGCATGTACATCATTTTGAATCGATCTTTGTTTCATTGTGTTTCAATAATATTTAATACGGTTTCGTTTTTCTACCGCGTACATAATTATTTATAACGTCGAAAGAAAAAAATGTATTTTATAGTGTTTTTTTTTCCGTGTTTCGTGTAAAAAGACACATAATTTTCCTTATTTCCACCCAATATTATGTCCACGCGTTTTTATACACATTTTATACGACAAAATATTGTTCAAACGTACACTGCAGTAGTAACGCACGATAGTTAATCATTATTATCGCGTCATATCTCGGAAATGAACTCGTAATATATTATTTCCGACTGCGTTTATAGTTTATATTTTATTTTTATGTATTTCAAATACATATATATATAATATATATATTTTTTAATAGTTACATGTAAAGAACGGTTTTGGTATATTTTACAATATGACATTACTCTCCCCCCCTCAGTAAACGTATATAAAACATCCGAATGCTTCCAATTATTAATTTTTTTTTTTTTTTACAGCCACTATCCGGCACAATATAGCGTGTTTTACAATATATATTTTATCGTACGTTTGTAATATTCCGTAATAAGTTTCTCTCTTTCTCTTTGTGTGTGTAAATTCATACACACGTAGACACCCGTGCGCGTATATTAAATCATCTCAACCAACCGTACGTATTATTATAATATATCGTTCGTATATACGAGTAAGTACAATATTTGTTTACCGAATTTATCTGACTTTTCATATACTCGTATATAATATTTAATATTTGAGCGGTTTTTGCTCCTTTTTAAAATCGCGAGGGGAATTTAACTTTCGCCACAACAGTTATATATTTTTCGTAGTAAAATAATTCGGATCAGTTTGAAGCGAAACGTTGAACGTTCTAGAATAATTACTATTATGTCATCGTTCATTCTGCAATTCCGGAATGTAAACTATAATATTTACGTAATAGACTATAAATATATTATTCTTTCCATAATATTGAGTTTAAACCGAATCATAGATTTATTTATTTCTTTTCTTTTTTATATTTCTTCGTATTTATTACGATCTGTTGCGAGACATAAAGTGTGTTATATGTTTACCAATAATTTGAACGCGTTGGTGTTTCGTTTGAATAATCGTATATACCGCAAGTTCGAATATATTGTACACTCATTTGGCAGACATTTCAGAAAATACCAAAAATAATTAGTCAATATCAATGACGTTCGAGACAGTGAAAACGTTCGCTTAAATTTTGGAATTATAAAAATAACAATTACCATTCGAATAACAAACGAAATCGAAATAATATCGACGCGTACGGCCTCGGTATTGTTACGATATTAATTTAAAATAATAATAATAATTGAGACATATGAAAACGGGATAGAAATATCGATATACATACATTCGCATATAATCGATCGAATTGCAAAATTGTTTTTCAATTAGTTAATTGGTGTGTCTAAACTATTGTATGCGAAAAGTTAATGGATATAATTATTTATTCATTATTCGTTTTATAAACTCGCTCGCATTTATATAATTAACACAATATTCTAATTATGACACGCGAATATTCCGGAATTTGTTTTTACGAAATTGAGACAAAAACTCGTATTATTATCAACTTTCAATGTTACACATTCTATCAGTGCGTGTCGATAAATATTGCACCATGTTGAATACAAAATTCGGAATTAAGCGAGTGAAAATTTTTCGTAATTGAAACGTTTTTGTTATAAATACAATTTTTATATCGCTGTTCTCTCTATGTCGGTTACAGTAGGTACTACTAGCTGAGCAAAAGAGATCAACGTTTAATCGACGAAATTCTTTGCGCGTGACCTAGACGGTTTGTTTTATTTGAAATTGAAGACACAGTAACCGTGTGATGTGATGCGAATAATAATTCATAAGCGCCAACGAGACGTTTGCCTGTCAAAAGCCACTGAAATTTGATTATAAACTCCCGTGGGGGAGGGGACGCGGAAATGCGTTTTATACATGCGTATATTTTTCTTTCGTAATATCGCGTACGTAATAATTGAAACGTTTAGATTAAAAACCTGCGTTAGGCCCGAAAATGTATTTATCAAAATTAGACGAACGAATTTCGAATGTTACCGAAATCACTGCGTAGTCGGCCGGTCGTGCACATAGAGATAATCGCTATTTATGATTTATGATTATCATATCATTATTTTAAAAGTAGCTGGCTCAGATTTCTCCAGTACCTACGTGTATAGCGTTTAGTGTTTCTCTATCGTGTTTAAGTGTGTTTGATTATTGAAGTAGCGATATAAATCGATAGCATTGACTACCGTTTGCGAAACCTCTCAAAACGTACGAGGGTGTTTATTACTAAAAAAAATTCAAAACGAAATAAATTGTTTATAAAAAAAAAAAAAAAAAAAATGCGTAGAAATATGATTTTTCAATAGTGACGGAGTGGTTTACTATTGACGTCCAGTCGTAAGCACTTCAATTCGAACTGAATAAATGGTATTATGAATTTTAAAATACCTTCATATACATTTTTACAAATTATTTACTTAAAATATGGATGTAAAAAATAAAAAAAAAAAAACAAAAATTAAATTTATACAAAATGAATCAATTTCGAAAACTTTTAAAGAGCTTTTAATGTGTCTCAATCGTTTTAGTTAAAAATTACATTTTTTTTTTCATGTCGTTAGTAGCTGTATAATTCGAAAGCGAACGCATATTTAATTTCAAATTCAATTGCGCATTTATTTAAGTCGACATTTGTAATGATAGCCATTCTTCATTGAATTACGTTGTATAATTTATAAAATTTTAACAGTGTCTATCATTATGTCCTCGTTGCCATTTTGATAAAAATAATCAACATAACAACACCGACGACGGGCAACACGTCGTCTAGGTCCGTCCGTCGACACATTCCCGTTTTCGACTCTCGAGAATCCAGATGTTTAAAAATTTCGTCGAATAAATTAATATTAAATGAAAACAAAATATTTATATAACAAATAATAAACCTAATCAGTTTCAATTTGCTTATTTTCAATATCTTCATCGTCCGAATACGAACATCTCCGACGGCTATATAAGGTGACATACAACTAATATATTATTATTAATACAAATAAATATATATTATATATCGCGCAATTAGGCGCCTTGAACTCACCACACCGGGACAATCTTTTACAGTAGACGTGTACTGCGGTAAATTTAATGGACGAGACGTTATTTAATATAATAATCGCACCGTTTCCTTTTCAATTATTTATTTTTTTTTCTACAAAATGGGGCGCCCGACGTGAGCCTCGAACCAGGGGCGTATACAAGGGGGGGCGATGGGGCGATCGCCCCTCCCCCCTAGATACTTGTGTATGTACCTATATCTACTGACAACTAAAATTAATCGAACTAAAATTAAAATGTCATAAAACATTTTTTTTATTTAAAACTTATTATTTTTATATAATTTTTCGATAATTCTAAGTTGGCAACAGATTCGACGGGCCCTTTTTTCTATTCGCCCCCCTCCCTAAGGGATGAAGTAAATACTCCCCTGCCTCGAACCCACGACCCCCGAGATTAAGAGTCTCGTGCTCTACCGACTGAGCTGGCCGGGCTAGGTTTTTACTACACATTTTTCATCAAAAAAAAAAACCACGCGGCAAAGTAAAAGGGATTTGTGTTTTGAAATGTGACTGGGATAAAAAAAAAAAAAAAAACGTGTGCGCTCTTGACCGAGAGATATCGAAAACCGAGAAGGGAATGTTATTCGGCGGCACGCGTCCCCCCCCCCCCACTGATCACGCGGACGACGTACGGCGTACGAAAAAAATTTATATATACAATATGTATAAAAAAAAAAATGTTTAGCCGAGTCGATTTCGTTTCACGGAGTGGAAAAATATTAGACACTCGCCGCGGCCTCTCTGTCGCTCTCGCTACTGTCAACGTCTGCGACCGTCGGCCGGTCCCTTAAAACTAATAATATCCCCCGTACCCCGTTCAACGTCGCGAAATGGCGGGGGATATATATCTCGAAATAATGACGCAACCGTTACGAATAGCTCGTCGTCTCACATATATATATATTCCGGGACAAAGGGTTCTCCGCGGGTGAAGTTTATATACACCGTCCAACGCCGCTGCCACACACACACACACGCGCGCGTATCACAACGTTATCCGAACGTTTTACGCGCGCGGCGCGGCACGTGAATTATTGCGGCCGATGCCGCGGCGTTAACAACCCGATATCCATCTGCACGAGCCGCACCGCCGCCGCCGCCGCCGCCGCCGCCGCCGTTTCGTATCGTTTCCGATTCCGAGACTCGACCCCCCGGTCCCGCTGTGTCGTTTATTATTATATCGGAGAAATCGGTAACGCCCGGCAAAACAACAGATTTGTCACGTGGTGGGGTACCGTACGCTGCGTCGCCTCCGTCCGTTTTCGATACGTCGACACACCGCGCCGTTGTACGCATATTTCATTTGTATTTCCGACCGTGGTGGACGCGGTAGAATAATTACCGAGGGCCCCGTCGAATGAACGCCGTCAATCCGTGCACAACTGCTTTGTTAAACGGTCTTAACTGTTACGAGCGAAACGTTTGCACCGCGCTCGATAATATCGCGTCACGTTCAGCGAACAGCGACGCGGCGATTCGGTCCGGCGCGTATACACCGCGGAATCGGGGGGGGGGGGGGAAATTGTACGACGATGACGAAAGAGTGCGAGGGGACAAAAAAAAAAACGACGCGCGTCCCCGAAATATCTGAAATCCTCCGGAAATAAAAATGTTTCTTGATAGAAAAAAATGAACACGGCTCGTTACGCCCGCCTATTCCAAAAGCGTGTACACGCGAGAATTCGACGATTCCCGACCGTTGCTGGTAACGCACGCTCCAATATCGCGCCGAATCGTTTTTCTTTTCACGCGCGCAGTACTTACGTCACAAACGCGCACTCTCTCTCTCTCTTATACGCGGTACACATATAAATTGTTTCCGTGAACGTACGGTCGGTAAAGTGTACGCGACACGTACGACAAATTTTAAGGATTCTATAAAAAACAAAATAAAAAGTTCGAGTACTTAGCGCAAATCGTGTAATATTTTCTGGCGACTTTGTGATTATATTCAATTCGATTAACGGTGCGTCCGTCCTACGTGCTGAATTCTCTAGTCCTCGTTGCGTTAGAAACACTTTCCATTAAAAAAACGTCGTAACGTTTTGATGCTTCGGAGTGAAAATAAAACAGAAACGCGAGCACAAAGATATACTTACGGAAGTTATATCGGGTTTTTATCTCTTTCTCTCTGAATACACACAAAAAAAAAATATATAAACAGCGTAATAAACGTCTGTGTGTCGTCTTAAAAAATAATCAAAAAAGGGGTTTTTTTTTTTTAATTTAAAAGAAAAAAGTAAAATAATAGTAAACCGAACGAAGGAAATACGGGAAAATTCGTGTTTCAAAAGTCGTTTATAATAATAATAATAAAAATTGAAATATTTATTCGCACAAATCCAGTGTTTTTACCGAATACTGAATGAAGCCGTTAAGGACGTTTTCGTTTCGTTTTTTTTTTTTTTTTAATAAATTCCGAATGAAGCCGTTTCAAAAATGTATGAAATCGCACGGCACATTAATCATTAATATTTAATTTATGGAAATTAATCCATAACGTTAGTGAAATTTATACATCGATCAAAGTATTTGCTATTATTATTTCAAGATTGCCGCGCTATTATAGTTGCTTATAGTTTATTCGTCGTAAACGCGCTTGTGCGCGCTCAATTCGCTTTGCCGAAACTTTGCGCAACATTTTTCTTATCCAATTCTCCCTATTTCCTAAGCGTAACTAAGTTTTAAACTCCAAAAGGAAGTAAAAATCGGTCGAACATTATATCGTCGTTTGGTTGATTACGTTTAATCGCGTGTGATCGTAGCGATTACCAATCCAGAAAAAAATTATACGTTTCGTTTATCTTACGCGATTTTATTCGATTTCAAAAGTTTACTTATAACGCGAATGGACGGGTTGTTTTTGGATTTGAAAACGCCGGGATTAAGGTGGAAAAATGAATTTCATTTGATAATTCATAGTGGTATCACAACGATTAATCGCTATATAAAATGTGTGAGTACCGTACACTATAAGCGAGCCGGGAAATTATACATTTTTAACGCGCTAAAAATGATAATTACACACAACATTTTAATCGCTGGATAATAATAAACGGAAAGATCACATTATTATTTTTTAATGAAACGAAATATATTTATTTTGGAAATTTCATCGGTACGCTATTATTATTTTATTGTCAGTTTTATAAAACATTTCCTCGTTTCTCTTGCGCAACACAAGACACTAAAAACATTAATTGTCAATAATAATAATAATAATAATAATAATAATAATAATAATAATAATAATAATAATAATAATAATAATAATAATAATAATAATAATAATAATAATAATAATAATAATAATAATAATAATAATAATAATAATAATAATGATAATATGTACATACACGAAAATGTACGGTAAAATTCAACGTTTAAATAAGAGCTTCACCGTTCTTATCGGTACATTCGTTATTAGGGCAAAAAATATTGTGTGTCATTCATATATTTTTATTTTAAACGAACGCGGAAAATTATTATATTAAAAAACAAATACGCGTTTCTTCTTTTTTAAACTTTTTACACATTTTTACGTTTTTTTTAACACTATATACATATTTTTATTAATATTCTAAATAGTTAATAATTAAAAAACAAATCGTTTAAGTAATAACGCGTTTCGTACGTTTTATATATATATATATATTTATTTATTTATTTATTTTTTAATACCAAATGCAAACGTGTCTATACGAGATTTTTTTTTTTTTTGTTTGATCGTACATCGAATACAATAATTTAATATCGTTTATTTCAATTGAGATGTAAACGCGTTTTATAGTGTCGCACTGAGTGCGCATATGGCTTGTAGTGGATGTTCACATCTACAACTGCTATTCATTATAATACTCATCTGCGGCGTCAGGTCCGTACAGATCGAAACGCGGTGTTTTCCACAGTTGTCGATAATTCGCGGCCATTGTAATCAATAACAGAAAACAGTATTTGTTTTATACACGATAATTAGTAATTACAACACGAATATTGACATTGTTATAATACTATCAAACGAAATTGTATAATAATAAATGTAAAACAATAATAAGAATGATTTTATGTACACGCAGTAATCGCGTGGCGAATTTAATACTCACACTCTGGACAATGCGAATTATTCAAATCGATACGAGCGCGAGCATTGTAAACGCACTGCCGTGAACAATGTAAACCGAGTATAATACATTATAGTACACACACACATATATATATGAATGGAAATCCGTTGAAAGAGTCCTATAAATTTTACACAATTTTACAAGAGAAACGAAAAAAAAATTGTTCGCTCTTAATTTATTTTGCCAATTTATCGGCCAATAATCGTGTAATATAGAAATAAATAGTAAAAAAAATACCGTTTTTTTTTTATTAATAATATTACGTATACGGTGCCTTTTTAACACGAAAAAGACGTGTTTGCATAATATAATAATAATAATAATTCACCAAAACACTGTATTTTAATGAAGTGTGTATGTATGTGACTCGGTGCACGTTTAACAAATTCCCTGTTCAAACGATTTTCGCGGAGTTAAAAAAAAAAGCTCGAGCGACTACATCATCAGATGCGTAAAACACGGAGAATGTCTAAAGCACCGTTTTAAAAATGCGTTTAGAATGAATATTGGATATTGTGTAATCGGTATTTTTAAGATACTTTTTTCTTCTTCTTTTCGTTATTATTATTATTATTATTATTGCGCAGTAAACACGAGTATCGTCAACATCAGATTAATAATATTATTTATATATGAGTACAACGAAAGAAAGACGAGAACGGATTACAACGAGTCGCAAAGTTGTAATAACAAAACGGAGTACCGCGAATATATTATTTTATATGCCCGTAAGGTATGAGAAGAAGACAAACGAATGAAAAATATTCTTTCGAGATACAATACACGCAGTGACATATGACATGAGTAACATGAGTCGAATGTATAATAATAATTTAAGTTTTCCGAGAGCCTATTATAACAGTTGTACTTACGATGGAGATATGATGGACTCGACTCTAAACTACTTCATGCGCGGTTAAATTCTGTCGTATTGCTAAATCAATAGGAATAACAGTGAAAAAATATATTACGAAAGCTCGTAGTATCGCTATAAGATTTTTTTTTCCTATTATTGTTTTCGAGATATTTAAAATTTCTACGTACGTAACGAGGGACGGAACATTGGTAAGACCAAAACTATAAAAATTTCTATGATATAATAATATGCGATTTTTTTTCTCTTCGTTTACCAACTAAGTTCATATTAATTGTGAATTCCGGGTAAACAATTAAATTCGTTAAAATTGTTTTCCTCCTGTGTGTTCTATCGATCGCGTCTAAAATTGTTTTTATTTCAAGAACTGTGTCATTTTTAACGTTAAATACAGCAACTCCAGTGTTTTTTTTTTTTTTTACTTTTCCTAATACTCTTTGGATCAATTATATATTCACGTGTATAAATTTAAAAATAACTTGAAATATATACGTAGAGAATGGAAAGAATCAATTTTCCATTCCTGTAATTTTTTTTTTTATATTTCGATCTTATTATGTTTTATTAAAATGCACGTACGGCCGTGACGCGCGCAGAATATTATAAAAATCGTTCACCTCAAACACGTTACAACACGCATCTCATTCGTTCAAAATATTCGATTCGGGAAACCTTTCGGGACGATAAATACAAAACGAAATCGTTCGATAAAAGCCAACGGTTTTAATGCGCGAGCGCACATACGAGTTAAAAATGGTTGCGATACGTTACGACTGGCGTGATACGCGCACTCGAAACCTATCTCTGGGTCGGATCTGGATTTCGCGGGCACTCGAACGGGCGTTGTTCACAAAAACACAAAAACACACACTATATATACACATAATATGTGTTTCGTATTATCTGTATAATACTTTCGAGAAAATAAATAAGGCTCCCTCCCCCCTTTGCCCTACTCGCACGACCGCGTAGTGTTTAATATACGCGTGTGCCAAAAACGTTTCGATGAATTTCAACGATACCGTAACGGATTATTGCGTATACGACTTATTGTGGAACACCGTGCTGCGGAATGAATTACGAAAAACGGCCGTTTCGCGTGGGAAAAATATACTCCGCACGTCCGTAACCACATATTAGTCGTCGTTCTCTACGTTTTTTTTTTTCAACGCGTTTTTCACAACGAAAATGTATAAAACGTTCGACGTTCGAATCGTCGTTTGGAGGATAAGCGGGGTGTGACGACTCCGTTGTGCGGGGCGCGCGAGACGCGTCCAACATGGTGATTTAAAGTAGAATTTTCTGAATTTCTACACAAAAGAGAGAACTATTTCTCGGGATTCTCATTTTTTTTTTTTTTTTTGTGTCCAACGTAAACGCGATTTGATACGCAAACAGTGTCCGTGAAACGTGCAGAACAATGTTTTTGGTTTTTGATAAATATCGGCGTTACGTAACCGGAAGAAATGCAAAGGGGAATATTTTTTTTTTTTTTACGATTTTTAAATCGTTAGATTTTTACATTTCTTAAAATATGTAAGAAAATAAAACTCAGAAAAAACTTAAAAAAAACGGATGCGTAGCGCACGTCTTGACAATGCGTTCCGTTTAAAAACAGTTTGTCTAGTTTTTCGGGGCAATGCTATTCCCGTTGTCACGATAAACTTCAAACGTGACGCTTTTTATCCCGTTTTTTTTTTCTTCAAGAATGCGCGTCGTTCAATTTTCTTTTTATCTAAATCGTCTTTCCTGAACTCTTAAAAGTTCATGTTTTTTTTTTTTGCATATAATTTCAATAAGAATTGGATTTCACACGAGCACGTACTGTTATCCAATAAAGTCTAAAATATTTATTTAATTACGAAAAATAATAATTATGAATGGACCAAGGCAAAAGAATATTCGCAGAAATAATAACATATTTATTCTATAAGATATTCATAAGTTATTCCTGAAATCAATAAAAATATTCTTCCCCCCTCCCGTAAAGCTTTTCTACCGATATATCGAAAAATTTACATGTACGTAGTTTCGCGAATTTCTTTTTGAGTACTTCGTATTATTAAGCGGTGTAAATTCTTTAGGGAAATACATAAAAAGAAAAACAACTGCGGGGCTCGAAAGAAAAATAATGACGGGAATTTAAATTATTATTGATCGATATGTCATAAAAAGAAAAACGAATTTACCTTCGCGGGACAAAATTATAATAATGTAAAACACGAGAAAATTTTCGAGGACATTATAATACGTCAATGTTTAATATTGCAGTATACGTGTTTAGCGTGAAAAAACACAGTTTTCGTTACGGATGATTTCGGTATTGAAAAAGTGACGTTTTGCAAATGTCCCACTATAAGTGTTGCGTTCTTCGACTTTTAAACTCTGCGGACTGTAGAGAATCGCGCGGTTTGATTAGGACGACGAGACGCGACAAAAACGAGTGAGAAAAACAAAACCAAAAGTAATTCGCGCGGCGTACAGTGTTAGTTTGTTTTATTTACTTAATTATCATCACGACAAGCCGTGTCCACGGTTTTGGAAAAGAAGAAAAAACAGGGGGAAAAAGGCCAGTAAAAAAAAATTAATGAAACAATAACCGTGTAGTCCAGTTAAACGACGCTTATGAAAAGGTTATTTCGTAGAGATTGTGCACGGCGACCGCTGAACGAATAGCGTTTTCATGACAATCAGATAATATGATGTTGTTGCAGTGCGCGGCCGGGATAGGAGTGCGAGAGATAAAATGTGTATACACAGAATCTCCGACGGGATCTTTATACGACTGAAATGAGCCACGACGATCGTTCGAACGGAGCGGGCGCCAGAATGACGGCGCTCGTACGTGTTGGAAATTCAACAACGGAATTCTCAACTCCGTCGTACATTTCCGTATCGTGCCGTTGATTTTTCAAATACATATCAGCAAAAACCGAGTCACATTTATTATTATACGTAATTATAATAAATACGACAGGTCGGATTTCAATAAGTTTTCAATCGTTAATAATATTCTCATTCGCGTTTCATTGTCGCTTCGGTCGTTGGGCAGGAAGTCACTCAGTCTTCCCGGGATTGAACGCCCGCATTGATTGTACGGAGTAAAAAAAAAATCAAATTTATACAGTAAATTTCCATTTAATTATTTTTTTACCAATCCGTCACGCCGAGTTTTCGAACGTTAAACACACGTATACACATCACGGATTATCATCGGGGCGGAGCAAAAATACAGTACGTAGAGTGTAAGGGAATAAAAATTGTTTTCATATGAGACTCGTAACGAATGCCGCGCAAATGTCCCGAACGCTTCGATGTGCGTTGTAGAAGAACTAGGAAACAGAATAATTTTACCAAAAATAAATGAACGCGCGCGTCCGACGTTTTATCGCGTGTAATATTTCGTGTTATTTTTTTTTTTTTTTTTTTTTGGTCAATAGACATTCGCCCCGTCGACCAGTAGTAGCACAGGATTTTTCGTAAAATACATTTGTTCTGATCGCATTTTCGATACCGGGAGTACGAACGAATTTCATACGGACCTGAAACGGTCCAGGAATCAGCGTTTCGGCAACCCGGTGTGTGTCTAACGGATTTTCGGTCCGAACGAACGCGAGTGTCAAAAGCATACGGTGTTTTTTTTTCCGCCGTACGGACGAAACCGTCGCGTGTGAAACAGGCCTCTGTCTGAACATGTCCAATCGTGAAAACGTTTCTAAACGCTGTAATGGAATTGTTGTACTGTTGTAATAATATTGTCTCTCTCGCGTTAACGAGCGTAGCGCGTATTGTAATAATATTTTATTGGATTAAAATAATAATAAGTGACTCGAGTAGAAAACGTGTGTGTGTGCGTTTGTATGGCGAAAAATAACGCCCGTTTCGCATCAAGTGAATTTACATTGAACCCGAACAAAAATATATTGGCCGAATTCGACTCGCGGAACACCTATTGTTGTCCCAACGAATTTCCACCGTTTATTCTCGCCGGTCAAAGAGTGTGTGTGTGTGTGTGTGTGGGAGTATATGCGCGCGAACGAGTTTTGTTATTCTTTGCAAAGTAAACATACAGCGCTCGTTGTGTTCGGTGTGGTGTCGGGGGCGAGGAGAAAAAGTCGAAGGAAACTTTAGGTGATGGCGGCAGTGGTGCTTGAAAAACGATAAAACATACTCGTCGGGAGTTAAAACTGCCGTTGTGTAAACTAGGGAATAATAATAATAATAATAATAATAATAATAATAATAATAATAATAATAATGGATTGGTAGAGGAGACGCGAGCACAATAAATGGCGTAAAAACAATAAGAGACGGATATGGCTTCGCGTCGTGTCCATTGATTGTCGAGGAAATTAAATTCCTCTTGTTCTCACACACACACACACACACACACACACATATATATTATTTTATTAACAAAACTGAACTTATAAGAACGTTTATTTCTCTTCTTCATCGTCACGCTTTGAAAAACGCTAGCAGTACGTTTAGAACGGTCGTCTTTCTTACTTTTTTCTATTTAGTCGTTTTCACAAGAGGAACACAAAAAAAAAAAAAAAAAAAAAAAAAAAAGTGACTTTCGGAGTCGCGGACGGCCTAATACAATGAAATAAATCATCGTACACGCATATAATATTGACTCGACGATTAAAGCAAAAGTGGTGAATAACCGTCGGACGATTATTTTTAGTATTAAAAATATATATAAAATATATAAATACACATATATATATATATATAAATATATTAAAATGTATATTTAAATATTCAAAAAAGCCAATGAGTATTATATAAAATAAAATAAGAATTATTTTATTATTTTTAGTATAAAATTAGATATTTCTTAAACCCGTCGCCCGTCATTAATATTAAAAATTTCATATTTTATTCGTTGTGCGTATTGCTGTACACACACGTAACATTACGGGTTTTATAATATTGACGTGTAGTCCGGGGTGTGGAACAAAATCAATTCGATAACTGAAAAAAAATTAATTATAATCAAGCGAAATATTTCTGTTTGTTTATACCTTCCCGCGCTAATATTTCGCGTCAATATTATAATTAACCGGCTACTGTATTTATTATTATTATTTTTAACGGTACCTATCGTCAATTATGTAAATATATAGCGTTATAAAACGCTTCGCAATAATATTTAATCCGTTTTGTTAACTTTCTGCGCGTATTTTTTCTCGACTTAATTATAGTAATTGAAAACCGAAATATTTTCCGCTTAGGGATATTGTAAGTCTACGATGAAATACTGTAAAAAGAAATCAATAAAATCGAACACATAAATATATAATATATAACGTGTTAATTTCTAGAAAATAATTTTTTCGTTGTTATTGACGAACTATCGACAAAATTATAACGACGAGTGATTATAAATTATTGTACAAAAAAAATAAATAAATAAATAATAATAAAATAATCCTCGGCGATGAAAACACATAATAACCCCGGAGTGGTATATATGGTGGTATTCCGTTTCCATAAATTTCCTCTTATACTTTCTAAATATTCAAGAATTTCCTGATTTTCCACTGAAATGTTATACTGAATAGATATTCACGTGGTATTATCCTTTAATTTATGTATACCTATGTTTGAAATTTAGCGAAACTACATTTATACATGTCTCGTAATATTTTAACAGTTTATAAGTATGTGTGTGCGTTTCAACCGAATAATCAATTCTCTTATATTTTCATGCAATTTACACTCGCGAAATTCTGTCCTGATTACGACGACGCGTGGATTTCATTTCGCCGTATATAATATAATACCCGGCAGTAGATGTTTAGTTTCTCGAAAATGACAACTTGAAATCGTGTTTTCTAACTTTTAGAAGGCCGTACACGTATTTTCAAATTTACATTCTGTTCAAAAGGCCCGATACTCCCATCTCCAGCCACCGTAAAATTTGGTATAAACAGTATATGTATGTGTGTGTGTGTGTGTGTACGCGTATATGATGTATACGTGTATTTTAATGTAGTAATGGGAAATCCGTGTAAAATATATTGTAATTCATACGCACTAAATGCGAAAGCGTATAAACTCGCAAATAATTATGCTAATGGCGCGGAAGACATAAAAGAACTGTAGAAAATAATTATAATCGTATGTATAAAATATAGTTAATATCGTATCGGAGCTAACGGGCCGTGAGCCAAACGCGCGAATGAATACCAAGCAATCGTCGATTGCGCGCACTGCAAGCACGTTAAAAACGGTGTATAAACCGGCGGGTTAGAAAATATACACACGACTTTTTGAGAGGTATTTCGCTTTTCAAACAGTTCCGAACGGGAAAATGTTTGCGAAATTAAAAACAAACGCACAAAATTACCGATTAAAATGAATTTTTAACCCGTCATCGGGAAAAAAATAGTCTTGTCTAAAGTGGTGTATAAACATAGAAGTGATATAGTGTAACACGTGATTGATGAGAAACAGAATCGGAAAATGTTCCCGAAATAAATAAATCATTTTGTAAAGTAATTTTAGAAAGGTAAAACGTCTATTATGAAATAGATGGAAAAATTTTTTATTTATTATTTTTTTTTTTTGTTTTACCTCTCCGCGATTATTTTTCTGATTTTGAAAATGGTGTATGAGAGGTTTTTTTCCTAGCTTACTATTATCCTCTTCGTTTTTCGAAATTATTGTTTCCAAAAACCATTGTGAAGAGTAATATATATTTTTTTTAGCATGAGCGCGATCACGTTTTTACCACTAAAAATCATCGGTAAGACTAGCCTTTTTAAAACAAATAACGCGCAGTTAGTTAAAAATAAATTTCGTGAATTAGTCGTCTTAAAATGTTATAGAAATATTGAAAAAGTGTGCGCGTTACGTTTGTTATCAGACGCGTCCTCCAGGGCCTTTTATTACGACGTGTAAAAGTTTTTTTTTTTTTATATATTCTTAAAAAAAAAGCGTAGTTAATTCGATAAGTACTTCGTTACATATTAACGCAGTAAACCGATCTCTCTGTATATTATAATTGTATTTATTTATTATATTTGTCGTTAATATTATACGCGTCATTAAGTTGAATACATTACACGTTTTCTTTGCAGACGATTACACACACATCGCGTTTGAAGTGTTGACTGTGATTTGGGAGTCTAATTTCAAAAAAAAAAAAAATATGATAAAAATCGTTTGTACGACAATAGGACAATAATAATAACAAATACGATTACGACGACAAACGACTGACAGCTGAAAAAACCGTCGAAAATCGCAAAGAGAAGACGGACGACCGAACGATAACGATAATTTATATTTTTTTACGTTATATCAATGCGCGAACCGGACGTCTTCTTTGACCGGCACACAATTATTGAATAATTGTACGTGTACGCTTGTGTTATTTAATTATTGTAAGATCGCAAAAAAAAAACGTCTAAATTAAACGGTCAAGAAACAAGACAAGTAACTTTTATTTAATATATATATATATTTTTTTTTTTTTTGGTAGGCCGAAATTAGAGGAGAAATAAAAGCGAAATGAGTTATATGAGCGAAAAACATTTCAACGAAATACGCTTAAAACGCAAGAACGCGATAAATATGTGCTCCAAGAATTCTATCAATACATAAAAGCCCATAATACAAATGAGAACGTTAATTTTCTTCTTTTTTTTTTACATGAATCGCTCAAATAACTCATCGTTAAATAATTTTTTCCATCTATAATATTATGTTTAAGGATTTTTTTTATAATCAATTTTTTTCTTCTTTAAATTAATAAACCAAGATAACGTATTTTTTTTAATTAAATATTTTTATTTTTAGGATTTTTTATTAGTGGTTTTTACATTCGCTATTTAGGCCGAATTTATTTATTTTTTTCGTTGTATTTATAATATATATATATTATATAAAATATGCGTACGGTTTGTAGTGCGTTCACTTGAAAGAAAAAAAATTTAACTAGGTTATATAACTGTAAAACAAAAAATAATTAAAAAACTTTGAAAAATCTCTTGGTGTAAAAAAAAATAAATATAGTTAACGACTTTTCGTCGGATAAATGAACAACGTTCTTAGTTACTCGAAAAAAATACATAAAAAAAATTCGTAATAATATTTATAAATATATGGCCGCGAGAAGATATTAGATATCCTTATATTCACGAACGAAAGCGTATAAATTGTTTAATATGCAACGGTACTTTAATGAAATCTAACGGTAAAATGATTTTATAAAACCCCGTATTTGTCCTATAATATAATACACGATGAATATTTATGAATTATCATTCTAATAAAATCAATTTCACTCGTCCGTCTTTTAAAAAGACTAAAAGCCCGTCGCCAGGTTTTGACATTGGGCAGATCCCAATGTACGAGCGTTTTGTCAACGTCGTTCGCCAATATCCGTTTCTCGCGTTTTATCTGATATTATATTATAAAATAATATGACGAATTGTTTTTTTTTTTTTACAATATTATTTGTAAATATTTCGCTTACAGAAATTAAATCAAAATTACGTGTTATTTGTGGCATCGTTGCGGCGAGACTTAACGACTGCGCGTGTAAATCGGAACCTGCGGTTTCATTATTGATTGAGACGATGTGTAACAAAATTTTTCTCCGCGAATCGTATTCGATAATTATTATAATTTCGTAAGTGTAGGAAAACGTGAAATTTCCTACAATGTTGTGTACGCACGTCTCGTTATTATTGAAAAAAAAATTACCGTCCGTTTAAATGTCAATTACTTTGGGGAATTTAGAGAATATTTTTGGATAGTAAGTCGAGGTTCTCCTTTGTCGCGCGAATTACAATTTTAGGAGAGAAAAAAAACACGAAGTATTTTTAATAACAGAAATCACCGTGCGAAAATTAATAATAAAATTACGTCCGACCAAAATGATGAGTTTATTTAATGTAAAATGTTTTCTCTTTTTTTTTTTATGTAACAGCATAAATTAATAAATGCAATATACACTTAATTTAATCTAACGTTAAATTAACGCATCGTTTTTAATTAAAAATAACCGTATTTATCGTGGTATACGCGTAATTTCAAAAAAAAAAAAAATCGTTTAAAATAACTACACTTTAAGGCTTTAAACACATAAATATAAAGCTTATATCGCTTGCACGTTCTACAAAATTATTTAAACGGTATAATTGTTATCATAAAAATTTGAATTTTAAGACTCACGGGAATTTTCTATTTTAAATTGTCGTTTTAAAAGCACCGAAAAGTCGCCGAGGTTCACGTCGCGTCTCATTTTACTTTATATACACCCGGAATGTGATCATCGACGGAATCCGTCTTGTGTGTGTGTCCGCATTAACTCCACGACAACGGAAACACAGTACTTTTCTTCTTCTTCTTCTTCTTCTTCTTTTTCCCCATTTTTCGAGTACATACGTAATATTATAAACCGACCGCATAACAAGATAAAAAATATAAAATCCACCGAGATTCGATTTCAGTGGCCAGTGTAGGATTTCACGGAATCGGCGCCGTGGATATAACGTTATAATAGGATCGATTTATAACGTAAGAAAAAAGAAAAAAGTAGAAATAAAACGATTGAAAACATTACTCGGCGGCGCTGAGAAATGGCCCCGTTGACCCGTTTCTCGTTTAATAAACACTACAAACAACGCGCGTGTAAGGCGCGTTTCTTTTCGCCCATATTCAATCTCGCGGCTTACTTTAACGAAAATAAAAAACCCCTCCGAAAATATAATACATATAAAGAGTGTTGAGAGAAGTTTTATGGGGGAGAAATACTTTCTTTCTGTTTTTTACTACCAACGGAACTTTGTATTGAATTTGTGGTTTTTTAACGGGTTTTAATGTTATCCGAAAAGTACTTGCGGCACATAATTTGATTTTCACTTCTTGAAATAGTATTGTTATTAGAAACAAGAAGTTGCAGGGCTAAAAGTAAAAAAAAAAACCTGCGAGTATATACATAAATAACTTTTGAAATATCGGCATTGAATGTAAAACTTTGAAATTATTCGCGTTTTTCCTATTTAGAAACCGTATGAATAAGCGGTGAGAAATGTTTTCAATACACATTCGAATAGAAATATCGTATGCCAAAATAAAATTCTACATTTTTTCGGACAGAGTTCCATACGGTTATAAACAACGGATTTCATTTTTTTATTACCATGAAATTGTTCGCAATGCTTTTTATGTAATATGATTGAAAACCTACAAAACGAATTTTCAACGTTTCCCGATTTCTTTGATAAAGGAGAAATTAATCCAATAGTTTCAAGCCCGTTCTTTTTATTTTTTTTGACGTTGAGCAGTGTTGGATGCAATTCGCAGATGGAAATTAGATTTCGAAGGTATTTAAAAATTGTTGCTAAAAAAAAAACTTTTATCATTTCGGTAGCGTTTATACTTTATTTTTAAGTAGACAATTTCGCTTGTTAAATATCGAAAAAAAAATAATGTTCTGGGTTAGGCAATCGACATTTGAATGCGATCCAACAAATATCTAATAATTATAAGGATTAAATGCGAAAACGGATAAATAAAAAAATCAATGGAATATATTTGTACACTATTTTATATTTACGAGTTAAATTGATTTTTTTTTATACAAAGCAATTATAATAATTGTTTTTAAAATTTTTCATAAATAACATTTTGTTCGGAAATTGTAAACATTGGAATCGGATAATCGCGAACATTGGAACTCGTATAACGATTTTTATTAGTATTACGTTAAACATTTATATTCAATAATGATTATTTTAATGTGGCTCTCGACGAATAGTCGAATAAAATATAATAAAAGTTTGCCGATTTCTGCTCTATACTAGCAATAAATAATTGCGTTTTAAATATTATGTTGCGGACGAGTCTAACAATTATTACCGGTACGCAATTACCGAATAATTTTTGTTTTCTCGTATCAGGCACACAATTCGTATAAACGGAACACCATTAAATACAATACGAATAACATAAAAACAATATACAACGCGGAAATACAACACTACTGCAGCGAACATAGAACTGTATCGATATAATATGATAACAATGATTACTGCAATATATGGTTTTAGCACAGAAATCTAACCTGAACGCTGTCGTTCGCCTTTAAAATAATCTCATGTTGAGTAATTGCACGAGTACGGGCAAGTTTGGTATTTTATGATGTGTTCCGATGCATCATCCGCTCCAAACCGCGTTCACACGATCGAATCCTGTTCTTACATGCTTTAATGTTCTCCGTATGGGCAACTCCAACTGGATTGCAACGATCCGTTTATCGTTATTTATCAACTGATCGTTAATAAACAGTTGGTTTTTTTTTCTTAAATTATTACTTGATTTCAGTTTTGTCGTATCCACATGTGCCGCACACATGGGAAAACGTTTCACTATTTGTGCCCTCTCCTCCCGACCTACTTGTGCGGACATCCTGTGATTGCAAGTGATGTGATGCGAACTAAAACACATATATTTTCTCGACTATAGTGATGTTCTTTCAGCACGGGATGCGCATTCATCGGGAACGTTGCGCGGTGTTTTGCTGGCAAAGGTTCGGAGCGAAGGATGGAAAATGTGCAGATGACGGTGTCGTCGTACTCTCCAGTCCGACGGTGAGGTGTTGTGCGCGAGAATTCGCGCGACGGAAAGGATTAGTATCGATGACTTATTCAGAAATAATACCGTATGCACGCAGGTGATAAGTGGAAATTCGGATGACATTAAGGACATTCGTTTATAAGTGCTTGTCATACGGTCGGCAACCTAAAGACGACGTGACGCGCAAATATACACATCACTACGGCGTCTATTTCCCCGGTTTTGATGTCGGTATAAATATTAAACGAATGAGAAACGACGTAATTAAAATGCACGCGCGCACAATTCCGAAGTAATGATTTATTTATGAAATTATCCGCTTCGTTCGGCGTCCATAAATGATAAACGTACATACGTATAAATATACATACATATACGTAATTTATTTATATAACGGATTATGGTCGGTGCTGAGAAGTAAAATGTTGGCGATTTTATCACGAATCGCGCATGCCGTTTCGAAAGATAAACAACGACCTTCGCACGATTCTAGTCGTTTTCTAGATCGTTATCGATTGACTGTATGATATCAACGTCGGAACGATATTCATACATTAACGACAATTATTATTTATCCACGCGTTTTGTATTACAGCATTGGATATCCACAGCATTGTCTAATCAAAATCCAATACGACATGTAAAAACCTTTCCTCTGTTGCATAATAATAATAATAAAAATTTTTTTTTATAATTCTAACGAGGCGTGAGAGGTTTTTTTTTACGTTGAAATCTACGAGAAAACGGAGAATATTTACGCGTGTTCTATACACGCATAATTACGGCGAAAACCCAATATTGGCATCGGTTTAGTAGTTTTTTTAGAGACGGGCGAACGAACAAAATACGAACTTCATACAATTTACAGTCGCCATACACACTCGCGTATCGTTATTTTTTTTTACTTTTTTTTACAAACGAGATCCGATTGGAATATGTAAAAAAATAAAAAGTAGGGCTTAGGATTTAAATGGAACGTATGCTCGTATTGTCTTAGTCAACGCGCTTACAGTACGCACAGTACAACAGAATATTTTTTTATAATAATATTACGTCTCGTGTTCGATAATTTATTCATCCTGACGGCTAAATAAATGTGTGTGTGTGTGTAAATAGTGTTGGATAGCGTCTTGTGCGGACGGTACAGAGGACGTAGCGGAATAATATTTCTTTTAAACGCTGATGTGTTCATCAACTCGGGCAGCAGTTAATATATAAGCACTGTGGGGAGTTTCGAGAGTGTTCACTAAATTTCATGTAACGTCCGGGCAATGCAATTTACATTAGTGCGCGGACCAATTTAAATTAGTAAATCCTCACGGGACGCCATTACACACTAGGCACTTGCGTGTATATTATTCGTGATTTATTTTATAAAATATAATAATACGCGGTTCACATACAACAGCGACCGTTGCTAATTGCTTTTAACGGTAAATAAATCAATTCAATTTACTATACTCTCATTCTCCCTATTCATTACGAAACCGTGCGATACAATCGAAATTGACGTAATATGGAAAAATCTACGAAAAACCGTACATTATAATGAGATTAATGTGAAAATCGGTTCAAACGTTTGCTGTGCGCAGCGCGTTCGAAAAATATTATTCATAATAATCCGTTTGGGCTCGGCTAAACTTCTGAATTGTTTTAAATGCGTTTGACCCGACTAATTATTATACGTTGGTGGTAGTTTTTCGAGCTAATGGCCGACGAAACACTGCAGCGGTAATGGTCACCCTGCAGTCTTTTTCAAAAGCACCAGAAATTCGCACCTGTGTCCGCGCGCCAAAGTTTTTTAATCAACGCGTTTCCCCTCGCCTTCCGTTTATCAGAATTTCGTTTATTGCACTACGAATTCGAAAACAGAAATTTCTCTTTTGCTCCAATATATATATATATATATATGAGAGAGAATAAATCAATTGCTGTTCTATTCCATCGTTTATACAGGAAAAAAAACCTTTGAAAATCGTGCAAGAAAAAAAAAAGCAATTACTACGAACGAACGAATAGTGAAGAGGATGGATGGGAGGGTGGAAACGTGTAGAAATTCGTTACAGTTATATTTAATTTGCAAAGCGAAATGCAATGGAATTTCGATCACAAGGATTTCGCGAAACGCTAAATTCGATTGAAAAAAAATTTAAAATTTTCCCGTTTCTCGGTAACCGAAATACGTTCCGAAATCGCGTCGAATTTCCAACGTGTTTCGAACGCAAGTGGTAATTATCGCGTTCGAACGCGATAATCGACGACATATTATTATATAAAATCTACAGCAGCGTGCAGCGATGACAATGTTATACGATGTAACGATGAAAATTATGGACGACAAGGTGTGTACTGTGTACAAAACGGCACTTTTAACAGACATTAGGGGTAGTGTTCTCTCTGTATGATTCGGTCGGAAAAAGTCGTTTTGAAACGCGAATAACGTTTTATTTTTCTGCTCGCCTCACATCAAATTATTATTATTGTCATACAAACCGAGCTTTGGACCCTGCCTTTTAATGGGTCGTTCATATATTTTAAACGTTCCGGAACCTTTAGTTCATCACTCGTTCGGTGCGTACGCGGACCTGAGCCTCGATAGGCCAATAAAGCACGTCAATGAGCCGCCGGATGAAACGGAATTCCGTGTGTCGTATGCCGCCGAGCTGGACCATAAAACACGTATCGGCCGTACACCCAGTGGTACAACGAATCGTAGCAATATACGATATCGTAGTGGCAGAAAACGTATGGAAACGGAAAGGAAAAAAATATCGCACGTTTTTGGCAGTCGTTGAAAATCGAAAACGCGATTCGTAGGAAGAAATCAAGACGGCAAAAGCTATTGACGAGTTATTTTATTTTTTTTTATGTTCATATACGTTTTCCGTCATGGTCACCGAACAGTTTAAATTAATATTTTGAAAAACGTACAAGCTTGTAATACGCGTTGTCGCATATTAACTCGAAACAAAAAAAAAAAATCAATTTTTTCCCCTTTAAATTACAATCTAAACGGAGTTATTATAAACGAAATCGATGTTCAGTGAATGATTATCTCGTTCACGTAAAAAACCAACAAATATACATAGACACGCTAATTTGAATTTCGAAAAATACGTCTTATTTAAAATTTACTTAATAAACGCACGTCACGGCAACGTATGCGCAATTTATTTGAGAGGAAAACAAATGAGAGCCTAATATGGCAGAGTGTTCGGAAAACGTCGAGCAAAACGGTATTTTTTATCGAACAAAATGTTTTCTACCGTAGTACGTATTATAAGTGAAATTGAATTAATGGTTAAGGTAAACTATATTGTATTTACGGAATATTTTCCACGTCGACAACATTATAATATATGACGTGGTGTACAACACACTTACCAAATTACTAACGCAACATTATTGACAAGTAATATCGTATAAATAATACGATTAAACGTATTATTATATATCGGCTATTCCGTCAATCAATATTTTCAATACAAACACGTCTTTGTAGTATATACGTTTTTGGTATTAGTTACTTCAGCGCAGTATTTATTATAATATTTAGTTTTTTTTTTTTTATAGAACAACGTACACGAAAACAATTAAAGTCCGAAATATTTTTTATAAGCGTAGTTAAACGACTTAAAAACAATCGTGTTTACATTTTGCAAAAGAAATTAGAAGAAAAAAAAATATTATTTTACGCTATCGATATAATATGGTAGTGTACGGGATTTCATAAACACCGGTCTAATCGAATAATTTTTTATATATACAATGTTTCAAATTACATTTTCCATAAGCTAATAAATGTTTTAAAAAATACATATTGATTTATGTTAAAACCGTGTGGTTTTTTCACGAATAATATTATTGCAAAATCATCGTTATTTCCCGTGGTTCTTTTTTTTTAAAAAAAAAAAACGGTTTACGATTTATGCGATTACGTTAAATGAATTTTAAAATGTACATTACTATACGTGCCAATTCGACAGTACTCTAAAAATTTTAAATATATGTGACATATTTTTTTTTTATCCGTTTATTATATTTTACTCGATTTTTCGAAGAAATCGTTTAAAAGTCTTTTCTGTGCGCGCACAAATAAAAAAAAAAAACGACGAGTCCATGTAATAGTATTGAAAAAGTTAAATCCGTAGGTATATTATATTTGTTTTTTTTTCTACGTCATTTTAAACAATTCAATTTGTTTTTAAATACGACACGAATAAAAATGTCATTTATTTCTATTAGTTGTGTGTATTTGTGTGCGTGTATCGTCGACATTCTCGATAAACGGTTTGCGTAAAGTAATTTCGTATGGTATTGTGATGTGGATGGTAAAAAATTTTTTTTGTTTTAAATCTCCTTTTTATGTTTTCTCCGTTCAGAGAATATTCAGACGGAATTCAAAAGGAAAATAATTACTTCATTTATTTCCATAAGTACAAATGATCTTTTTATAATTATTTGTGTCGGTTAATTATCTCTTTTTTACACGCTCGGCCAAAGTTGCTTGCCCACGCGTTGTTTCGATACGCGTATGTTATAACAATTAAATTATAAAACTAACAACACAACGTTTTAACTCAAACGAACGTGCCCGTATTGGCTTTCGTGTATTTCTTCTAGAAATATAGAAGGAAAACAAATAGCGTCAACACGCAACGGAATACTCGGATGGGATAAATATTTTTCATACGATTTACATTGGTAAATGAACGAAAACAACAACAACAAAAAAAAAAAACCATGTGGAAAGCCAATAAAAAATAAAAACGTAAAAAATGTTCGGGGAGTGGAGAGATTTATCACATTCCCATATCGATATACGATTATAAAAGTTGGCAGTGACGGCGCGGCCCGGAGTGTCTGTAATCCCCGCCGGTGTATAGACTGTATTTTATTATTATTTGGAAAACGACTTTTTTTTTTTTAACCGCATTTCATTTAATATTTTGAACGGCGCGTAAAACGAATCTCGTCGAATACATCTCAACGCGAGCTTCAAGCCGTGCACGTACCGTCGAAATATCGTGTCCGATCGTAAACGAGAACGCGTCATTCAAATACGACATTACGTATTATATTCATATAGAACACAATAAAGACTTTGAAATTTCGTCGAGAAAGTTGTTTTTTTTTTTTTTTTAATAAATATGAAATGTTATTTTCTGAAAAACGTTCAGGGATTCAATACTCAGACGGAATTTACGATGCGTCGATTATTATAAGATGTTCAGGGACAGAACTACGAGAAAGTGTTGATTTTTTTGCTTTTCGAGGGTGTCCCCAGAAGAACGGTAATTATTTCCAAATTGTTTGTCAAAAAAAAAAAAAAAAAAGAAAAAGAAATTCCATCTTAGGGGAAATAATTGTATCACATATCTTATATCCGATATAAGGAGAGAGATCAATAAATTTTTTTTGTGAATTCTTTTTTCTCGGAGTAGAACTTTGAATTTTTTTTTTTTTTTGCTCTTGCGGGATTCAAAGGAATGGCTTCCTCGGTAGTTTTACCGATATTGTAAATAAAATAAAATTAAGATCGATAAAAATTAACAGTGGACAACTGGGGAACATGCGATTATACTCTCGTACAATTAGTGTAAACTCGTAATAATTATAATACTTTTTAAAAAAAAAAATTTTTTTTTAATTCCTCTTGCGTAAGACTTAATTGCGTTAATCCTTCAAAATCCTTTGAACGCTATATAAAATACACTATTGCGTGCATGATACACTTATTTCACATCTTTACGAACTGTAACGAATACACTTCGAATAATTTTCAAAAAAAATGCGTAGCGTTCAGCTACATAGGTCGCGCGATGAACTCGTAACGACCTTAATAAGAAAAAATGCTTCTTCACATATTTAGACCGATCATTTCAAATATTTACACACAAAATAATATTGCGATACGCGTATATAAGAAAATACGAACGAAATTAAAGATGAAATTGAGATTTATAGAGAGAGTACAGCGAGTGCGTATAGCCATTGGAAACTGATTGTTAAAATTTATGTTTTCTTCTTTTTTTTCAGACACAGAAATTTCCATATGTATATACTCGTATATATATTTTTATTACTCTTCTTCAACGTTTATCATTGTGATATTGTTTCGATTCGAATGAAAAACTGCGAGACGAGTATAAAAGTATTCCGCTCCATAATAATATATAATATACGACATGTACACCGCGTGCGCGTTAACTACATGAATGTTTAAAAAAAAAAATTTACCGTGTGCTAAAAATGACATTATAAGAACCGAAACGTTCGCTTCTCCTAACGCCTTGACACACACACACACACACACACACGCATTTATCATATTTCCCTTATGCTGTAAAAACTTTTCTAATGTTTTTTTTCTTCGTATATAATATTTTTTTTTTCGTATGACTATAAAACATTTTACTCGAATAAACAAACCGAAAATAAGAGAGGAGAGCGGAATAATTGAAAGTCATGAAACCTCCCTGTACTACGTATAAAGATTAGATTAAGAGCCGTATTTTATACATTTCGCCGTTTTTTTTTGTTTTTTTTTTTCAGGCACGGTCTGATACGAAAATGTATTAGAAACGAGATATGATTCAAACGAAAAGATGACATCACAAATCGAAATCCAAGACAGTTTTTCTCGCACAATATTGTCGATATTATTTTGATTTTGATTCGGTAACGACGTATTATATAATATCGCACTGCAATAAAGTACTCGTACAAGTACATCGGTTTCTTATATTCGCGAGACGTGTTTGTTTTTACTCATATCTCGTTAGCGTCAATCCGGTAAAGTTATCCGTGTTATGCGCATCAACGACCAACATGTTGTAAGCCTTTCTTCTTAACTCTCAATGATCAGTTACACGATTTCAGACGCCTCACGGAGGAGAATATTAAACGACAAAAATAAACCCCGCCAATTCAAATGCGTATTGCTACGAACTAGACGCGATTTAAAAACGTATATTAGGAGCTGGGCGCGAGTAGGTTTTTTTTTACTTTAAACATTGTAAAAAGAACCATAATTTGTTTTCAATTTTTCGAGAAAAATAATTCGGTTGTCTATTTTATTAATTACCGATATTGAAATACCGAATTTTGACGGGCGTTGAAACTATACAAAAACGATATGTAAAATATTAATTTTATAAGAATTTCGTACGCCGCGTAACGAAACTAAGAATGAAAAAAAAAAATACGAACGGAATTATTGTCCACGGTCTTGACGTGTCCAAGTCATTTAATCCGGTCGTATAACAATAATATGTTACGTGACACGGAACAGTGTCATCAGTCAAAACGAGCGAAAAATAACGCGGCCGTGTATGTATTATTTACGCGCGTACACGATATTCTTTGTGCGTGCCGAGACAAGCGTGTGACAAGTCCTTCTCATGGAAACGCGAGCAAAATTTTATTAAATAATTCGAGGACTACCGACACCGAATATACGAGACGTAAAACAAGTCGGACAAATGGAAATACAATAATAGGCGTCTTAACGCGTTTTATGTCCGATTTTCAAACACAATATATTATCTCATTACTCGGCAGGGATTTTGTAATATATTTTTCCACGTTTATTATTAAAATTCGCCGGATTATCCAATATGCGCAAAGTATAAACAATTTCCGCGCGAACGTGTACGCATATTTTAAAAACAATTCTCCCTAAAAAAAAAAAAAAAATTATTTATACAACGTGTATTTAACTCTCGTCGATGGGGCTATGATGTCGCGTTTCGAATATAATATCCGATCCAACTATTATTATTTTCTTATTAAATCTGAGTAAATTTTGAAACGGTTTTTTTTTCGAATATTTTGCTAACACGCGTCATATTGCGGCGAAATAAAAAAAAGAAAACTCGAAACTTTCTGGGAAAATTGCCGTACGCTTTTTCGCCAATTATCTCGACAATTTCACGGGATTAAACGATTCGTTTATATTTCAACTGTTCTTCAATATACCTACACACACCATCATACGCATATATTATTGTCCGTATATATATAATGGCGTATCCATTATCCTCGTGGACCACTTTGTCGAGCATATAATATATTATAGAGTTATTATGTAAATATTGGCAAACTTCAAAGTGCTCTCTGTATCTTTCTCTCTCTCTCTCTCGTCTTCGATTCCAAACAAGCGGATCTCGATATAAGATGTTAACAGCGTTCGATACAATTATTATTTGTTTGAAAGTGAAATATTCGTATATATACGCGTCACGTTACAACGTCATTACGTATTTACTATTATAATACGTACATTGGCTTTGAATTCGATGACGTTTGATTGTCGATATTGGTGCTATGGCGCATTGATAGTTTTTTAAATTTTATTTTAACAATATAATTTTTTTCGTATATAAATCTATAGAATCGAATAAAATAGTTATTTGATCATCCATATAATGCATATATATATAGTTTAAAATTCGAAAATCGTCTTCATGCATCAGGAAATTGTATTATTTTTACAAAATTAATACTATCGGAGTGAAAGTTTTGAATTGGTATTCACTAGTCTTCTATAAGAACCCAAAATAAGCAAGAGCAACAAATACTAAAGAGGTCACATTATGTGCTAATAATAATTAAAAAATATTTTGATAACATTACTACACACATAAAGTCGTGGACATGGCGAGTTTTTAAATTGCTATTTTTGGATTTATAAACGCGCGTATCAACTACGAATTCAAATGTGAAATTATTATTGTTTTGGAGACATCGCGTAGATTATTTTTTGTTTTCTTCTAAAATATCGCGAGAAATCACAGTGTTTTGTTGTGATTTGTTCGAAAAGCTTCTTTGTCGTGCGATCTTTTTACGAAAATGTTCGTCTCTTCGAATCCGGTCATTATCGTGTTTAAACTCTAAATCCCAAATACCATTGCTGTCTAAGAACTGGGTATTGTCACTCTTCAAATAGTATTATTTTTTTCGTTGACAACAAATGCGGATACGACGTCAAATATATATGTGTGAGTTAGCCAGTTTCGAATTGGTTTGACTTCCGAAAACAAGCCCGTGCTCGTCTCATAAGCGAGTGTTATTCAATTTACGAATGTATACACTGCAAATACGTCGAAATAATCGAATTTGAAAACACGGAGAGCTCGTTTTTCTTCGTTTTTTTTGTTCACGCCGGTAAAAAGTATACGTTTGATCTTAATCGTGTACGCGTAATACAACATTTTATCACGCAAAATACGTAGCTAAATCGATGTTCGAATATAAAATTATTACAATTTTTTTTTTTTTTTTTTTTTAAATTTCGTTTCAACGCGAATTCATCGAAACGATTGGATTCCGACGCGTGCAGGTTCGTTTCGCATATTTCAAAATCGTGTGTAGTGTGATCGAAAGCAGTTGTGAGAATAGTCTCCCTCGCATTCCTAAGGGTTAACTTGAGAAAAAGACGGTAAAAAATACGGACAAAATCTTTTTATTTCTTGAAAACGCCTATACATTTTTTTTTGTAGTCGGGTTTAAAAAAACCGATGTCATCCAATACGTAGGAAACCGTTTGCGGAATTTTTCCATCCTGCTCTTCAACGCATCCTCAAGGTAGTAAACGTCTGTCAATGGTTTTTATTCCGCAGTCACCTTACCGAGTTGTTTAATGTTTGTAAAACTCGGCGGTTTGAAACAGTCACAAAAAAATAAAAAAAGTCATAGGATTCCGCCGGATCTATCATCGAGGAGAGCACACGGTCACACCGAAGTCGCAGTCGTTACCGGCAACGATCCAGAATTGCGGTCCAGGAGATATTTCGGTGATTGGCAATACAATTAATAATGTATTTACATAAAAGGTGTTTTGAAATACCGAAACGGTATTGTACGTGTAAGAATAATGTGTTTCACGATATTCAGTCGTTATTGTCGAGAAATCCGTTTACGAGAGACTATTGGTCGGGAAAATCGAATTACATATTATTATAATATGGACATTTAGAATAGTTTCAAAGAATATTTCAAATCGTGTACACGTTACCGCGTGTTATTACAGTAATATACCAGTAGTATTTCTCTCGTCGTACGCCCCTAAACGCGAATTCGCAATGTCAATAAGACCGTGTCTAATATAAAATAGTTGTCGTCGATTTGTACGTCGAGTTACTGTTTGTAAACATTGAAACGTGAACACGCGACTATAAAAACATTGCGGTTTTACGTCAACAAAGTAACAGGCGTGTACACGTGTAAAAATCAACATGAACGATTGAATAATTTACATTTATATATTTTTTTTATTTAGTCGTTTTCAGTGATTATTTTTAACGTAAAAAAAGTAAATAAATTCTAATTGTTTTATTGTAAAAATCCGTTATTTATAACCACTTAGACCAGCACATTATAATAAAATCCAATGATTCCATACAACGACTTTCCTAAACGTTCATTCATCACTTTGATTATCGTCGCTAAGGTGTAAAAGTAACCACAGCGGTTAAACGGATTTATCGTAGCATTATATTTTGAAGTCATTTTATAGATTATCTCCAAACGGCTTTCGTGCGCTCTCATCGCCTTTAAAATAATATGTGATTTCACTCGTCGCGGAGTACAAGTTTTTAGAGAGAGGAAAAAATCATTATTATTATTATTATTATTATTATTATTATTATAATACCATACGCTGTATGTTAGTAAAAAAAAAAAAAAAATACTCGCGTAAATTAACGAAAATATAACTATTAGAATTTTTAATATTTTAAATCCCTGCGATTCGAATGCAAAATATATACATATACTGACACGCTGATTTAAGTCGAACTGCTGCCAAGGGATAGAGAAACTCAGTATTATATTTCAGTTATTTGCAGTCCCCTATATATATTATAATATCTCCTATATAATATAAGCCCGCACCCAGAGAGACCGTAAATAATAATAATAATAATAATAATAATAATAATAATAATAATAATAATAATAATAATAATAATAATAATAATAATAATAATATTAATATTAATATTAATAATATTCACGATATTATACCTTAATTATGTCCAATGGTCTGCCAGGAGATTCGTATAAATTTCTGAGAGCCGCCTCTGCGGGAAGAAGTTTTTTTTCCTATTCGCCGACTCTAAACAATATTAATTACCAAATACGGGTGAAAAACAAAAAGAAAAAAAACGATAAACCGAAGAACAAAACGAGTGTATATTATATTATACGATTCGGTGAATTTTAATTCTTGTGACGCCCTAGTAAATTCAAAATATATATATATATATATACACACTGAAATTATTGTTTTTTTAAACGTGCAAATACAGTAAATACATTTAATATTTAAAAAAAAAAAATAATAAAAACCTATAAATACACGTGAAAATGTTTTTTTTTTTTTGAAAACAAAAAAAAAACCAATTATACGGAATAATCGTTACAATTTAATTCTAAATACGAAAATAATTATACGATATATAAAATAATTATATGATGATATATGTACGATTGAACGATTTTACGAAATCGTAAATATAATATGCGTTTCGATTGGTAATTACTTGGAACGCGTCGTTTCGTCGTATTATTAAAAGTCCGTCACGCGAGTGTAGTGTGTGTGTGTATAGTAGGTCAAAACCAATCTTTTCGTTTAAAAATTGATGTATAGTTCTTAATAATAACGTTTTTTTTTTTAAACCAATTAAAATCCAGAGATCCAAGACGGTGTTTTTATTCGCGTTTCGTTTTGCACAATCGTCGCATGTTATATAGTAATAATAATAAGAATAGTAATAATAATAAGAATAATAATAATAATAATAAGAATAATAATAATAATAAGAATAATAATAATAGTAATAATAATAATAATAATAATAATAATAATAATAATAATAATAATAATAATAATAATAATAATAATAATAATAATAATAATAATAATAATAATAATAATAATAATATTAATATTAATAACAATATGTGGACGTGCGTAATTTGTGAAATTGTGCGTCTCAGAAACCGCGCGCTCGTCCTAGCATCCAATAATCTCAACTGCATGATCTCCGCGTCCTTCTCATGCGGATACGGAAGTGTGTGCCATCGTCGTCGTTCGCTGATTCTGCAACGCCGAGGAGTTGTTAATGATATTAACTCGTGTTTGCCGACCGGACCCTCGAAATTAAATCAATAAATCTGAGATGTGTAATGCGATTTCCCGTTTCAAATTGTGTTTATACATATTATATATATATAGTGTGTAATTAAACCGGTGTTCGCGTTAAACCGAAAGTCCACAGAAATAATATCCGCGAACGATATTTGTATTCTTAAGCGAAAGAACAACGGATTTTTACGAAACTGTATGAGTCGACTTGCTGTAATGCGCGTACAAAACGCGGGACGCGTCCTGTTTGTGGAGATTTTTGAAATATAAAACTCGTTCGTTGATAAAGCAATAATGTCAATAATGTTATTAATAATAATTTCCAAAGAATTACTTCTCTCTCTCTTTCATTGAAAAAAAGACGAGTCGTGTCCTCCTCGGCCATTACTCTGTACAATTTAATATACGGACAAATGACGTTTCCCTTTCCGTCGTGTTAGTTGGTTGACCACGTAATCGTTGCGAAATAATTAGTTTTCGTTTAATATATAAAATACTTCTGTAAAACACAAATCGGATACCGCCGATATTGTCTGTGTTTGCGCCCATTGAAATATCCGCGCACGTATTAAAACGAACGCCTATAAATAACCAAATTGCCGTTGTTTCTTATTTCTAATATAGAAGCAAATCGAACGCTGAATTTTGTGATTTTATTACGGACAAAATATATAAAAAAATAATTTATAAAAATGTATATAAAAAAACGACAAAAAAAACGACATTTTCAAACGTTCAATGATATGACGTTATTATATAATGTATAATATTCCAATCGGTAAATCGAAATTTAATTTAACGCGCATAATGGGATTAAAATATCGAAATATTAAACCACGTTTAATATTTATATAATTAATATTTTTCAATGTGAGACGTTATCCGAATTTATTATACACATGTCCTATTGTTTTACTTTACTTGTGGACGGGGAGGGGGGACTCTTTCGTCGATTCGTTTTCCGAAACTTTTGCTCTTAATCCGATTACGCAAGCATTAAAACAAATGGTAATATTACTAATAAAATATAAAATATTAATAATAATAATTATGGTATTACTTTTGTAAAAGGTATTATGACAATACTAGTATATAATATAGCACAATTTTAATTTTTACGACGAAATGTGTTATATTATCGATAAAAAACGTAAAATTAAAAATTTTCTACTTAAATTCTGTGCGCAAAAAAAAAAAAAAAAATATCATTAAATCACGTCTATGATAATTATAATTACCATAAAACATTTTATTAAGTAATTTATAAACGAAATCATAAAGTGTTCTTAATTTTTCTCTAATTCTTAATAATTCCTTTAATTGTTCCGTAGGGACATTGACGAATAATTTATAGTCGAAATTATAATAGACCGCAATATCGAGATATCATTTTGTCTCAAGATTTTTCCCCTCCTCCATCTTATTACAATCTTTTACGTGTTTTTCGAGAGAAAGTAAAAAATCGATTTCGGAATTAAATTTTCATTCATTTTCAGAAATTGCCCGTACAGACAATTCCGGCGCTTCAAATCTACCGTACGTGTATTCGGTATTAAAAAACAAACCGTCTCCTCAAACGAAACACAATATACTTATCCGGAACGAAGTTACTGAAGTCAAATCGAATAAATACACCTTCTTATTTATAATATTCCTCGCAAAATGTCTGGTACTTTTGTTTTTTCGCATATTTCATAAATAAAATCTTGGTTTCGATACGATGCGTATACGGGCGTTATAAGAAATAATAAGGATTACATTTTATACGAAGTAGCTGGATCGTTTCGATTCGCGACATAAATCTTTTTTATTTTTTCAAACTTATTTTTTATAACTATCCGTAAATTCCCCGAAATGATGTTACACGCGAAAAGTTATGGACGTATTCGCCGCCGATACACGCTCGCGTTCATTTGTCGCCTTCGATTATATATGAGTTTACGAAAATAACGTTTTGTTCGTGGCAAATAATAACTGAACGGAGACGAATGAAAAAGTAGTCATAACGTTATAACATTATCGTTGTTCAGGATTTCTCGGAAACTTTCGAGAAAAAACCGAAATATTTTTTATAGTAATTGTATTTTTATAAAAAAAAACCGATATTTTTCTCCTCTTTTGCAACGGTCTGTTACTGGATATTTCAGTAGGCCTTTACCGTTATTATTGTTCAGTTCGTGTCCGAGTGAAGAAAATCGAATTCGACGGACGAAAAATAAAAATAAATCATTAATTTCCATTTCACGCCACGCGTGAAACATTGCATTTTTAAACATGAGTAAACAATACGCCACAGCACGTACGTTAGGCTGGCCCCCCCCCATTCGAAATTTGTAAAAAAAATTATGCAGATATTTAGCAAGGAATTCGCATGAATTTGCAAGACTAATTTGAGAATTTGCACGCCACTCCTTCGTCCGCAATTTCAATTTCAAGGGGGGGGGGCTGGCAAGACGTCACGCCAGCCCCCCCCCATGGTAAATATTAACATTTTTCAAATTTTTTTTTTGCAAATATTTAGCACGCAATTCGCATGAATTTGCAAGACTAATTTGAGAATTTGCACGCCACTCCTTCGTCCGCAATTTCAGTTTCAAGAAAGTGGTAGGCAAGACGTCACGCCGGTTCTCTCCTTAGTAAATATTAACATTTTTCAAATTTTTTTTTTGCAAATATTTAGCACGCAATTCGCATGAATTTGCAAGACTAATTTGAGAATTTGCACGCCACTCCTTCGTCCGCAATTTCAGTTTCAAGAAAGTGGTAGGCAAGACGTCACGCCGGTTCTCTCCTTAGTAAATATTAACATTTTTCAAATTTTTTTTTTGCAAATATTTAGCACGCAATTCGCATGAATTTGCAAGACTAATTTGAGAATTTGCACGCCACTCCTTCGTCCGCAATTTCAGTTTCAAGAAAGTGGTAGGCAAGACGTCACGCCGGTTCTCTCCTTAGTAAATATTAACATTTTTCAAATTTTTTTTTTTGCAAATATTTAGCACGCGATTCGCATGAATTTGCAAGACTATTTCGGTATTTTTCCCACCCTTTCACCTGAAATTTTAAAAATCTCGCGGGAGAGCTGATGACATTTCTTGCAGGTAATAACTATAAAGTTAAAGGATTGAAATTGATTTAATATGCGCCTTACTTTATTTGTATATTTCATTATAAATATAAACATTAGTATTTAGTACATTTTTAGGGAAATTATTATAATAATTAACCCATACGTGTTACAGTGAAAACAAAATCACGCTAGTGGTATAAGGTGCGGCCAACTGGGCCGCTCAGTTTTATTAATAATATTTATAGATCCTCCCTTACATAACCAAAAATCATTGTTATAGAGAAAATATTTATGCCAATTTATATTATTTGTTCTTTATTAAGTATTTATAAATCTTACATTATCGAAATAAACACTGTCAGATTTACATAATTGTGAGTATCTCTAAAATAAGGGTATACATGTAAAATATTTAAAAGTAAGACTTTAAATGGTATAAACTAAAAGTTCACATAAAATTTCTTTGTTCGATTTTACTGGAATTGGTTTGTTTTTGAGGTCATCAAATAATTGCCAATTTTTAGTTCCTCTTTTAGCGTAAACATTATAATGCCCTATTGTTGTCCTTAATTTTGAATTTCCAGGATGAAAACTTACTACTCCCCTGAGTTCGTAACATTTGGAGTTATACAATAAAATTTGGGGAATATCAGATAATCGCATGATGACTGGTGCTGTGGTTTCCGTATTTTGATTATAGGAAACTACTTCATCTCCTGAAACAAAAATTTTTTTCATTATATTTATTTATTTTATGATTGACAGTGTTGAGACAAGATAAGTGAAAATTTATCTAGATAAAGATAAAAGATTGTTTGCCAATAATCATAGATAAAGATAACATAAACTTAAATTACCTTAGATAAGATAATAGATAAATGAAATTTATCTTGATAAAATATAAGATAAAAATGATAAATTTATTATATTAATAATCGTGTTACAATATTTTTTCACGGAACGATGTCGACGACTACAACACTAAAAACATTATAATGGGAATAATGTATAAATACGTATTTATACGCATTATTGTCGACTAATTTTTGGGGAGCATATTTATACATGTAATTTCGTAAATAAGTAAAATGGTTATAATTTTTTTGGAAATATTTTATCTAGATAATTATAAGAAATATAATAATTTTTTTTATCTAAGATTACCATCAGATAAGTAAAAAAAAATTCATCTAGGTGAGAAAAAAGATAAAAAAATATTATCTAGATAAGTCTCAACACTGATGATTGAATAACTTATTAAATTTATAGTAGAACAATGTTTGTTTTTATTATTCAAAATATTTACCCTCCCAATAAAATATATCAATGAAGATATGCATGTTTGAAATGTCCATCATCACTTCTTGTTTTCCTTTACATGAACCGCATGTTGTCTGTTTAGATCGAAGACAACTATCCAAAAAATTTTGTAAATCATTTATTTTTTTATTATCAGTTTGGTACGATAAATAAATCTTCGTTGAATGATTGTTTAATTGACAATTAAATGAGCATATTTTTTTTTCCTTTACTGTCGGGAACTCTTTGAACATTGAACTGACAATGTTAGAAATGGTAGTTTCACAGTTAACTAATGTTGTATTGTATTGTAACTGCTGTATGTTAGGGTTAGTTTTATTAATTATTAAGTCAGCTCGTTCGGAGTATGTTGTTGATGTTATACCATTTTTAACAATTTTTGATATGAAATTCAAAAAGTCATTTTTTTTCGAATCAACCATATTTGAATATTGATGGCTATCGCAGTATGAAACCTAAAATATAAACTTTTATTTAAAATAATATTTATTTATTTAAAATTGGTGATATAAGTTGTATACCATTATTAATGATGCCAACGCATCAAACGCACATGTATTTGTTAATACAATTTTTCCATTGATAGTACTAGATTTGCAGCCTTTTAATTCTCTAGAACGTGATCCATTTTTAATTATTGGTAAATTTTTAACACTTTTCGAATTATTCAAATCAAGATGTCTTAGGTGAGGATTTGGAATCAAATACGAATTGCTTTTTCGTTTTTTCAGATTTTTTCGATCCCATGTCTCACACGCCCTATTCTCCTCAGTGATGTTATCATTTTCTGATGAACAAACAAAACAAACGCGCATTTCATCATTTCCTGTTCTATAATTTGAACATGTAGGAAGTGCATGCACAGGTACTCCACAAATACAACATTTATGAGCACCACTTTCTAATGGAAGGGTACCAGCGTTACATAAAGGACATGATTTTTCTGGAACTAATAGAAAATCATCTTCATTAATTTTGTGGATTTCATCAATAATTTCTTTTGGACATTCCCTAATAATATTGACGGTACTTTGTTTAATCGAATTTGTATTAATTAATGGTGTTATATGAGTTGTTGAGTTAATTAATGAAGCTCCTCGATTTGAAGAAATATGAATTTCTAAGAATTCTTCAATGTTAGTGGGTAGAGATATATTTTTACACGTAATTGTTTTGAGCTTTTTGAAGCTTGATTCAACTGCTGCAGAGCTACAAATATCTTCCCCGTATCCAAATACTGGCACCATAATACCCGACCATAATGGTAAGAGTTTCATAGATTTAATTATAAGAGGCACCAGCGTAGGTAAATACATGGCATTAATGCCCAATCCTTCGTGTATCATATTTTTACTATATTCATATATATTTTCTGCCCATGTTTGAAATGGATTATGATCAAGACATTTATCTATAAGATTTTCGTGCTCTCCTTCTAGTGAATTTTTATCTTCATCATTTGTTAATAATTCTTCATATTCATTTTCATCTATGATACCTTAAATTGAAAAAATTCATTAATTTTAATTAAATTAAATATAAAAGAGATTGTGTATCGACTATGATAGTTATTACCTGACGATGAATAACTGATTAATTTTCTTTTATGCATTTCGCATGGTGTTTCTATCCCTGTGATTTTATCAAAACCATCAGTTTCATTGGTCAGGACTATAAAAAGTGAGAGTAATTGGGATTTTATATCAGTAAGATTTTGAGACTTTATTAATTGGCCAATGGTTCGCAAAATTACTTCCTTGACGCGTCTTGAAATGGTTTTTAATGGAATCCACTTTGATGCCATTTTCATGAAGTGTGCAACGTCAACTCTAACATAACATCTAAATCCAATTATTACAATTATTTATTTATATATAAAAATTTTAACTTAACAAATATATTGATTGGATTACATAATAATATAAAATTAGAAGATTATAAACTAATCTTTGTTTTGTATAAATGAAATTATTCATAAAAAAATGTTTTAGAAAAAATCGACTTTAAAAAACGCACTAAAAAATAATGAAATAATTAAAAATAACTTTTTCAAAGTCAAAGCCGAATTTTTTCTAAAGAAAAATGTCCCACAATTTTGAAATCTTTTTTCAATGATCCTTTTTCTTTAATATAGTTTTATTTTTTACAAAGTCAACTAAAAGTTGTCTGTGATACTGTGACAAGAATAGAAGGCGATAAAATATCAGTTTGTGAAGTGGCAGACGAATTGGAAGTATTGGTCGGAAAAATGAAAAATAGAAAAAATAAAAATTTTCTTACATTTAAAATTTTATCGCTTTTAAATGATTTACAAAAGAAAAATAAGTATGATGAAAAGTTATTTAAAGACAAAACGGATATTTTTTACGATACTTTCTTATCTTACGTCGAAAAATGGAGCTATAATTTCGAAGAGTTGAAAATATTTCGTTGGGTCCAATTAATAAATTGTCCTACTTGGGATAATGTCCAAAAGAGTATGCTTTTTTTAATAAAAAAAAATAAAAATAACGTGGAGTTTAAACTAGAAGAAAATAATTTATTTGATGAATTTTATCATATAGAGCAAGTAGTTAAAACGCGAATTAGTGAATGGCAAAAAACGCAACTAAAGTAGAAATAAAGTGGTGTGAAGTATTCGAATATATGAAAAGTCAAAATATCAATACAAATAACATATCCACATTAATTGAATATTCATTAGCTATGCCTGGCACAAATGCAGCAGTGGAGAGAATTTTTTCTATTATCAATGTGGTTTGGACAGATGAAAAAAATCGTTTTAATGTTGAAAATATCAAAGCAATAATAATTTTAAAAAATTATATTAAAAACTATTCTTGTAGTGAATTTTATAATTTTCTTTTTTTAAAAATAAGTAAGTTACTTAATTCAATATGTTCAGCGCAAAAATACACAAAAGCAGAAGATATCGATCAAATACCGTCATCAAATTAAAAAAAAAAATTAAAATTAAATTTATATTTTATTTTTTTTGTATTGTAAAAGGTAATTTATATTATTTTAATAATCAATTATTTATTCCAATAAAAAGTAAAATATTAAAAGAATTATTTGTTTACATTTTATAATTAATTTTAGCTTTAGTGGTTCACCACAAATAATTTGATTTGATTGAATAGAAAAAAAAAAAGGAAATTAAAAAAAGATGCGTCCCGCTTTTTTTTTTTACAAATATGGTCACCCTAGCTTAGTCCCCTCAAGTTCCCCTTGATTTCCGCCTATGGATTTTAGCATCATTTTTTTCATTGAAAAATACGTATTTTTCAAAAAAAGTGATCAATCCACAAATACAGCTTAGAAAATAATTATGTACAAAGAATAATATTTAATAAAGATTGACTTACTTTTCTCGTTGTTTTTTAGTTCGATTACCCTATGTTTAAAATGTAGAACTGCCTCGACAATCTTCAGAGGATCAGCCCCAGGTTTTCTACCAACCATATTATTTAATAAAATATAATATTTATTAACACAAAACTTATACAAAAGCGAAAAATACATAAGCCGTTACTCGCACGTAGAGAGATTTACTCACACAACACGACTTTTCGTTTTCGGAATGCAAATATGTTTCCTAAACAGAACGATATAGTGCCCGTAGATCGATAAATCTATTTTTACACACTTCCTTATAAGGTACTAAGAATTTGGGGAAAACACAACTACCAGCATGTTAGTAGTTCTCAAATTAAAACTATATAAAAGAAATTCTCACATACAAGTAGCCAGTAGGCCTCATTAGCGCATCATACTACTAGCGTGATTTTGTTTTCACCGTAACACTTACGAATTATTTTTATAATAATTTCCCTAAAAATGTACTAAATACTAATGTTTATATTTATAATGAAATATACAAATAAAGTAAGGCGCATATTAAATCAATTTCAATCCTTTAACTTTATAGTTATTACCTGCAAGAAATGTCATCAGCTCTCCCGCGAGATTTTTAAAATTTCAGGTGAAAGGGTGGGAAAAATACCGAAATAGTCTTGCAAATTCATGCGAATCGCGTGCTAAATATTTGCAAAAAAAAAAAATTTGAAAAATGTTAATATTTACTAAGGAGAGAACCGGCGTGACGTCATGCCTACCACTTTCTTGAAACTGAAATTGCGGACGAAGGAGTGGCGTGCAAATTCTCAAATTAGTCTTGAAAATTCATGCGAATTGCGTGCTAAATATTTGCAAAAAAAAAATTTGAAAAATGTTAATATTTACTAAGGAGAGAACCGGCGTGACGTCTTGCCTACCACTTTCTTGAAACTGAAATTGCGGACGAAGGAGTGGCGTGCAAATTCTCAAATTAGTCTTGCAAATTCATGCGAATTGCGTGCTAAATATTTGCAAAAAAAAAATTTGAAAAATGTTAATATTTACCATGGGGGGGGCTGGCGTGACGTCTTGCCAGCCCCCCCCCCTTGAAATTGAAATTGCGGACGAAGGAGTGGCGTGCAAATTCTCAAATTAGTCTTGCAAATTCATGCGAATTGCGTGCTAAATATTTGCAAAAAAAAAATTTGAAAAATGTTAATATTTACCATGGGGGGGGGCTGGCGTGACGTCTTGCCAGCCCCCCCCCCTTGAAATTGAAATTGCGGACGAAGGAGTGGCGTGCAAATTCTCAAATTAGTCTTGCAAATTCATGCGAATTGCGTGCTAAATATTTGCAAAAAAAAAATTTGAAAAATGTTAATATTTACCATGGGGGGGGGCTGGCGTGACGTCTTGCCAGCCCCCCCCCCTTGAAATTGAAATTGCGGACGAAGGAGTAGCGTGCAAATTCTCAAATTAGTCTTGCAAATTCATGCGAATTCCTTGCTAAATATCTGCATAATTTTTTTTACAAATTTCGAATGGGGGGGGGCCAGCCTAACGTACGTCGCCACAGCTCATTACCGAATCTCGATCGATGACTATACGACGAAACAGATTCCAGATATCATCGTTTCATATGTTCCCAGCATTGACATAGGACACGGATGTTATTTTAACCAGCGTCTATACAAGAGTTTCAGAGAGTTCAGGATTACGACGATCCTCGGACCAACACACAGTGCCGGATAAATCACCGGTGTATTGCTCATAATGGACAGCTGGACCGCTCATCCAGCGTTTCGGCGTCTTCTTCGACCGGAAGAAACGGTTGATGCCGCGCAAGTTTTTCTAGACAACGGTACTCAGACAGATGGAGGACGATAGAATACCGTCGGAAAAGGAAGCTCAGTGATTAAAGTCGGACCGGGTTTCGAACATTCGTTACATCGATTAGAGGAAAATTGTATGCTGAACGCAAATTATTATGTAATTATCGTGTAGGGGCTAGTCAACACAGGATTGTCCAGCTGACTTCTAACTATGAGTTGTATTTATTGAAATAAACGAATAATGTACCATAAGATTCCCCCGTTGCTGTAAGTTTTTATTTTTATTATTTCGTAAGTAAGCAATCCGCGATATAATTGAATACTTATTATTATAATTTAATGACGCGCGATAAATTTATTTCTATAAAATGTTTTATTTTGCAATTGCGTACGTCTCGGGAACGGCGTGGTCTTCAATATTCAACGACGAATGATGTCGTCCATCGTGTACTGGTTTATCGGTGACACGGCGACTGTTAAAATGAAATTCTCTCAAACAATTAAACAAGTTGTTTTTGTTTGCTGACATTTCTATCGCTTCGCTAATATACGTAATTTTAAATCGATTTGGACTCGTTTCATTCGTTTTATTCTTTACGTTCATATAGATTATAGATATATATTATTTATGGTTTTTTTCCTGGCGTGCGGTGTGTTCTAATATTGTTTATTGATTTTTAATATATTATTTATAAATGTATAATTTTTCGCAGTAATTCTTAAATTGTAATAGGTAAATACCTACGAATTTTTCGTTTTTATTTTTATTATTATTCAAAGGCGTTTTTTCGCCAATTTTTCTCTCCCGTAACACAACATATATAGTATTGCTGGAAAACGTAAAAATATTTAATGACATCATATTATGAAATATTTTGTACCCTACACGCGTGTGTATTGTTATATTACGTTTTCGCCTTTACGTATTTAATTATAAAACACCGTTACACCGGCTTTTGTGCACATGTTTTCGGAATCACAAAATATCGCGTAACACCCAGTGGACCGAAAGACTGGATAGTGTTACGATCCAAAGATAAAAATACTTTGTGTAATGTATAATGGTAGCTCGTATTAAATATTTCGTATTTATTTTTTTTAAAACGTAATTCGAGTTGTGTAACCGGACCGTAAAAGTGAACTCATTATATGGAACTCGGAACCTTTTGAAGTATTGGAATGAAAACCTTAGTAATGATTTTTCTTTTTAGAAATTTTAACCAATACATTAAGGTTATAACGGTGTTTTCGATTTCAATTCAGTTACGTTTTTTATATTTCTATACTGACGTTATGATTGTAAGTAACGGTTTTAAAATTATTTTATTTGATTTCATTCGTAAAACGTAATAAAATTTTTTTTTTATCACTCACAGAGAGTAGCGTATTTATGTTTTGATGTTTTTATTATATTTAATTAGACGGAATTCGTCCGAGTTACGTAAATAGCATTTTGAATATTTCCATATTTAAACATTTTTTTTAACAATAATTAATTACGAATAAAGCTGGGAAATTAACACTTCATTCGCTTTATTTGGTGTTTGTATTCTAACGTTGAATTCAATAAGTAATTTTGTATCGTTCGAAATCAATTGAGGTCGCGAACGTAAACGCGAATTGAAAAATTTTGAAAACCCGAAACGGAATCGAAATAACTGTAAACGAATCGGTTTCAGTTTTCTACGATTTTAATTAATAACACGATATAATTAATATACTTATTATAATAATTTACTTTAGTGGTTAATGTTTTGTTCGCCCGGGCGAATCGATGGCGAAAAACCGCAGACACGATATTGCAGTTGTTTTCCATTTAAAACTGATCAATTATTAATAACGAAATACGTTTATTCGCGTGTTTTTGGTATTATAAATATCGCATTACGTTACCATTTTTCGGTAGTTTTCGATTGCGGCGCACGGTACGATAGCTCCGACCGAAGTGGAATCTGAAAGCAAAGAATTTCGCCGATTATTAAGATTCATGGACAATCAATATCGTTGCTACACGTGCTGATTTTCCTCAGAAACTCCGAAAATAATTTTTTTTTCGAGGTAATTATTAGATTTTTCACGATAAATTGATTCTAATCGATAACGCCGTCACTGTCAATGGTAAAACGTGAGTCGTATACAAGACGGAATAAGCTTAAAAAAAAACGGTTGAATTCACATCGAAAACGTCTAAAAATCGATTGCGAATACTTAAAATAAAAATCACGGTCTAGAACGTAAAGAAATCGACTGTATGGGCAATGACATAATGGAAAAAAGCGATTCTAATGAATGTATCGTTTAGGTAATTTCGCCTTCTAACCGTAACGCCTATGTGTATTTTCGAACAAACGCAAATATTATATTAAGCACATTGAAATACAGTAGTTGACACGGTATAGCGTGAATTTACTGAATTATTCCGAAATACTTTTTATATTTTAAATATAGATTGTTTTTTATTTCTTTTATTTGATAATCGAATTGAAATTTTTTTCTCCACTGGCACGAAATCGATTAGGCGATTCGACATAGTGGTTTTCAATTCGCTAAAAACTAAACAAATCGCGATTATTTATTTATTTTTTTTCCAAGAAACGACAAATAAAATTAAAATCATTATGTAAAATATTTGCGCTACCCGTATACGATTATATTACGACCGGTAGTCGAGAAAATGAATTATAAACGAAAAATCCCGTTTTCTGTATAAAAGAATAAAAATGTTGATAGAATTAAAAGATTCTATGGAAAGCAATTTTATCGCTTTTTTCTTTCTTTTTTTTTTTATATTTACTATTGAAAAGTTTTTAACTACGGTTCCGCGATCTTTTAATACTCCGAACGGTGTTTCTCTCGCAATTTTCAATAAATATTTTATTTCCTACAAACGTTCCGCTCAATTTCGAAATCGAATTACGACGTGTAAAACAGCATTTGCTCGTTCCCTGTAAGAAAAAAAAATTTACGAAAATAATATTACCGCTATGGACACACGTTGAACGGTGAAAAAAACAAAATCTAATATTAACGATCAATAGTTTTCTTTTAAAAGCCAACGCTACTTCGCGATTATCCATATTAATATTTTTTTATATATAATATATATATATATGAGTATATATATTTATATTAAAGTCGTTTTTCACTATCGACTTCGAAATTCCTACGAGGTCTTCCGTATAAATATTTTAAATAAGTTGTGCGTTGAAAAAACCGGGCGAATTTTTGTTTTATAGAACAAAAATTTTTAAATTTGATTTTTTTGTTTTTATAGTTTTAAATTATCTTTTTTTTCAAAAAGATTGAAATCAAGTGCTCGAAATTAAACACAATTACAAAAAAAAAAACTTAGAAGATCGATTGCAAAATGCGAAAGAAACGACGGTAAAATAATGTACTCGCGATTATTAATAATAATATTTTAAGTACACAATAAAATATATTAATTATGTGATTTAATTTAATCTTGGAAATGGAAAAACATCACGATTGCGTCTAGATGTAACCTGCAATATACAACTGTAATTCCATCTCGAATAAGAATATATACTATCAAACCTTTTATCGTCGACACGCGTTCACATTAGATTTAGCGTGTAACTATTATTATTATATAACGGTTTTTTTATTATTATTATTATTATTATTATTATTATAAATAAATAAATACGCGTGAAAAAATTGGTTATTGTATACAGTATTTTTTTTTATTTTTTTTTTTTTTTTTACGGCACACCCGTGTATCGTGAAAATATGAATTTTTCCACATATTATTATATATCATTTCGTTGTAATTAATATTTATTTACATTACTCTTTTTCATATGAACAGTTGAAGGGTATTACTATTAGTCGTTACAACTACAGCTACGTAACTTTGTTGGAAATAAACTGAATTTTGTCGTTTCGGCGAAACGGAATTGGAGCAAAACACCGGGGGATTCGGTGAACCGGGACGACACGATTTGAGCAACATCCAGATAAAAAGTTAGCACGTACACCAATATATATATATGTAATCTTATGATGAGAGGAATGAAAAAAATATGTTTAAGATAAAAGTTATAAATAACTTGATAAATAACGAATAACGTTCGCGGATGCTGTTAAAAATATTATACACGGACTGCATAATATACCGGAAGAAAGAAAAAAATTGTAACTAAGGCCCAGGGATATGCGAACGTAAATATATAAGTATATATTTTTTTTTCAAAAATAAATATCCGATTTAGGATTGTCGACGATTCGTATATAACGAATGAATTCAAAGGATTGTTTTCCGCGTATATTATACGCTCACGTTTGATTGATAATAATTTGTATTTCTGGATAATTTCATTGACGTTACAATATGCTTTAAAATCAATATCGTTTAAATTTTATGTACAATGTGCACGGAAGATATTGTTTTTGAAAATATGAATCCAATGTCGTATTGTCGTGGCTACGTTAAAAGAGCTTAGTAATAATATGCTCCCAGAGGTGATCGCAGGAGTTCTCAATACGGAAATTCGAAATGAATTTTTATTATCTCACCCTGGTTCTTCTTACATAATACATATCGTAATATGATAATTTTTTTTTTTTTTTTTGCGATTTCGTAATAAATAAATTATATACATTGTTATGTAAAAAAAAAAAAAAAAAAACAATACGTTATTTTAATTTTTTTCTCGTACAGCAAAGTAAAAGTATTAATATTTCTATAATAATAAACAGTGTGATATTTTCCCCCCGCGTTTTCGCACAATCACGATACGGATATGCATATTTAATGAGTTTTTATTGCATACAAATCCGCGCATTAATTATTATAACTAAGTTTTTTTTTTTTTTTTTTTAATTCGTTTTAATATTTATACGTCGATCGATAACGGATTAACGGTATTGCGAACGAAACAAAAAAAAAGGAAGAAACGAATTAAAATTTTAAGCGTTCCTCGCTTAAACAGTTAGTAAACAACTGTAGCGGCTATTTAGAAAAAAAAATATATATTTTTTTTTTTTCGTGCACAAAACGAAGAAAGAAAAAAGTCAAACGTCTTTTAGGTATCGTATTTTTTTTTCTCGAATAAAAATATTCCGCTTTCGTTTAAAACCCACTGACGTATATTTTTCTTTCTTACTAAATTATCTCGCGCGTATTATTACACAGACATAATATTCAGCATCCACGCACCGGAGAAGCGATTACGGAACGCCGGGTCGTCTGTGCACGGCGACGAAGAGCCGACGCGGTCGCGTCCCCGACGGTTCAACGCGGCGGGAGATTAGCTGCGGTGCGAAGAGCGAAAGCGCACAGATATCACGTGATGTGAGATGGTTTTCCTCGCACGGCCGTGTGTAACAAAATCTGTCGGAATACGTGCGACGGCGGCCATCCCGACACCGGACGGGAAGTCGTCATCAGTTTTAGTAGCAATAGCAGTGATAGAAGTTATAACACAATCGACGAGTGTTCACCAGTCTTCCTATAAGAATATTCGTTGATTATGGCCCATGGACTTGACCGAGTTGGCGATAATTGCGGAATAAAGGGCTTAAAAACTTTTTCAAAAACAATTCTACACGTCTTGTACGTTTGACAGAAAGATTTCAATTGTGATCTCCACGTCGGTCCCTTCAGACTAAATATTATTATTATTTCGATCTCCTCCCGGTCAAACCTCTAGGTTTGAGTTTTTATAAGTATGCGCACATTTACACGCGTTATTACATCCGAACGCTCTCTCTCTCTCCCTCTCTCTCTCTCTCTGTACGTATTATTGTAACGGGCGAAACTGCCTGACCGAACCAGTAGGAGGACGCGGTCTGAACTCCACCCGGACCAACTGTTGAATTCAAAGGCATTTCTTTTTAGCAAACCGGACCCAAGCCCGGATTCGAATGGATCCCACGGCGTATCGGTTGAGGCCCACGAATCGCCCTGTCATAAAAAAAAATTTAAGTAACGGGTCCATGGACTCCGGGGACGCAACCGAATTTTCTATTAGACCGACGAGATTCGCGTCGATTATAATATAATAATTATGTCCCGGGTAAAAATATCTTTTTTTTTTTACTGAAATTCTAATAATCTTATAAATATTCCGTTGTAATAAACAAAAAAAAAAAAAAAATGCTTATTAAAGCGGTTGAATAATATTATTTCACGCGATACAATATAATTCCGTTATCGATTAATATTTTGCATTATTTCGTATACGCGGATAATCGATTCGTCTATTACTGAAACGTCCGTCGAAATAATGACAATAACGTGCTATGTTGTTACATACGTGATTTACCTCGCATTACAATCATACCGATTTTGCAATATTATTATTTCCGTATGGATACCTTCGCGTTAATTAAATCAATTACGTCCAATTAATTCGGCCGTGTTGCGTTCTCGTGGTTATACAACGCACGCTATTCGCGATTAGTTAAAAACTATCCGAAACCAATTTTCCGTTAAGAACTATTACGCGTTTGATTTTATGATCAAAAAAAAAAAAAAAATCGTGTTTTTAAAATATTATTACTGCAGTATTACCGTCCGTTATACGGTCTTTACGGGAAACGTATTCTCAAACGTTTATCGGTTTTATTCGGATTTCCAAAAATATCCTATTCGCGGCATTGTATTTCGAAACCGTATATATGTGTGTGTGTGTATGTATTTGAAACGCGAAAGGAGAAATGAATTTTTTTCGTCTTTTGCAGAAACAGAGTAAATTAAAAAAAAATATCGACAATATAATATACTATATAAACGTTTTTCGATTTGTATCGCGTGCAGAAGCGATATTTTCATTTATATAAAATAAATACGTATAAATTTTTGTCTTCCGTCTCCTCTCCCTCCGCCCGCGGAAAAATGAACAAACGCAAACGGTTTTATCGGAAATATATAAATAGAGTGAAAAAATAGAAAAATAAAACCAAAATACACTGGAAACTGTCGTGTTTCCACCGCCCGAGGGCATAGAAGGATATATTTCTAAACAACTATATAATATAGTTATAAACACGTGCGACGGTAGTGTATCGGCGAAATATAATAACATTTTATTGTAGCCCGTCGTAGAAAGTACGAAAAAATAATATGAGACAAGGTGGCCATAATACGAATGGGTTTATATATATATATAAACATTGCGCATAGCTCCGTCCAGTTGGCAAAAGAACAGGGGGAAAAAAATATAACGGTTTCCGATCGCACATATATGGATAGAGTCTCGAACGGCCTCCGGGCTATTGCGCGACGGTGCGTGTGGAACGACGATTAAATTCCAGAAAATTATTTTTGTACTCTGCGGCGGTTCGACAATGAAATGTAAAACAATACCGCGTTCGCGAGGTGTAAAAAAAAAAAAAATAAATAAATAAATGACAGCTAATGAATATAGTCTCCCGCACGCGCCGTTTTCAAATAATACGGCCGGGTTGCCGTTGCTCGTCGTCGTCAATCGATATAATCGGCCGTCCCTCGGCTGTCCGAAAACCGCTTATAACGGTTTATTCGGAATATTCGTCAAAAACCGTACGAATTTCATCGTCTCGTTTGTACGCGATGGAATTATACGCGATTTTTTTAACACGCGCACGCGGACGATGATTTCAATACCGCGCCACGACAACATGCGCTAACGTCAAACGGCCTGATCGAACCGAAGTCGACATTGAAATTATCAAATGTTATAGAGATTTATTTTGTTTCATCGTCGTTCCGTTGTACGCTGCGCTATTCGACCGCGTCCGCGGTACAGCGTTCGTAAATGAGCAAAAAAAAAAAACTGTTTAACACTTGAAATTCAGCCGTCACCAGACACGCCGTTTCGAGTGCGCGTAATACAATCATCGAGCGGCATTGTCAGATTAGGTTAGGTTCACTGATATTATATACGTTTCCTTATACCGGGCGTTCAACAAAAGGATTGAAATTTAATTCGTTTTCCATCAATTTCTATGCAATAACAATAATAAATATACATATATATTAAAAGAACGGCACACCGTTATTTTATATTATATAGGAAATTGTATTTTATACGGCCGGGGGATTAATTTTTACGAATCCCTCGTTGTACAGTTAAACGTTTAATTAACATTAAAATAATAATAATAATAATAATAATATGGTATTTTATGTTGAAACGCACTTAATTTCCGGCAGTATATGCAAAAGCGTTTTAGACAATCAAAACGAACCGGAGGCAACGTTTGTTATAATTAACGTTTTTACTCGGAGAGTGGCAGCTAATGGACAATAAAACAGTCGACTATCAAACGTCATATATACGATTATTATTTATCGCGATAAACGACATTTTGTGGAGTGTATTTTTAATAATACCAGAATATATTTGATGGTTTTTTGTTTAAAAAAAAAAATACAATATTCGTTTCGACAATGGCGTAATTATATATATATATATATAAATTTGGAGCATATAAAATTTTGGCCATTCCGTCCATTTGTGCTATTGAAACTCTTCGATTTATTTTTCAACATTTATATTCACATTGTTATAAATTAATGTTTTATAGTCTCTGTATTGACGTGAATTTCGAAAGAAAATTCAACATTTCTTTTTTCCTTTTGCGCGTACAATTTGTTTTTACGAAAGCCTCCAAGTCCGTGTCCTCGGATCGTTTGCCACGCCTCGCGACCACTCCGTAATTGCGCCACTGCGTTTCGACGACAATCATTTAGAATAATATCGGTTATGGTTAGGTTAGGTGAGGTTCGTTAAACGACGTCATTGCCCGTTACAATTTGTCGTCGTCTCTTTTACAACGTGTAAAAGCACAGTAACAACGTAACGCGACGTATTTTATATATTTTATTTCCAATGCGGAGAGACATAACGTTGATTAAAACTCTGCTCCAGCTCTGCTGACGTTGTCTATATGCGACACGAGACAATGGCAACGGTACGTGGTGTGTCTTATTTTCCGACGAGAAATTTTATGTGAACTTCATACGCGTCCTGTACACTACGCGCGGTGTGTTATGGAAAGAGAGAAATAAACGTTGTCGCCGCGAGAACGTGATAGAAATGTAAAAACGACCGATGCGGTAATACTACGAATTCGAGGCGAATGTGTTTCGCCCTGCGTCCCTGCCACCGTATGCTAGTCGCGTATTTACAACAGTAGGGGTGGAGTGCATCGGGTTTCCTCTCCTCCCCAAAGGCTTTTTTGTGTGTGTGATTATTTTAAATCGTTATAATAGAAAATTTCCATTTGTCGTGATTCAATAATTATATTAATATGTTTGTTGACACGTTCTGACAGTTGAGATGACATAATGATAAATATTGTGAAAAAATAAATAGTTTTTTAAAACAAAAAAAATAATAATAATAGTATTTAAATAATTTGAACAGTAGAGGGGAAGGAAAAGACGAAAACCACGAAAAAGATAGATAAGGACAGTATTAACGAGACATGAAATTCAGTGTACCAAGAAGATAGAATAGATTGGCAAAGACAGAGTGAAATGTGAGAAGACAGTTTTGGCGGTAAAAACCTCTCAATAGGACGTAAAACCACAAAAAAAGTTAATTCAATCTAAGAGTGGGATATACACTGTAATTTCAGCATTTATTTACAGTATGTACTCGTAGTCGTGGTTTTTGTGTAAATACAAATCGCCGAAGGACTCGGAGAGGATCTCGTATTTAAACCTCGGACATTTGGCGTCCAGTCGGAATAAGTGTAAAATACCGTACAGGTACCAGAAAATCTGAACTTTTCAGGCGAAACCTGGGGACGGTCGGCAACTAAACTAGTCCGGTCCAGTTTGTTCGGAGTTTTTATTAACCGGTCCTCGTTCGGTTTGACCATAGAACGTAATAGAAGAGATACGTACAGATGATGACAATTTGGTTAAAAAATTCGCGGGGCCCGGCCGAAAGTTGGCGACGAATCCGCAATGTTCCGTTTAGAAGTCAGTAACGTTTATTCCGCTATGAAAAGATAACCTGCAAATTTTAGCGAAATATGTCGCGGGCTGTTGTAACAGCACGAACGTAATCATATCCTTTCAAGGACCGCAAGCTAATTGCAACATTTGAAAATAACATTTTATATTGAATATATTTGGTATAAACGAAAAACGAAATTATATAATAAATATTAGTTTTTCTTCCAAGGTCTCAACAATACCACTGCTCATTAAAAAAAAAATAACACCCTGATTGATTTTGAGACTACTTATATGTTATTCGCGATTGAAAAATATTAAGACGATCAGCTGATTTCGAGGTCAACGAAATATTGACTAAATTCCGAACAGTGTCGTTTCTATAATGTTCTACGGTTAGACGTAGCAAATAAATAATAATAATAATAATAATAATAATAATAATAATAATAATAATACGCAACCGGTTTAGGCCGGTATATTATTAATTTATGCGTCGACGAGAAGGAAATATTTGCCACCGGCCCAAGAAAACTTGTATATTAAAATATTACAGTAGTGTACTGCAAATATATATATATATATTATATATATACTCGTGCCGTATTCGTTATTCCGTATTCGAAGGGACAAATCCGCGTATGTGCCTAACAATTTATTACGTCGCGTTCAAAGGGTCAGTCCGTGTACAAGAGACACATCGCAGTGATAAATAATAATTATATTATAATACTCGCGCAAGCCGCCGCACGACAATATAAATATTTTATCGCGATATTTCTACGCACATTTTGTGTAAAATCTTCAACGAAATTTCCACTGTAGGGGAAGGTCGTCTCTGATCCGATATTTATTTATTTGCAGGGGGATAAATTATTATTATTATCGTAACGACAACGCGTTTCACGATTTTTCTATATAAAAACGTATACATCGCGCGGTGACGTATTTACAACCCTTTGATGTTTTAGAAGTGAGTGGGAGGTCAATTTTAAATTATAATTAATTCAATAATGGCTAAACGAGTGTTTGATATCTTTGATATTAAAAAACAAAAATTGATTGTTACTGATTCCTCATCAACAACAATCACTAGAATCCGAAAACGGACAATAAAATATTGGCGTAGAAATTGATAAAACTGCACAAAAAAGTATTGAAAATACTGTAGATGAATGCAATGTCATTTCTGAATCAGGAACTTTAATAACAAGCCCTCGGGCTGGGTCAGCGTCAAACTGAACACCCGCGTATACCGACAGAGCGCGCCCGTCGAACGCAATAAAGCCGGGGAATGGAAAGTAGTCACCAGATAGCGATACGACACAACAGAGAGGGGGGAAGAACTACATAGAAAAACCCGTATAAATAGCGGTCAGCCACCTACGGACCGCTCAGTTGTGCTACGGCGGGCAAACGCCATGAGGTGTGTGTGTGAGGTAATGTAGGAGTAGCCATAGTTAGTAGGTCGAAGCGTCTAAAAGATGTCTGTTTACGCTAATGATAAAGCAAAAAATGTTAAGCCCTCCCCATCCACGGACGTGACCAAATATCCGCCTGTGATCGTTAGATAGATCACGCTTAAGGCGAGAAAGCATTATTAATAAGAATAGATAGCAGTAGGACCGAACAGATTACGATGAAAATTAGCAATGGATGGGAAGAGACAGCCAACTCCCTTATTAGAGGGAGAATATGTTATTTTCTAGAAATTAAAATCTATATAGCGAGTGTTAAGGATTCACCGATTTTTTTTTTTTTTATTCCTTCGAATCGAAAACCGAAAGCAAACCCCCCCCCCGTCGTCTATATAAGACGAAAAAAAAACATATTAACGAGCCGGAATCGCAGCAAAAATAATATCCGCACCGCGGCAGCTGCGTACGTCCGACGTTTTTACACACGCGCGTAAAATGCGCTATACACGACGACGACATGCGCGCGGGTAGTGCGATGGAAATCCGATCTCATTTTTCAACGTCGTCGCCGCCGCCCGAAGCTCATCGTCAGCCGTCACGATTCAATCTGTCCCGTGGAAAGGGACGGTGGAGAAATTTGGCATTCAAGACACACTGGTGCGCAGTAGTAGTAATAGTAGTAGTAGCGGGGAAAGCGGGTCCTCCGTACGTATTTACGCTCGTTGCAGGATGTGTGACGAGCGCGTGTTTGGCCGCGGTGCTTGTCGCGTCGTCAGTGCGGCTTTGTGAGAGATTTAACGCGTTTTAAACGCTGTTACGAATTAACGCGAATTTCATAATTTAACATACCTACTTGGTATTAATAATAATAATAATAATAATTGTATCGCCGGGTCACAGTACACTTCGAGTCTGTTGTCGGTCAATATATACACGTATATTTTGTTTTTATTGACGATTTGTCGGAAAAATTACCGTTTCTCGCGTAACACTCGGAACAGGGTGAGAGGGTAGGGAGAAATAACAATTTGCGTTGCGACGAAAGTGAGAATGAAATCTTTTATTTTTTTTCTTCTTTTTCCTCAAATAATACATTATGAAAAATGATTTTTTTTTGTTTTTGTTACGAAATATAAAAATTCTCAGAAGCAATATTATAATATACGTGTATATATATATATAAAACCGGCGGTTTATTTTTCTCTTTAATAAAAAAAGTACATAGGAATAATAAATGTTTATATAATAACGGAGTCGAGTTGTCGATGGAAATTGTTTACACAGCGAACAGTGCGATTACAATAACGTCGAGGAATAAATTATTTCGACAAAAAAAATATGTCTTTTCATCGATGACGAATCACGTCCCGAATTCGTTACACGTTGCACAATCGGTCAACAACTTTCGTTACGAAATTGTGTTTGAGTTTTAACGGGGTAGTTTTATTCATCGATTAAAAATCCAAATTTCAAACGGGCGTACGAGTTATTCATTTCTCCTTTATTTCTCAATGATTTCCAGTAAAAAGAAATCAATTTAAAATCAAAAAAAAAAAATCAGTACAATATAAAATCACATATTCGTCGTATAGTAAGTAAAAAATTTACGAACGCAACTACTGTTTTAATTACGAAAATTACCACTGAATCACTGATCACTAGTATCAAAATGGAAAAATATATATATTATAAAAAATTAATTGCGTTTTTTTTCCTACAAATTTATTTTATTCGAATTTGAGCATTTGTTCGTATCGCGTCGTGAGACACGTTCTTTTTCCAAAAATGTTATTACAAGATTTTCGGCACGTTTATAAGGTTATTACACACGCGAATATATTTTATTACACAAAATGTTAACGCTAAAATTAAAAAATATATATATATATATCATTATCGAGTAGTTTTCTTGTTTACGCGCTTCTTTTCTTTTGTATAACGCAAACTAATTAGCCTTCCGAATTCGAACGAATTATAATGATTTTCATATTTGGTTGTTTTCAACTTTATACCGAACCGAGACTGAAACGTGTTTACCAAACGACTAAGTTCGCGTGTATTGTTATTATGATTTCGACAGTTTGTTGTGTGTGGTGACGACATAATAAGGAAACTATAACACTATTGAAGAAAAAGAGTTATTTACAATATTTTTCTGTTCGTATTACAATAAATTATTACCGTTCAAATTCGCGTGCGATAAAATATCTATACGTATCGACCGGCAATTTATTCTCGTATTTTCTATCGTTTCACGACGAATGATTGTGTAAAAAATATATATATATTTATTTTATCAAACTCCATTATTTCAATACACCGATTTCGTGTTCATTGTTCATCGCATTTAACAATATATTTATCGTTGACTTTTAATTGAATGTTTTTTACTCCAAAAACAAAATCTCATTCACCTTAATATTAAATAAAATATTTAAAAATATGCGCTGACCACGGACGTGAACATATCATAATCTCGAATAATACTTATGAAGATGCGCGCGAGATACAAATAATAATCACAGTTGTTATTTATAACGAAAACGATACCGTAACAAACGCAATAACAAAAATTAATAATATTTCATCTTCTTAAAAATGCTTTTACCGCGGCTTTTTTTCTCTTCTTTTTTCCGCCTACTCATATGCATGTAATAAATTCTCGGGTTATATTATACTATGTGTTTATCGGCGTTATAACATCAAATGTGGGTTACCGTTGTTCGTTTAGTTATGTGTACGAGATAATCGAATACGAATTTTATATTTATTTTATAGTTTCGGTCAGTGGACGCGGGCGACAACATTAATCCGTATGGAAATAAATTTCGGTTGTTATTCGATGTATAGCGATCGCGCGTTAGAAACCAAACGAGAAATTATTGTATTAAAAAAAAACCTGCGAGATACACGCGTAACATGACCAGAAATTTCGTATAATTATCGATTACTGGTGTTCGGATTTCGAGGCGTTTTAGTGAACAATTATAGACAGACAATTCTTATATAAAAATGTGTTTCAATTAATTTCCACGCTAATGGACAAACGTCGTTTTTGCCTTTTTCCCCCTGTAAACGCTTTTGTTTTTGCCCATTTTACGTCAAATTAGCAATTTATTACAATGATTTTACAAAGACTTTTAAGACACGAGTGTCGTCCAATCGCGTATTGCAGTCCACGGTTGAAAATAACTACTGGTAATGATTGAAAAGTAACGCGCATAGGTGACGTACGCGTACCGATAAAATACTCGCCAGCTTAAAAAAAGACATTGAAATTTGTTTAGAAAAAAGACATCTTTTTTCTACGGCGTTAAAATTTGTATTTTTGTTATGCATTCGTATGTTTCACGGTATGCAATGGGGTATGACAAAAACGTTATTATCGTCTATAGCGCGCGGTGAATATTATTCGAATTATTTCCTTCTCTATATTGTTCGTAATCAATATTGATTGATCGGATACACAAACTGATGGTACTTCAATCGATTCGTCGAACAATTACAAAAACGACAAGCGTGTTACGCTAGAGACGCGGACGAGGACGTGGAAAACGTCTTCGGCCCACGCGATGAAAATCTCTCATCAGATATTAATAATAATTATTGTCTCCATAATAACATACGCGTTTATTGTTCAAACCGCTTCATTCGTTGCAATCTCGCGTGATTACTGTGACACGGAGTGTTTTGTTAAACCGATTAACAGAGAGGTTTTTTAGAAATCGTTCGCACATCGAATAAGCAATTCTGTTACGGAGCTGCGCACCGATTGTATTGGATTTTCTGCGAACATACTTATCCTATACATTTAAAAACTTTGGCCTTCAATTGATTTCAATAACGCGGTACAGGCGTGAGAAAATTATACCGAGTTCGTGCGATTTACGAATAATTTTTTCTGGAAGACTTAATTAGTATTTTGGTATTAATTTAATTTACAGCATTTACAACAAAAAAAAAAAAGCCCTGTGATATACAAAATCATAATATACAAACGACGATAAAAAAAAATCTCAAATTCCACTTTACTACGCACTGGTCAGGTGTATCTTGGAAATCGGTTCTACGTTTTGAGACCCGTCTCGGTGAGATCAGATTTAAAAAAAAAAAAAAAAGAACTCATAAAATTACGATATTTAAAGTTTTCTTCGTGCGTTTCGATTCGAAAAACACGCCGACCGCCGTTATTTCTAACCGCATTAGCTCAGTATTTACAACTAATCGACGTAATATTATTTAATTGGTATAGCGTTCGTAATTAATTTTTATTCGTCGTTTAATTAACGAGTTGTTCAGTATTTTCAAATCGGTTTTAAGGTTTCCGCATTTGATTCAGAAAAAAAATAATAATAATAAATAAATCTCGTTTCCGTGTTCTTCTTATGATTTCGGGAAAAATTATTCTAATACGCCCCAGTATTACAAGTCGTGTAACGAACTGTTTAATTCCAATCGAGTTTGTAAATTGAAAACGCGCGTCATTATAAATAATAAATTATCACGCGATTGATATTCTCTGTTATTTCATTATTGTTTAAATTATTATAGGGAAAATTTTCGATTCTCGCGACGCAATGTTTCGTCGGAATACCGCGGTACGAAATATATATTGGAACGAATTTGTGAGAGGGGACGGAAAGAAAAACGTAAAACGAAAATTGTAGAAAAATTTCCCGGTTTACCTATTCTTTCAATATAAATAGATCGCGTGTGGATATATCTTGTTTCTTGATCGATATCGCGCGTTTCAATCTGTGCCTGGAATTTTGAGTTCCATAAAAAATAATTAAACATTTTTTCTTTTTCTTTCTACATAACTGGAGACGGAGTACAATAGATACATGACGATCGTCATCGCATTGTACACATGATCGGTGACAAGCGGATATAAAAACGGTGAACGTTGTACCGAGTTTTTGTTGAACGTGTAAGGAGATTCCTCGACGTAATCCTTCTCTTTTTTTTTCCCATTCACATCGTTCGGTTTTTTAGTCGCTCGGTCTATAAGAAATTCGTTTACACATTTAATGGCGTGCGCCCGGTCGTCGAGTCTCCGAGTCCGTAATTTATTGTTAACTTTCCGAAAATAAGACTCCGTCGAAATTTCAAATGATTTTCGAATTACGTCTCAAATGTCTCGTTGTCTTTTCGAAAATATGACGACAAATCGTATCTCGGAATCGTTTAATTGTGCGGCAATACACCCGATTATAACCAATACGTCATACACTACTATATTTATTGCGAATCGTATCAATTTTTTACAAATTACTGAATAAACATATTTATGCATACTCGTTTGACGGCGATGAACACATTTTTTCTTTTTAATTTAAAATAATATTGTTTTATGTAGTAAAACATAAGGCGTGTGTCCAGGGCCCTGATGTTAATGCCTTAAAAAAAAAAACTTATAAAATTTCCATTTATATCTTAATATGACCTACAACAATGCGTTAAAAAAAAAAAATGAAATTATATCGTAAAAACGCAAAAAAAAACACTACAATTGTTTAAATTATCTAAATTGTTTTAGTTGTTATTGTATTAATTACAATTAATACACGTGCGTACCGCCGACCTGTGTTATTTCGAAGGACAGTAATTAACGTGATATCGTACGTAAATATGTTGATCGTATTCTTCAATTTTTCTCAAACTTTTTACCGTGCAATAAATGTATATTTAAATTTTCGTACATATGTTATAAGCGAAGGAAAACAACGAATACAGTACGTAAAATAATATAATAAACGGTGAAACTCGTGATTTTTACGTCTGTTATTTGAAAAAAAAAATTATTTTTAAATGACCCGCAATTATAAAAATTGACCTTAAAACGATATCATTTGTATAATATTTGTGTGTGTGTGTGCGTGTATATTTTGAGGATAAATCGAACAACATATGAAACCGCCGCGTAATATTTATAATATCCCGCGCATGTGAATAATATACGAGTATATATTATTATTATTATTATTATTATACTTAAAAGTAGTATTTTAAGCTGCTTCGCGATGAGAAATTGACCGGAATACGATATTCGTTTAAAACGGTATTTTGCAGAATTCGCCAGTACACGGAGTTTTTGGCTCACCGACGAGGGATGCGGCGAAACGGGTGCGCAGTGGTGGTGAGAAGGGATCACGGGAGAGCGGTGAACATTTATAATACGCGACTAACCTTTCAATTACCCGGTATATAAGCGGCTTATTGCCGAAATGCCAATGCCGAGCGTATTAAAGAAACTCACGGTGCGAGTATCTGTATTTCATGTGTATTTTAAAAATGTATTAGTTTCCCCTTAAAGGAAAAAAAAATTCGATTGTTAAAGACGGAATTTTCGGCGCTCTTCAATAATCGCCGAAATACGTTTTGAACGGGTTTTACGGCGTGTAACGACGTAGAAACGAACGAACGAACGGAGAAATTTTTTTTTTCTTTTAAATATTATACGTACGGATTACATTATTATATCCGTATATCGAAATTTGTCTTCGACGTTTTTTTTTTTTATATTATGTTCTCTATTACCGCGTATAATCGCATTATATAAAGGCACACCTAAAACGGTAAAACGATTTTACGTGCAATTCATACGAATACTACACGGAAATTTTCGCGGAACATATTTTTTCTCGAAATTCTACACAAAAAAAAAAACCCTCCAGTAAGACTTTTGAGTAATCACGTCGTTTTAAAATATACATTATCTAGAATGAAACGTGTCAAAAATCAATCCAGTTTGGAAACTTATGAGAATATTAATATTAAAGACGAAAATAAAATAAATTGACAACAAGTCGACTAAACGTATAGGAAAATACGCGAATTTATGCTGCGTGGTGTTACTGTGTAGTATTTAATTCTGTCGTTATGATAATGTACACCTTCACCGACATTTTCACAAGCGTTCTCAAAAAAAATATGCGTTATATCATTACTGTTTTACATATTGAAATTATGTTAACATTTGACTCGAACCATCGAAATTTCGAATACGCGTGTGTGAGTCTTATGTAGTCAAAAGTCTTGTCATCTCATAATTTTCTACTAAGTATTATTGCCACGAAGGTGGTATAAAATTATTGTGCAGGTCTTGTGTAGGACGGGTCATCTAGTGGTATTGTTTTAAAAAAAACGCAATAAAACGAACACAAATCAATTTTTTTCATGTAATAAGATGCAATTTAACGCAATGATAGAGAACAGGCCTCAGATAATAATTTATGAAATACAATTTCGTTCATGTGGTTAAACCCCGACTGGCTTTGCAGTAGAGCATATTATCAGCCCAATTGTTGATGGTTTCGAGCTCTGTCTCACGAATGGCTCGACGTATATTCAATTTAAGGGTGTTTCAATCGTTTGTGCATTGCCTGCATAACATCGATATTTGACGGTACTCCACAAAAAGGAGTCCAACGGTGTCAAATCGCAGCTCCGAGCCGGCCAATTGACATCATCAAAACGGCTCACCGAACTCGGTACGCAAAAAATCGTTTGTTTCGTTGGCCGTACGTGTCGTGACCGCGCATGCCATTCGATAATTAAATATGTAGTTTAATACCGGCTACACAGTTGGCGTTCGAGTACTCGCAGCCAAAAATCAAATCCTAATATTGCGCTTGTTCACAGTTCGATATGATTCTATCGAACATCAAACGAAAACAATCGACAACGGTCTGATATCTTCCGTTCTGGAATCGTTATATACGTATAAATATATACTGTGTGTAATTTCGAGATCGAAAAATGTCTTGTATCGTTCTATATTAATGCAATACGCGCTGGTCGTGATAACAAATAAATGCGTCGTACACAACTGAGCGTGCCAATTGCCGCCGTTCACGAATTTATTACACTCTCTACGACACAATATAAGTCCGGGGCGCCGGAATACAAAAAAAAATATTCTTTGTAACATTATATTGTACGATGTGTGTTCGTGTTCGGAATACCGATGTCTTCGTATATTGAACGATCGTTGTTTTTTTTTATGCGTTTATTTGAGTTAGCGAAAAAAAGCAATTTTTTAATCTACGATATTTATTGCTTTTAAAATCGCAAATGCATGGCAGATTTAATGCTTTTAATACGTTTTACGTGCGTTGCTCATATATATATATAATATTATAATATATTCAATCCATATAGAAATTAATACAGCGAAACCTCTAAACCTAACCGGACACTGTCGTTCGCCGAAATTTTCTCCGCTATTCGGTGAAATTGTTCGATATATTTAGAGCGAAGTTGTCAATTTGTTGTGTTGTAGGGAAATAAAGCGTATTTCCATTATCGGTTATCGGTTATTTGTATACGGATAAAATATTTTATTTTAATACATCATACGAATGTATTTATTATTTAAAATTTATAGAAAAAACCCGTAAATTTATAGGGAAAAATTAACATTTATCGAAAAACAAACAACTAATCAGTTACACTTTAATTGCTTGTTTGAGAAATCTTCAAGCATAAAGTAAAGAATAAATAATATATAAAAGTAAATAAACATACGTTTCTTCGTAATAAAATGTACAATCAATATAAAAATGATCAAAATCTAACCATAAATGTGTCCGTTATTTGTTGTGTATGCATTTAGACGTTTTCCTATACGTATATAGAATTAGTAGTGAAAACGATTTACTCGTTCCCGAAATAAAAAAACGTGTCCGCTATTTTTAGAGATATCCGTTAAAGGAGGTTTCACTGTGTATATATTATACGTAAACTGTTCGTGCTCGCGATAATGGGAATAGAAATTTTTAATCCGCAAAATTTCGTATTCGTAGGCGTTGGTTTATATATAAAATTACGCTATTTGTACTCGCGAAAATACATTTATTCCTGCAGTATTAGCGTGTTTATTTTTAAATATAATAGTATACCGAGTAAATTTATCAGAAATACGTGAACTGACGATGTAATAATACGCGACTCCATCTCACCACTGCTCGTTATTTATTGCCACGAGACCATGGCGTGCATTTACTGTACGCGATATAACCGTTGAAAAACCGCCGTTATCGAGCGCATTAACACCGTAGCGCAGACGAAAAAGTAACATTTTAAACATAACGAAATTATCTTTTTATATTCCGAACCACGGCCGCGCGCCGAGTTCCTCATATAGAATTTTAAAAAGATGTTTTTGCGTATATATCTCGTATTGGAATTTTCATAGAAATTTGATGGTGCGTCTAAAGAGAGGGGTGGCGAGGAAAGGAGTTATTTCGCACCTCCATTTCACAAAAAAAAAAAAATTATAGTAATTATTGTTTTAAAAAATTAATGATTAGGAAAATTTTTTGTATCCGACGAAAATCTTGAATGCGAGCCTGACTTAACGTAAAACGTTAAACGAAAATTTATTTCCGAATTAACGTAATTATACGCGTTTCGTTAATTATTCATAAAACAGGTTAAAAAAAATTATCATTACGTTTTCAGGCGGGATTGAAAAATAATTACAGCATCCACGGTTGACACTTTTTCTACTTCGATTAAATGAATTATTTACGGAATACAATTTAAAAAAAAAATTCATTATAAACCGTTTTTTTCAGATCCTGTATATTTGTCATTGCCTATTCGTATATATATATATTTTTTTAATAGAAATAAAATCACATGAAAACACACACACACACACACGAAGCTATTATTACTAAACAGGATTTTTTCGTTAAATCATTTTCGTTTACCCTTCGCAGGCTAATGCGTTTAGCGAAGTTATTTGACTGCGGAATTTTTCCGAACAAGACTACACCCTACAATGTGCACGTAACATTTTTATCTCCTTCTATAGGTTTAATATCACATTGAAATAAATTAATATAATATATTAAAACGAAACGAATATTACATAAGTCGTTTAACCGCGTGTCTGATGATAATACCTCATATTACTTGACAAGTTCAGTTTCGTTAATGGAATTTGAAATATTATTTCCACATGTAGATGCGAGGTATTTTTTATTTTTTTTGGTTGTATCGTAGTTTAGACGGTTAAATATAATTACGCTCTCGTAATACTATGCATTATTCTCATTGGCATATTCATTTATATGTTACAACTAAGACCGAAAACGTATTAATAAAAATAAAATTGTTTTTTTTTTAACGAACATTTTTTCGTACTCATTATATAATTAAGAAAATTTCGTTCCTTTTTTTTTGCTTAATAGAAGCACGTTAAATTTGTCGAAAACAATTGGATATATTTAAATCTCACATAATCTGTGATAACAATAGTAACATGAGAAAAATCAAATTAAATCAAAAATTATATATAAAATAAATGAGGTAGTAGTGATTGCGTGAATACATTTGTGCAGTATTTATTATTACAAAACGACAAATCCGAATATTAAACGTCTCATATTATTTGCCGATATTTTCCCCCCGATAATATGGTATAATAATAACGAAAATATCAACACCGCCAAGAAAAGGAGGTTAATTTCACATTTCGCTTCTCCTCTCTTTCATTTTTTTAATGCCCACAAACTGTCGTCCAATTAATATAATAATTATTATGTTCCAATTTCAAATCGTATTATTAATAGCGTTTGATTAATTGGCATAATACGTATATCGCATATGTCCAATTAAATCCAATTGGATTTACGTCCATTCGTAAGATACGATTTCAGATCATTATTATTTTACAGGATGCAGCTGCTAAAGATTGTTGAGGATTTGATGATGTCTTTCCGGTTTCGTTCACGACAAAAGTTTTTTTCCCCGATATCGGTACAGTAATATTGTTATGCCTTTTCCACACAAAGTCCTTGAAGATCATAGATTGATTAGATTCCAAGTCAAAAAATCTCATTATTTTATCAACTCAGTTTTTATTTATTTATTTTTTATTTTTTGTATTTTCACCTACTATACGTACACTCGTATATTTACGTAAATGCTTTTATATATTATAATTTCAAAAATATTTTTAAAAAATGACGAAAAATACATTGATTTCAATTGCTGTAAGTAGTGATTAATTAATGAAAAAATACTCCTTTAATAGTACTTAAACGTAGCTGAAGAAAATATTCGATTATATTTTATGATTATAACTCTGAAATGTGAAGACATTAGAAAAATAATAGATAATATAGTTTTCATTTTTTTTTTATCTTATTACTTTTATTTTTTGGTATCAATCGAAATATGTGATGGAAAAGATGTTTCTTTATTAAAACTTTTTCAATCTCAATTGTGAAGTTACTAAAAACTTTATTTTGGAAAAATAATGGATACGTACGTTTTATCTACAAAATATTACTTTTTTTTTAACTTTAATTATTTTCCTCGTTTAACTCGTTGTACTCGTAATTTTATTTAACACGAACACGTGCTATTTTCTCTGTATCCAAATGGGGGAAAAAAATACGATTCCAATCAAATTTTAAACTTTGCCACAATCTACTAAACGCAATTATTGAAACACTATTGATAATAACATTGATTCCTTTGAAAATGTCATGATATATTTCTACGCTTTTTTTCTTCTTCTCTGGATTTAGATGTGTCCAACGAGAATAACGCCGAAAATAATATATCGTATTCTGACCGTATTAATTCAAACGGTCTTCGAATTTCCAAATAAAAAAATTACATAGTTAAAGTTTAATCCGTTGTGAAAACGAAATAAAAAGTGTTATTTAATTTTACAATAAATACTATTAACTTATTTCTTTTTACCGTTTTGGAATTCACTATTAATTTTTAAAAAAATTATCCCTTTAAACATTATCTGTATTCGAGACATAAAATATACGTGCGCGTGCTATCATAAAACGTACAATCTACGGAGTACATATGTTCATATGTCGTATTATACACTATTTTAATATCGTGACCGCGTATAATATAAACGTCGAATAAAACTCCGAGAACTTTTTCGTATAATTTATAAGTTATTACTCATATGTGGACTTAGCGTAAATGAAACGAGTTATTGGTTCGAACATGGTGATAAATTAGTTAAAAATAACTAAACGCGTTTCCATTGGGAAGTATATATTTCATCGTGTGAGTGTAATATTACTCATCTCGGAAAAATTCCAGCGTTTCTTAAGTGACGCTCACGTCCCGAAATATACATTCTCTATTCGTTATCATTTATTAAAATAATATCACACAAGTGTTTTTGGTAAAACAAATTTACAACTCGTTGACGTACCTACTTTGTTTCGAATACAAAACAAAAGTTTTTTTTCTTAGCAATTTAGTACGCAAATCACACGATTACTAATCGACATTTCACGTGTATAGTTTTGTTGAAAAAGTTAAACACTATTGTAATATTATAAAGATCTGTTCGCAATCCTACTATTAACATAAGAACTACGACTCTTTCTGAATGGAAATTTTAAGTAATTTCTTAGTCGACGATGTGCATAATATGGCTTCGGCCGTAATGTGTCGACGATTCGTTGTTTGTATAATATCATATTATGATATTTAGAAATGAAACATTGTTCTTCGCCCGATAAACTTGAAATCTATGGCGACATGTAGTTTTATGTTTTTTCAAAGTGTTCTTGAAGAATTTCATGTACCGAAAATCCTGTGGACATCATTCGAATAAAAGCGACACGTTATTTTTGCTCTTTTTAGGATTCATAGAGATCAACCGAATTTTAATCGTAAAACAATAATAAGAAAACGTCAGCTTTGTACATTTGTCAGTCGCTCCGAACCATTTGCCAATATCATGGGGAGGGGTTAGAGGAACTTGGTCTCCTCAAAAATGAATTATAGTGAACTCGACGCTCTTAAAAATAGAAAACTATACTTCATGAGTAAAATTATTGAATTTTAAAATTTTTTAAATAAATCATTGCTATTATATCATAGGAAAAAAACAATTAAACATTTGTATTTATACACAAAATCTATATTATTGATTTTCAATCGAGCTGAGTGAATGGGTAGATAACTTTTAATAGAAATCGTCGACAGTGTGGGAAATCATCAATTAGTAGGAAAACAGAGGTAAAAAAAAAAAAGAAAAAAGTAATGAAAATTTCAGGTGTCGAAACCTCGTTTATCGCGCCCCCCCCCCTCATATATATATATCCACACGACTGGATGAGATGACTCGCCCGAGAAAACTCTAGATAAATAGTAAACTAAATAGATAACTGTCTATTTTTATTATTCATATAAATGAATAGCGAGCGCCATCGGAGACGTGTGTGCAACGGTCGATTGAATTTTAAACTTTTCAAAACCTCTTAAAACTCGACGGTGGCACTTGAAATTTCATTCAAACCAATTATATATATATATATATTGTTGCAGTGTTTACACAGACAACGGGCGACAACCGACAGTAGTGGCGAAGTAGCCGTCGAGCATGTTACTTCGCATAGTATATAAAAAGGCAAATATTGTTGTTTCAAATTGTTGTTTTCTTTCTCGTATAGTTTTTCACACTGTCAATAGAGACAAATGTCTTTTCTCTCTCTCTCTCTCACTCTAATAACCTAAACTATACCGCACCGTAATGTCATACGCGATGGGGTAGAGAATACTTTTCACTTAATTCACGAATTCATGTTTTTGTGTATTGCTTTGTTCGTCTCGTAATGAACGTACGCGTAATAATTTTGTGACTACTAGCTAGTTCGAACTACGAATACGATTAATTACAACGCGTTTGCGTTCAATTTGTGTTTCGATCCACGATAATTGTTTTCGTTCCATTAATATTATATCACGCGAAACGTGTGAATGTGCGCGTGAATAGAGCAGCGGAGGTTTTCTAAATTTTTCCGATCCGTTCGTTGTTTCGGCTTAGACGTTATGTTCGTCGGAACTCGGAGTCGGTGATATCGAATCGCGTGATCGTTTCGTTCGATACGAACTCGGTTGGAACAACGATCGGAAAATTCTGCGTAAAATACATCTATCGTATCGCTATAGTTGTGTACCGTTGGTCGATAACGATATGAAACGAACTACAGTTTTTAATCGTAACGAGTGGTTGACGTTCGAGCTGCTCCGTGTTGGTAAACACCGTAAAACCTAACCGTACGCTATACCGTCGTTTTCGTTCGTTGTCGTTTTTCCGGCAGCAATGGTACAGCAATCGTGAATACGTGTACCGTTTACCGTTTCTTTTTTTAATGTCTTGCGATTTTTTTTTTTTTTTTTTGTCTCTTCGAATTTAAACCGTTTTTACGCGCCGTCGCGTACGCCACGGCTGTCGTTTTTCTCGTATTAACGAGAAAAATCAGTTCGCTTCGGCCGCGAACGCTACGGCGACGCTTTTCCGTTCTAATCGTCGTAGCGGCACGTTATCGTCTATTGCTGTAGCTTTCGTTGTCGAGCGCGGCGACGACGCGTCCGCGTTTACACCCGTCGTGAAGTCGGGTTTACACGATGCGAACGTGACGCGCGAGGTTGTCTCACCAAACAGCTGGATTCGTCCCAACCGTTTACGTGATCCGAATCCGGTGCGTGAAGCCACGCGAAAACAGAGCGAGCCGTCGTCGGTGTGTGCGAGCACGTTCCACACGGTGCGAAACAAACAACTGAATCTCCTTTGATTCAGAAAACCGATGTGCTCTCGCTCGTCACGAGGCCGTCTCGTGCTGACGCACAGACGCAGCACACACGTTCACACCGGATCATGTCGAAATCTCGCGCATCGGAACGGTCGTCCGGCGGTTCGATCGTCGCCGTTTGTTCCCGACCACGTCTCATACGCGTACCGCCGACGACAATCAGTCCGAAGAGCACATTCGGGTCACCACCGATGTTCCGCCGCCGTGTCCATCGCGAACGCCATCGGTGTCCATCGGTTCGAAAATCAAATCGTTTTGTTTTTCAAGCGCGTAATAGACGTCGAAATATTCGTACAGCGTTTTATTTTTACGATTGTTATTTATTCATTTCGGCCGCAAATTCGCGTTCGCGTCCAACAGTCAGGGTTACGCGTCGAACACCGCGATTTTATTTCATTATAAGGTTTTTCGTAATTTTTTCGCACGTATAATACGCTGACCACGGTCGTTGAGTATTTATTATGGAGAACGAGCAATGCGAACAACGTTTGTCTAATTGACACGCGCGATGTTTTATTTTAGACTGATAACAGCATTTTTCCTACCGCAATCAGCGTCGACGAGTAGCCCAAAGCGATTTTTCGGGGGCGCGTTCGCGTCGAACAGTCATCGTAGACTGTTAAACATAGGCGTGACTACGATGGCGGCCACCGGTGTGCCTGGGCTGCCCATTTCGAATTTTCGAAGGACCCCGGTCAGCCGAGTTAAAAGTCGATGGCTCACGATTTTTATTAAAAAAAAAAAAAACGTCTTCTGAATTGATGCTCTCGTTCGTTTATGATTTATGATCGCGGATCGCGATATAATATCGTGTAATTGTTACGCGGGTGCCGGGTAACTGGCAAACGCCAACCGGTACCGATTTATGAGAAAGTCGTGGACGCGAAAGAAGTTTGTCCAAAAATGTCAATGGCAAAAACCAAATTAAGAAGCACCGTGAAACAAGAAAGTGCCAACGCATTATTATTTTTATTCACAGAACAAGAGTTTGTGAGTAGCATCAATAGAGAAAGTGTGATTGACGATTTTAAAAACGTCTCTTCTAATCGAAGAAACGTTGTCCTTAGGTATATGTCAGAGGAAAAGTCTTCTTTTAGCCTATTATGCATCTTATAATAACTTATCGTTGTAAAATATAAATATTATGCGTTGTCGTTCGGTGTTCTTATTATTATTAAACACATTAAACACCTTACTTTTTAATGAATTTTGTTTTTCTATACACCTACACGTCGTATATTTCGTTTATTACTTACCTGATTGTAATATGGTGTAATCCTGTAGACGAATAAGATAATACAGATTACAGACTTATTTACACAAACATCCAATCGAGAGGTACTATCCCCCTTTAAATTTTGTAGTGGGTGGGGATGTTTGTTTCGGTTTATTAACGTAATAATGACCGATTATAAATGGGCGAAGCAACAGAACAGGGGCAAATACGAACTTCATAAAATAAAATAATGTGAGTAGTAATAACAAATAATAAAATAATCGGTTTACTTTGTATTTACGATCTGAAAACGCGTGTTACAAGTCGGAAAATATAATTTTCGAACAACGTTTAAAAAAACAATTCGAAAATTGTTTATGATAAGAATTTTTTTTTCAACTACGTCTCGTTTGAAATCAATACGAAAACGCGTTTTTACTAGTTTTTTCAAAAAAAAAAATATATATATATATATACACGTGTAAAAGAAAAAAATCGTTTTTGAAAACGAATTCTTCTTCTAGGTAACCGTGTAACGACGTGACAACAAACGAAATTTTCTGATTGTAGAATTGGTGACTGGCGGCTGGGGGGAGGACATTAAACAATATAAATTCGACTAGGAATAATTTGGTTTATATTTATATATATATATAAAATATACATCGAATACGACCGCGTATAGAAACTTGAAATTACACTAGAATTTTTGATATTTTTGCAAGCTCGTAGGAAAATTTTTTTTTTTTTTTACTCCTATATAAAGTACGAGGCGCGCCGCGGAAAAATAACAGCCTCCCGCGTAACAGCAGCAGATATCGTTGCAGTGAACCGTGGAAATTGTCACGTACGCGTACGCCGAAAGTCGACATGACACGCACCGATCGTTTAGATATCGCATCGTATAAAACGATATCACGTTCGCGCGATTCGGACCGATGAAACAATCGATGAAAAAGAAAAACAAAAAAAAAAAAAAAACGAAAAATTCGCTGGGCTATTACGAGGCCGAAGAAAACGCTTGTCCGAAATATCGTTAGTTCTCCCTTGTAGAAATCGTAGAAAACGCCGATTTACGCTCAAAACGTAATGGGTTTTCGCTATTCACTTCGACATCATATACACGAGAGCCATTTATTGGATAAAAAAATTCGAAATTAAATTATTTATACGTTTTTTTTCGCACCCAGACGTTTCCATCTCGCTTATCCGCACGTTTAACGGATTAAATGTTCCTTTACTATATTATTTTTAATTAGCGTTCATATTCCAAATCCACAATAACGTTAATATTCTAAAACGTCGATATTTGTGTTTTCCGTTACATTTTATTGCGCGTACGAATGGCTAATATTCGTCATAGGGTTTATTGAGAAAAAATAATGAATATCCATGTTACTCACGTGGATTCTAACGGTACGAACCAGATCTCGTGTTCGACATCGTATGATAATAAAACGACATTCGACTTTCGAGCATTTAACGATAATATTTTATATTAAATTAAAATGAAAAAGTTATTATTTACACAACGTGTGTTTTAGGAATTTTAAACGCAATTTGATATTCCACAACGTCTTGTTATTTATTATTATTATTATTAATTTATTTTTTTTTATGTCGTTTAAAATCCGCGAGTGTGTTAAATTTGTAAATAATTTTACACGAATTCTCGATATAACCATAAAACTTTTACAGTGTTTTCCTGAATAATATATTATAATAGTATAATGTTCACGTTATCTCTCAAGAATGTTATGTGCCATCAAACTAATGTAGTAACGTCGTATAATAGATTTATGAGGACACATTTTTTTTTTTTTTTACAAATACGTTTGAATTATAAATTTGTATTCGTATACGTGTGTATGTTTTATGTTGTCGAAATGCGAAAGTTCACTGGAGAAAAAGTTACAGTTGATTATTGTTGAATCCGTTGTTTTTAACGAAATAAAATATTGAAAGACGAAATAAGATTCGTACGGACGTCGTCAAAGAGTAAAAAAAAATATATATTTAAATATATTATGTTGTTGATTATTATGAGATAACTATTGGATTCTTGGTTTGCCTATTTCTATAATAATAATAATAATAATAATAATTGCCTTCTTACATCCCAATAATTACAATATTAAATAGAGATTGTGTCTGCGTTATAATAAAATTATTCGTTTACAGAGCCCGTTAGTCGTTGTTAAACGATAAAAAGTGTAAATCGATTGAAATTTTCTGCGTCTAGCGTGTAGCGAATTCGCAAACGACGCGTGTGTATTAATATTACAAAGGGAACGAAATTAAAACGAGAGAAATAGTTCGTTTGAAGTCCGCGCGAAAGATGTATTCGGGAACCATTCGTGCGTCGGTAGTTTGCGCAAAATACGTGTCGAGACGAACAAACGATGGTCAAAGCAACAGTCTTTCTTTTCTTTTTTGTCTCTCGATAATTACAAAGTGTTTTTTTTTTTTTTTGTAAGTAAAACCGAATTTCTTTTAACAAAAACGAAACGGACTTGTTATGGCACACGCCGTAAAGAATATTTTGTTCGGTTCTCAATAGTATTTTCTTTATGTTATTCTATCGTTACAAAATTATTTTCGGTATTTGTTATTAAAAATAACATATATATAGTTTAAAATCGTTATTAGGACTGGATAACGGTAAATAAAATATAATATTTAAACCCGTCATCGCGGTTTGCACTCAATTCATATCCATAATTGATCGGAAATATTGCGACGGATTTTCAATTTGAGAAATAATTTTTTTTTTAATATTTCGTATTATTTTCGCCGTTGTATTCTGTCGGCATAAGCGGTTTTCGAACGTACGGTTCATTCACGCTTTAAAAAGAATATTAATTAAAAAATCGATTGCGTCGCAAGTAATTTTTACAGCAGTCTATTCGCCAATGCCACGAGAACCAATAATGACGCTCAACGCGTTTATACATTTCGAATCGAACATTGTACTGGGATTCGGTATAATAAGTTTTATCGATCGCAATCAATATTAAATATCCACTTGTAGCGCCGGGAGGAGGTTTTTTATCATTTTTATATTATCAGTAAGCGTAAAATGCACGAAGAATATCACAATATCCAAGCATTCAAATGTCATGTATCAGTCGAAAAAAGCGTGAATCCTAACGAAAAGTATAATACGTTTATAGTGCCGAGGACGTGACTTCGACCGATACTTTTTTCTCTAAGGGCTGGGAAGTATTTATTAATATTATTTTTTACAGAGTAAAACGGTCCGTTAAGTGCGTCCTCGTACATAGCAGTATAATATTACGGTTAAATTAAAAATGATGTGACGTTGTAAATGATGGAGAGGATACGATGTTATTAGGTCTATTATATGCACAATACGTTTTCCACGTCTCGTAAATTACAACACCATAGTAGTTTTTTTTTAATACGCGCATTTAAATTCAAGCGACTCCCCGGGCATTGTAGCCCGCGAGTATCGGATAAGCCCATTTATGGACTGATGTGCGGTGATTTTGCGGTTTATATGGAGAATAAAAAAAAAAAAAAAAAAACGACGTTCGAGGGCTTATTTTATATAGGAAAAATACTAAATTCTGTACACCGCATATTTACGCATTATTGTCGCGTTGATATTTTGTCGTTTGCGACGAAACTATATATTTGATCGACGTTTACCGCGTGTTGTTGAATGGACACGATTCGTAACGCTATTTTCCGCGACGCGAAAACGTGCGCGCGAACACCGAACAATCCATTATTCTATCCGTGTTTCCAAATACATCTTCAAATGATTTTCGTCGCTAATTATTGTACGACTTGATATCCTATCGGAAATTTTATACTTCGATTATTATTTCGGTGTACAGCAACAATAAAATGCCGGGTGTTTACAAAATCCCCTTTTTTTTTTTTTTTTTTGACTACACTTTGACCACTGTCGATTAACGATAATAGATTACAGCGAGGTGAATATCAAACCTGAAGCGCCTGGTGCTAAAAGCGTTAAAGCAGTTAGAAAATTTCTCAACAGGGAGCTTCCTCAGCGTTGTGGAGCTAACGATAAGACTCTACACAAATGGCCTCGACATGGGAAGAATTCGATTACCGCATTGATGTATATCGTGTTCAGGTCACATTGAGCATATATGAGGTATATTTTCCCTAAACTTTAAGTAGTTAATAATGTTTTGTGTTTTATTTCATTCGGATATTTCAGTTTTTTCGATAAATATATCATTTTGAAATCCGGGAAAGACTTCGTAAGCAACCTGTATTTTGTTTCAATATCGTCAAAATAAAATAACTTTGTTTCGTTTATTCTGTTTTCAATTCAATCTTTTCATTAAATATCAATAGATTCTAAGCATTTTGGATTAAAAGTATGTTTAGGATTTGCATTTTTAATTTAAAATTGTACGTGTTATTTGGATAACAATTCGCCTTAGAAGTTGTCGACATTAAAAATACGTTTTTTTTTTAATAATAATAATAATAAATGCGAACATCCGAAAATTATGTTTTTCAAATCACCCCGTTAGAAACTAATGTTATCGACATCTGCTTTCAACTCTAGAGTATTTGTCGCGAATATCTGCGATGCATCCACAAGAATACCTCCTTCTCCAATCGAATAAATATAATGCTTTACCGACGCATGCGCGTATTGAGAAAAAACGGTACGACATTTTTATAATGATTGACACGATTTAATGACGTTTATGTAAAAATCGCAAACTAATAAGTAACATATTAATGCACGTAAATTAAATATTTAACGTTCGAGAATTTTTATTATTTTATTTTGCTTGGAGAAAGTGATAGGAAACACCGTACTGACACACAAGCCGGTTATATTATATAATATCGCGCTCGACAATATTACGCGATTCAACTTAAAACGATATATCCGCGTATCGAATAATATTATATATACATAATAATACGTACGACCGTTGGCAAGAACCATATTATATCAGCCGTGTATAATATACAGACAAATTGATACTATTCCGCAGATGATATTATTCAGTTGTGCATTTGAAATTGATATATACTCGAACTATTCTACGTTATAAACTGGTATTTTTATAGGTACAACACCACATCGGGGGGATAAATATATTTCCCGCAGTTTTCAATGGAAATCATAACGAGTTGTTACCAGTATAATTATTATTATTATTATTATTATTATAATTATTATATTGTTGAACGCGCAGTTTTATATACGAAGGAATTGATTTGTTTAGATTTTTTTTTTTTTTGTAATAAGGAATATTTCATAACATATGTTCCCCAGTGGATAATTTTATATATTAAACGAGGTGTTTCACATTAGAAATATTATTTGATTTAATAAATTTCGCTATATATATATATTTTTTTTTTTTGAGAACATTTATACGTTGTAAAGAATTCACGTACAATATATTATATAGCGATTAAAATAAAAAAAAATCATAACACGAGTTTAAATCGATTTAAAGTGTTTTTACATCGTTATTCTTGGAATGGTATTCGAAAATGAATGTCCCGGCACGTTCATATTTATAATTATAACCAATTAAACCATTTGGAATCCGTTTTGTTTGTTTTAGTCGTTACAAAAACAACAAAAAAATACTCGGAAAAAAAATCCGGCTTAAAACGATTATCGAATATTTCCATAATCTCTCATCGATTTATTTTATTCGCAAATAACGCGTATATATTTTCGATAATTACATGCTCATATATAATATATATACCTATCAGATGTCTATAAATAATAAAAAACAAAAATAATCATTCAGTCGTATTATAACGATTCACCTAAGAGATATTTTTTCGTACGAAAAAAGAAACAAATAGTTTGTTATATTTCATTTGTATAATAAACGTACGTTTAAAGATTTCATCGCATGCGCCTTCGTGACATTTTTTTTTTTAAACAGTTATTCAATACGATATAAATTTATCGAAAGAAAACCGTATACTTTTCGTTTTGTATTTTACTTTTTTCTTCTTCTTCTAATATTGAAATAAACGAATTCAAAAATAAAGTACGAATCAAATACATCGTATTTTTTTTTTTGTAAATTTTTCTCGACCATATTAAATCATAGCGCGTGACGTGCAATTGTTCTTATATTATTATTATTATTATTATTACTCCGAGATCCGTATAAATTGGGTATCGGATAAATCGAATTATCGAGTACAATGTCGGTCGGGGTCCACTCGCTTTAATAAATTCATTCCCACTGATATATTATATATAGTTATGTTTCTACAATATTATTTATGTATAATAAATAAACGTATCTTCGGTTACATTTGAGAATAATACGAGAGATACAAACAGCTGGTGATGCACGGCGCAGTACTCTTTAAATAGTACCACCTTAGTGCCTATAAATTATTCATAAATTTTTTATTTTATTTTTGTTCAAAAAACCGAAATAAGAGACTTCTTATATAGAGACTTATGAATTCGATTAAGATGAACGGTATACGCGCTGTACATTATATTAATTATGGGCCGCATTGTTCGAGTTCGTAATTCTCGTGGATACAGACAAATAAGCGCTCATAATAATAATAATAATTATAATAATTACAGACGACTCTGCTCGAGTGTTTTCGTTCCATTGAATAAATAATTAACCACATCATTACGCGTAAATGCTTCGATTCCTTAAAGATAAATAAAAAAAAAAAAACGGGTTAAATAGAGTATTATAATAATAGTCTCCCGGGCCATGTCGAATCGTTTTGATCACGAAACAATAAACTGACTCGAACGTCGTGGTTTAAAAATATTATCGAATATATCGCGTAAGAACAAAACAAAAAAAAAACAAAAACCGAGTAAAATTTCAATTACTCGTAATAATTACAATACGCGAATATATTATAAACAGTGTCGCGGTACGCGTGTGTTTATAAAATATTGTATTCATTAACGACTCCGTCTCATTTCTCCGAGTTATTTACCATCTGGATATCAATACGAATTCAATATCGAATATTTCCAAAAGGGGAAAAATGAATTCAAATATTGAAAGTAAAAAAAAAAAAAAAAATAGGAAAAAAACTACAACTCGGAAACGGACTGAAATTTATAATAAATAATATTGCGAAATTGATATGATGTAGAAATTGTGTACGTGTAAAACCGTAAATGAACACGAGAGGTTTTAAACGAACGGAGAAGCGAGAAAACGTGTATTTAACTAATACACGATATTTCCGTTCGTTTTAGTCAAATTTAGTACGGAATTTTGTTAAACGTGAAAAAATGTGTTTCTGCGTAAATCGTTGTAAATCACAAGACAGACATTATCAAGAATGATTCAAACGATTCTGGCGTCTCAAAAGACGACGGATTTCTTGGTTTTTACGAGCGATTATTTTTAAATAGAGAATCGTTCTCGAAATTATTACAATTCATTGCTGCCGTGTGATTCAAAAGTCGTATTTGTTTTTGTGGATTTCGATTTCATTATTGTTGTTGTTTTTTCTTTTTTTGTGTTAGATAAATTATTGGTATTTTGTGTAAATAGGTGAATCGTTTTATTTTCGAAGCCGTTATGTGGAATTATTGAATTTAAAAACGTTATTAGCTGTGAAACGATTGCGGTGGTTGAAAAGAAAACGAAATATTTTTGTACTTTTACATACAATCCGTTACGCGTAAATCACTTGTTCTCGATTATTCTTCTCGAAATATTTAAAAATCACACTTTTTTTCGCGAGTGAAATATCGACGTAATATTCAAGTTTTACCGGCTGTTCTAGAATTTAGTTTAATCAAAAATTTTTTTCTTCTCAATTTATTAATAACATTTTTTTTTTTTTTTTACAATTAACTAACATTTTTACGCGGTTCGCTCTAATACCGGAATAATATTATCGATATATGTATTAACGAAATACATTATTATTTCAATATAACTCTTTCTCGTCGGAGTGACGTTCTTTTTTTTTTTTGTTTTTTGTTTTTTGTTTTCGAATTCATTTAATATATTATTCTTGCGGTGCCCGCAAAGTGAATTTCTTCTTTTTTTTTTTTTTTTTTTTTTTTTTGTCTGCAGGATACAAAATTAGATTCACCATTTACGACGTATAAGAGGACAAATGAAAAATGAATGGTCATTTAGAAAGTTCTTTTGTGAACGGCAGTGTACTGCTCTAAGTACCCCCTTATTTACCCTACATTTACCAACGTTCAATATCCGAGTCGCGTGACAGCTCTGTTGAATAAAAAATGACAAACAAATTTGTAACCGTATATTTTACTTTATTTTTTATATATATTCGAAAAGAATAATACGCGCGCGATATTAAAAATAAATCTAATATTACTGGAAAATTGACTTTCAAATCAGTTTTACCATTTACAGAATTATTGTGTCTGTTACGTTATTGTTAACCCTACAAACACTTATGAGAGGAAGAAAAAACACGTTAGTTTTACCGGAACCCAACGATCACGCGAGTCTTTGAATTATATTAAAAAACACGGCGATATTTTTGTTTTCGGTCAAATTTTTTCTTTACGTAACAATATTATACGATGATACTGTCGAAATATAAAATAAAATTAACTCGAAACACAATCCATATACTGTTTCGGTTGTGTAATTATAAAAATCGGTTATAGACACGAATAGTGTTTTCCGTATAAAAAAAAAAAAAAAAAAAAAAAAAACAATTCCATTTCTCTATTCTGTGTGTGGCGATTTCACTGCGAGTCTCGACTCGGAAACGCGTGAATTTCTCTTTTAGTATTTCCTCCGATACCACTTTAAAAAAAAAAAAAAATTCACTTATAATCGTCTGATCGAACTATAGAAGAAAAAAGCCGATTAAAAAAATAATCCAACACTTCAAGTACTCATTTCTGTAAATATAATATATATATATTGACATTCTGATCACTTTCCTGTACGTCTGTGTTCTATCGTAAATATATCGCTTTCGTCCTCATATAACGTTTTTTTTTTTTAATCCTTTTTTTTCGCTTTGTAACTCGTGTTAACCCGTCGAGTTAAGTGTTATAAGAGATACTCGGTCGTGTTTACCTCTTTCGTGAATTTCACAAAAAACGTTCGTCGCGTCGTACAAAAAAAAAAAAAAAAATCAATAATCGCGCGCGTATCGATATATTATATTGAATAATGATTTCTATGAAACAATAGCGATTTTCTCGTAAATAATTTTCGCAGCGTTTTTTTCTACGCGTCCGTTCATGAGAAACGAGAAATCGATGGTTGGTTAGATCAATACTCGTTCCGTTTTTTTTTTTTTTTTTTAACTCCAAATGTTCGATGCGAAGCCTTTGTGGGGGGTGGGGGTGGGAAAAAGGGGAAAGACGTTATTACGTATAGTAATATAAAACGTTATTTTCTCTCGTCGGAAATTACGTGTGGCGGCGCGCGACGTAACGATGAAGAATCGCGTTCTCCGGCGTACGTAATATTAACCGATGTTTTCTGTCAAACGCACCGTCGTCGTCGTCGTCGTTGCTTTTTCAAAGGTGAAAAGCAGACGACAACGGTGACGGCACGAGCGCAAAACAAATACCAGATACTTCACGAGCAGAGATGATGATAATCCCCGTCCGCGCACAAAAGAGAGCTGCCCGTCGTCGTAGCGCTCACCGCGGAATTCCAGGCCGGATTCTGTATACGACGAGTACCGTTCAAATGCAATTTACTATTATATTTCGAGAAAACGATTAGATAACGATCCGACGCGAGTATAACCCGCCGGTTCCTCCCCTCACTCGGCCCGCAGCCCCGTGTGCTCTTTTGCGAATCCTACGCGCCCCGTTCGAATTGCCGGCCCGCTTTGACGCGGACCGAAGAGAAAATAACAAAAATAATAATAATAATATATATATCGAAAAACCGAGGTACGAATAATTCGCGGTCGTATTTCAATGAGACAGTCCTCGTCGTACACCGTTTCGACATTTTTTTTTTCGTTACAATCGATTTCAAACGAGACTATTCGACGAATAACATGACGAATTATACGATTATAGTAAATAAAACTGCATACTAGTATATTCGATTTCCGAAAAAAAAATTAATATATACCGAACCACGTCGTCAGAACTTTTTTCCTGACGCAATAACGACGAATCGTCGTGTATCGTTAAAACGATGATAATAATAATACGTCCGAACAATCGACCGCTTAGAAACTGGGGGACTCTCGTTTCTATTGAAACAGTGTCTTATTATGAACACATCGCGGCCGATGGATGAGGCGGCGCACGCGAATAATGCGCGTGTTAAACATTGTTTTTTTTTCTTTTACCGCAATATATTACGTATAAATACTCTATGGAAATTTTTATGAATGAATAGACGTATATTTTATCGGACTGGTGTTGACGGAAGACAGATTTCACTTACATCGGTGCTGTACGAAAATGTGTAATTTAGTCGAAGGGGGGGGGCGAGACTTTCGTGAAAAAAGTCCAGTCGAATTTGCCAAAAAAAAAAAAAAAAATTTGAATATAAATATCGCGCGTTGTACACGATCTAAATGTAAATGGCTTGTGTGATGCTGGGACGAAAAAGATGAAATTTAAATAAAAAAAATTAACGTCGACGTAAAAATAATATACGTATTTCCCGTAGAACACATTATAAACTTTTTGATTTAAACCCGCTTCTTGTTGCGTTAAGTGTGTACAAAATGTATTGCGCCATGTGAGACGTTATACGGTGGCCGGCACAAGCCTGGAAACGACTGTTCGTCGAAATGTTAATATGATACACTTAATTTTACGTATAAGTATTTTGAAATTGGTTTATTTGTATTCTATCGCTGTCGGTGACTGCTCAATAATATAACATAACCAGAGCGATACAATAATAGAAAAGAGCGGTTCTTTTTTCGACTTTATAATACGATCCGTGATGTTTTTTGTTTTTTATTTCGTAAAATTGTAACCGTGCAAACACGAAAGAACGACTTAATAAATCCTCCGTAAACATCATTGAGAAACGCATTCAATTTGAGCGGTCAACGTAGAGAGTCATACACTTCGATCGAGCATCGTACGGAATAACGAAAACGAGAGCAATCGTATATTACGGAAAATCAATAATCGGTTTTCGACGTTCGACTCCTCGCAATGTATTCATTTTGCGACTGACGCGTACGGCAAATGGATTTTCATCGATCACCACATTTAAAATAAATAAAATTGCGAATTTTTTTTATTTTCCATAAGAGAAAACGCTCGCGTTCTCGCATAACGTACGTTTAAACGTTTTAATTCCATTTCGCAAATCGTTGTTGCGCACTATAAATATTTTTTATTCCACGACGCAAAAATTGAAAATATTTTTTTTAAAAAATAATATAACATTGCGTCTCCGTAGACCGTCGTTGTAATACGGGCGATACCTAATGAAGTATCGGTTTTCCCGTCCGTGTGTTCGAATAAGACTGCATATTAAAAAAAACCAAAAAAAACCTCTCACTATACGTTTTTCACGATTCGAGTGCGTGCGAAGACGTTCCTGTTTGAAACGTTATCGTTTCACTACGAAGTTTCAATACAGCTATCCCGTATAATATATATACACGTTCTCAATAGTTAATTATTATTTCTCTGTTTCGAGAGTTAACAAACCGTATTCGAGATTAACGCGTTTAATTTATTTAACATTCGCCCTCGTGTTTACACCACTGCAGTTACTCGCGCGCGAGACTATTATGAACGCCAATAACGCTATTGCGCGTCGACAGTGCGGCGACTCAAAATGGTTTTTACACCGGGCTCGGGGGGGCTTTGGCGAGACTTTCTAACGATAATTTCTTCGACTGCTATACAATACGACGCGGAGATCACGGAACGATCGATCCGTTTCAGAGATACGTTCGATACCTAATAATGGAAAACGAATCGAACTGTGAACTAGCAGTGTCGCGACGTTACGTACGTACGTCGGTTTTGTTTGCGAAACGCACGCACCGCGTGTCGTCGGCATGTCAACAACGATCGGGGAATTTAATCAAAACGTCTGAACAGACACACACACACACGTATATACTTCTTCGAAGGAAATCGCATTTATCTCGCGGGATCAGTAGTTTATGTGCGCGGCCGTGTAAGTATTTCGCGCATGTATAATTGTATCCATTGGCGGAATAACAATTAAAACGTACAGCGACGACGCGCCGGCGGAGTTACGTGTTGTGCGAGTAGGCGATGAAAATAATTTGAAAATAATCGAATAACCCGAATCCGTACGGAACTCCTTACGACGTTTCCGATTAAAAAAAAAAAAAAAAAATCCCTTATTTCCTCCCGTTGGCTAACGCGTAAACGCATCTACAGGAGTTTTTTCAAAAGATATCGTATATAAAATTATTGCACGATCGTGTTAGAACGTCTCAATTCACATTGCGTATTCGCCGTTAAAGAGTACATTGCGTGTCGCTGGACGCAAAATTTTCTTATTACTCTTTTTTTTTTTTTTTAAAGATTATGATAAAACGGGTTTTTGACGAAATTACAACACGTGGTTCTTTGCGCTTTTTCAATGAGAGTTCGTGTAGCGTTTATTTATTTATTTATTGTTTTAAACAATTTTCTTTCACTACTCTGTGTATTAAAAGTTCAACGTTTAATTATTATCGTTCGTTTTATTTAAAACGACCGAAATGAATCTCCGTTACCAGAATTATTCTAATCCTACCCCGTCCGTCCATCATTACGATTTCGTTTTTCTTAATAAACCGGAATCGATTAGGCCGATTTGATTTATTCCATAATTGCTGTTAGATTTAAGCGATTATTATTTTATTTGCATGTGATAATTGAAATAAAGCAATAAACCAAAAATTGATAGCTCGCGATTATAAAACTTTAAAAAAAAAAAAAAAAACAACAAAGGCTAGGCAAGAACCGATTGGAAAATTATCGGGTTTGTTTCTGAATAAAAATTTCACTTTTTCGAATAAAAACACGATTCAATTTTTTTCATTTTATATACCGGTGTTATTACGAATTCGAGGAGTTATTTCTCTTCTTATACGCCATCGTTTGCGTTGGATTTATTCGCTGAAAATGATATTTAGATAAAAAAAAGAAAAAAGTATTTCACTCTATACATTGAACACGATCTTTTTTTTTTTTTGAAGAGATAAAAAAAAAAATTAAAATCAATCACGAAATAGATTGAATATCGGAATATTATAATGTTTCGTGTAGATGTTATGTATCCATGGAATATCGTAAATTGTAAATATTTTCGATATTAAATTTATAATGTAATATTATATTTTTTGAAATCGAATACAACAAAATATGACTTGTTTGGAAACAATATTTTTTTCTCCCCGTACTTATTTTTAGTTCGAATTTCCGTTGTGATAAAACGATTGACACGAAACCGTTGAACTGGACGTCATCAGACGCGAATCGGTAAATGAAAATTAGTTCGTAACGATGTCGATTTAATTTTTGAGTGAATCGTTCAACGCGCTGTAAACGATAAATCGCAGGAGGTTACCGGGCCGATTTTTAATATATTTTTAAATATTCAATAAAAAAAGGTAGACTATAAGGCGCAAAGGCCTTTTCCGGAATTTTACTGCGCATAATAAAATGTTATCATATATCATATTGTAACAGCGAAACGTATTCAACGAATCCGAATGAATCAAGTAGAATGTGTGTCCATTTATCAGATCTTCCGATTTAATTAAAAAACACGATTTTCACAAAACGTGCAATGTTATCGCAACTGTTTTCAAATATACGGTATGGTACGAAAAAAAAAATTATATATATATACACGTTTCGGCCGATATATTATTATTTTTTTTTTAAATAGTTCAATTATCCGTTCAGCGCGTCCGTTTTAATCATTTGTTTATTTGTAACGTTTCGGAAAAGACAATGTCACATAGACGGTAAGTATAAATAAATGAAAAAAAATTGTGCAAATATTATATAGATTTGTATGGCAATTATTGCTTCTTCTATTTCCCCTAATTTTCTGTCACGTGAGATAGTGAGATTAATCGCAGGTGATATTTGGTCGACGACGATAGTCCTATAACGAAAACCAAATAGTAATCTATATTTCTAAAAACGAATGGAAATTCATTTATTAATGTTCAACTGGATTGCTCGAAATCGAAATCGTTATTTCAATCTTGACGAAAATAGGACGACTTATTATAATATTATTACTGATATATGTTTTTATGGTTAACGGAAATGTTGTATTTATGTGTTATTTTTAAGACGGACAGAAATTCGGACTGACCCAACCAAATCAAATTCGTATCTGTCAAAAAAAAAAAAAAAAAAAAATTCTCAGCCACTTTTGTGAAAATCAATTTTTCAGTTACAACAATGAAGTTTTTTTTTTTAAAATATTTATACATATTTGAACATTTGCTCCAAAAACAGTAATAGTAATAAATCGATACGTTAAATACGAAATCTACTCACGCGACGACCTAGAACAAAGACGGACGATGAGTTCGAATCGTTTACATTACAATTAAACTGTATATTCAATCCGAGTGATCGACTTTTTTCATTTAACATTTCGGTCTAAATAAATGGTGTGGCGTGTAAATTTATTAAACTCATTCCAATAACTATCAACTACTATTGTGTGTAATACACAACTATAATAATAATCATTAAATTCTCACTGCTCGGCTACACACACACACACTCCGAAAATTGCCTTCTGTCAACTACAAGTCCTTAGAAAAAAGTCCGTTTCCGATACCCTTAACGACTCTTTATTTCCCCTCACGATTTAAACTACATAAGAAAAGAAAAGAAAAATCTGGCGATTCCCTGCTCACTACCACAAAATCGTACACTCATACGTCATTATATAATATAAAAATGACACGAATAGTATTACCGAAAGGCCTCACCAAAGGCGTCGAGCTAGATACTTCGGGACTCCGTATTTCTCAATACTTCGATTACGATTGTGTAATATACCAATACGGAGCGAAAATGATTCACTGCCGACCGTTTCGTGTGGAATTTAAGAGAGAAAAAATAATCGTTAAAGATCTTCGATCGGTATATAATAAAAAGCTTAGTAAAAAACAAACCGAGAAGAACATAAAATATATCGAATGTGCTTACTTAAAATCGCAGAAATTGTAATGTTTTATAATTCGGTGTTTTTTTCATCTTCGCTGCTGTGCGGTTGTAAAAATGAAAATCGTTCACAATGAAATACAATCGAACAGATGGGTTTAGGACTTTTCTTTATTTATACTGAACACCCTAAAACTTTACAGTTGCGGGCGACAAAATATCGTCGAAGCCTAAATAGTCGGAAACGAAATCTATCCCGTCCGAGTCATTTATTCTCGTGTGAAAAATGTCTCGCGACTTGCAACAGTGCAGTGACGCCGAAATTATTTCTTGATTTTTACGCGAAGATACCCGTCGTCGGCAGATTGAAAAAATATCTCGTACTCCGCGAGAGCTTATCTCCAAAACGTTTACTCTCTCTCTCTCTCTCTACATTACTATTATTTCCTTTTTTTTTTCCTCTTTTCATTTTGCGGCCACCGCCGCCAGCCGTTCTATCGCAATATATTTACCGTATCTCTCTTCATCTCTAACATTAAAGCGCGTCCATAATATCATAAGCAATAATACATTAATCTGCCGTTCGGTGTTTTCGCGTTATAAATTTAGTTTCGTTTTTACACACACACACATATTTATATTACCTTGCGTAGTCACTGTTTTTTGATATTACCGAGTTAATTCTTTTTTTTCGATACGTAAACTGTACGATGTGCAAAACATCATTTATATTTTAAAATCACATTACCAGCTACCCCGCCCGTGTTGCCAAGAACCGTAAGGGCGATGAAACATTTTTGACGACACGTCGAACGTTTTCATTCGGTCTCCTTCGCGCGAGAGCTGAATACGTACCAAGAAAAAAAAAAAGAAAAAGTAGGCTGTAAATTGGAGAGAAAAACGCGTGTAACTCGTTTAGAATCGAGTTATACGTTTTTTTTCTCCTTCTTTCATTTAACGTACTTAAACTCATGACCAAACCGAACGCGCGCGTATACGAGTTCAACTGCAAACGATTTGTAAAACATCGGTAAACTATTATGTATATCCGTTCGATAACAGTATTGAAATAATAAATCGCCGGACTTTTAGAGTGCGATGACGCATCTTAATGGTATACGTTTGGAAAAAAAAAAAAAACGATCGTCGACATTCGACTAACGCCGAAATTATCCAAATGTTTACGTTGACGTGACACTTGTACCACAGGAGAGATACGATTACGAGAGTATAAATACACATTCAAATGAATGAAAATAAAACGACTGGAAAGTGTTGGTTGTACGTTCGCTGTGCGCGCGCGCACTGGTCGCGGTGAATACAATAACGTTTAACCCGACTGTTTAATTACGATACGCAGGGATGTCCTATCCCCATCAAATAGGTATCGGCTGAATCCGATTCATACGGAATAAATCGGACGTCGGGGAGCGGTGGTGATGGTGATGTATGTGTTTCAATCGCGTACACGTTGTCAAACAACCGCGTTCCATTTGATCGGATAATCCATTCCGGCGAAATATACGTTCGTGCGAGCCGCCGCCACGGAGTCGGGATCGGATCCCCAGAGAAGGAAAACCTTTTTACGAGCAGCGCAAAAATAAAATATCCTAAAAGTCCATTAGAAAACAAAAAAAAAAAAAAAAGAAAGAAATATACGCGTGTACGGTGAAAGGGATCGTCGTGCGCACGACGAAAAGGCAAACAACGCGTATACGCGTTTTAATCGGCTTCTCCTAAAAGCTAATAATAAAAGCTCAAAGAAAAAAAAAATAATTATTATTTTAAACCGACGAAACGAGTTTGAAAACGACGACGCGTTTTACGGTCCGAGACGTTGTTTTACGAATCGCGCGTACCGCGGTTTTTTTCGCCGCCCACCCGTCTTTTACATTTTATTCTCACTTTTACTCGATGACGACACGCGAAAATACCATCGTTATACTATATTTTATATATTCACATTCTTCTTTTCTCTCCGGAAACCGTAAATTAAGCGCAGTGGAATTTTCTCGGTAGTTCGAGTACCCTTGAAAAATCACCGCTGTGGATCGAATTCGTCCACGGGACCATCGCGTTTCTCTTCTGGGCTGCAATGAACGCACGCGAGGTACTCAACGGATTTCCCGTTGTCGGTCGACGATACGTTTGGTTGACAAGAGTTCGGTTTTCCGCGCACCGTTCTCGTTTGGCCGTCAGTCGCGAAGAAAGAAAATTAGAAAAAAATTTCGCGCCAAAAACATGGAAATATTCGCGAAACCGTAACGCGATTTCTGCACAATATCCGTACTATAACGATCGATCTCGTGTTCGCGCGGTGTGTCGACACGATACTCAGAAGTCAGAATATGCCTTAGTCGTCAGTCCGAGTCAATAACGTTCTGGTTTTAAACTTTTCAAACTGTCAAATAGGTTTTTTTCCCCTCCCTGTAAGCTTTATTTACAGCGTATATAATAATATTTTTGTTAAAACCGAGACGTTATAAATCACAAGCTCCGCGGGGACGCGTATATATATATATATTACTGCGTTCTCACCTCCGACGTTACACGGAGGTTTATTTTTCTTTTTCTTTTTTAACCGTGAAAATTCGTTTTTATTAAAAGAAAAAAAAATTATTATTATTATTACGAGTATTACTTTTTTGTGAACGATATTAAGTATCATATTTTTCGAGTTACACGGTTGTTCGTCGCAAAAGTCGATTGAAATTCTTTTTAAATACACGTAATCCGGAAATATATACGTACGTATTTATTTGACGTGTTTGTAAAATGTGTAGGGGAAAAAAAACGCGCGGAATGAATTTCAAACGGGGAAAATAAACGTTTTAAAGGGAGACAAATAGAGGAGGATATTTATAGAGATGTACGCGACGGAATTTATATAACCGCAGTGGAAAATCGACTATAAAAAAATCCGTTTATAGCAATTTTATATTATGGTTGCAGCACGGTTTCGGCATTTTCCGCAAATTCTTATAGGATTTATTTTTGTTTTATTCATTATTTCTTGCATAGTTTTTTTTTTTTTTATTTTGATCAAAACGTGTTGCGAATCTCGACTCCCCCGGGATGTCCAATGTGAGCTATGTGTTCGATTGTGACACGATTTTCGTGCCGAGAACATTAGAAGATAATATAAGGATTATTTTTTACATATTCCTCGAACGAAACAATACATTTTTATTTTAAACATTTGATCCTTGAGGTGCATTGTAACGTGACGACGCAATTACTCGACTTCGAAATAGACATCTATACAGTTACAATAGTGAGTGTTTACATAAATCAAAGTGCGGAAAATCTTCTTCTGTTTTTTTAAAAAACTGTTAGATCAACACAAACGGAATTGCGACATTTTCATTATACATAGTTCTAAATGTTCATATATTTTTGTAATTTTAATATTTAGATTATTTCTTCAGAAGAAACCGTTCCGGTTTCACTCGAAAATAATCGTTGACAAGAAACGATTAGTGTTTAAGTAGGTTTAAGCGTTTTTCGATTAATACCTAATGATTCGGACGAATGTTTACATTTGTTTTATTTCCACGCCGAATAAGTGAATATCGAACGTATAGAATTTTAATTTTTCTACACACCAAGTCGCGTAGGGTTCGGGATTGATATATATCTACCATTGATGATAGTAAATTTTTTTTTTTTTGTTTTTGCGTGGAATAGACACTCCAATCGTCTGATTGCTACGCGATTTCTCGGTTTCTCTTGATGCGTCTAACAGAGATTATTTTTTATTTTTTACCGTTTCTGTACATAACGATCCACAAAGAAAATGACGGACGACACGAACCGGGTTATAACACGGTACATCTACCACGCGTATTTCGCATTTGGAATATTTTTTTTTAATATTTTTATTGCACGCGCGTACCACTATAAACGTACGTATGTAAACAAAACGAGTTGGCGTTCCATTCGCGTGCTGTATACAACACTCGTGCCGATTACCGGGCCAACGACAGTTATTATATATGTTGCGCACATTATAAAATATATTATTCTTTTTATGTTTTTGTATATACTTAGGAAGCGAGTAAAACACATTGGTGTAAATAAGGAAAGAGGGTTTTCGATTCGTTCGCACTACTCGCGTCGAAATAAGCACCTCCAATTTTAATATTAAAAATTCGAGTTGAAAATAAGATATTTTGTACGAATAATGTAATATTATAGTATTTATTTATTTATTTTTTTTTTATAGTAAATTCAATGTGTTCATTTTCGATTTGTTACTCTAACGTGAACAGAAGTCGTATTCATTTTTTTATTATTTATAAAAAAACTACTTACGTTTTCTTCAAATACCTTTTTAATAGTTATTAATATATTGTTTTTTATTTCTGAAAGTACATAGAAATTACTTAGTAATGTATGTCCATATAAAAGTGTATATTATATGTATTTGGAGTTTTTTTTTATATTAAAACGTGTTGCACGCGTTTAATACCGGTAGATATGTTCTTAGACGAAATAATGTCAAACTATATTGGTGTCGGTTATCGGAATACGATTTGACAACGTAGTCGAGCATAAATGTGACGAGTTTTTATAATATTAGCGAGTAATTACCACGTTAATTATATATATATATATAAAAGTAATTCTTTCTTATTTGCTCTCCTCGCAAATATTTATATAACAAATAAATTCGGTTTGTTTTGTGTACATATTGTCGAGTTGTCTCTCGGTGTTATCACGCTGCCGGTAATGAGAGAACACCGCGAGCGTTTTGCAAAATAATTTATACGAACCGGAAGATTTTAGTATAGAATTGCGAAGAAAATCGAATAGAAATATGGAGTTCGAATCGAAATTCGATAATTAAATGTTATTACTTTGTTACGGGGGGAGACGAGAAAAAAAATTGGAAATCCGAAATATCAAAAAATATTAGATTTTTTTTTCGGTCTTCATCACGTATAAAATGTGGTTGAATAATTAAAAAAAAAATCCACGACTATCGGATAAATGATGAACGATTTCTTCCACGATAATTTATAGAAAAAAAAAATTGGAAATTAATTTGTATCGTATTGATTGATAAAAAAAAAAAAACATTGTTAACAAAAACGAAAGCCTTTTACGTTATTATTTTCTTGACTTTTTGTACACGGTTCCTAGCGCGATTTGTCTGTAAAACGCAATTTACCCGTCCATAATAATAATAATAATAATAATAATAATAATAATATTATTATTATTATTATTATTATTATTATTATTATTATTATTATTAGACACGTCTCACGGAAAACGAGAAAAGACGAATTTCGCGGCACCGGGATGAAAAAAATAATATCGTATTACTACGCGTATTGGTTCTATATATATATATATATATATATACGAGTGTGTATAACGAACTTTTTTTGTACAAATCGATAAAAAATAAAAAAAACCGCATAGCATTATAATTCGACCGTTTAGACGGAAAATTAAAAAAAAAAAAATAAAAAAACCGAGGAACACTGTTTTGTTAAAAATACGCCAAAGTATTTTCAATAATATTTGTTTAGTTACGCGGCGATTTGTTCGATTCAAATGGGGGAAAAAAAAAAAATCGGAATCGATTACGCGTATAGGCGAATCGCGCACGGCCAATGAGTTCTAACGAAATCGGTAATTATTTACAAAACGTCGCGGAGCGCGCGTTTCGTTAAAATTATTTAACGGTTTTCGTTTTGTTTTTTTGTTTTCTACGAACGACCGCGTACGGATATCGCGTAGTGCGCGTACTCCCGGACGTTTCAAAAACAGAAATAGACGAGAAATAAAGCGCCCCCGGGTTCGTGCGAAACATTTGTGCGAAAAAACCGGACGAATTAAAATTTAAAATATTTACACGCGCCGGTGGCGCTGACGGTCTACGTATGAGCGGATGGAGAACTGTCTCTCGTTCATTGCCGATTCAGCCGAGTTGATAATATTAGGTTTCCGTGTTAGTCCCTGCACGCGCGCACGTATAAATAAGTGTATTTTATTAATTTCCAAATTAATAATTTTTTCCAAATACCCCTCCGCGGCAAAAAAAAAAACCACTCCTCTCCATCCGTCTAAATGATATAATATAAAAGCACAACTAAAATTCTCACGCCGTACATTTTTCGAAACAAATTGTTTCCATTTTTCTTTCCCCTCCTCTACCACTCATTCGTGCGCGTGCGTAGGGCGATACGATAGAATAATAATTGTTGAAAGCGTGAATTCGGCGGTGTTACAATCAGAACGGTTTCGGCGTAAAATGTGTGTTTAACGCGACCGTTTACGAGAACGGGCGTTAAATATAATATGTATTGTCATTTTTTTTCTTCCAATTTCCGCGAGACATATTTTTCCTACACCGGGAACGGGTCATATTTTCATTTTTTTTTTTTTTTTCTATTTTTCCTCTAAACGCCATTATTTAGGTATATATTTCGTTTTATGGTTTCGAGTTAAAAAAAGAGAAAAAGAAAAACGAATGACGACAAATATTTACGGAAACTAATCCCTTTTACGTTCCTGCAACGTCCTCCTCGCCGTGCCCCCGATAAATATGTTAGGAGAACATATACACGATTTTATTCGATTAATGTTTTAACTTTTTTAATTTCATACGTTTTTCATGTCTATTCGTGTGTGTGCGTACTACAGTGACAGTTCATGGATTACTTTGTTGCGACAACGATAAGTCTTGTCTTAATTTTTCGATCGATGATGATTAAGATTTAATAAGATATCCGGCTATGATTCATTCGGTGTCCAAAAATTCGCATACCGCGTACATTTTAGTGGAGAGAATATGTTTTCATGTTCTCGGCTAAAATACCATATTTTTTTTTATGAAATAAACACCGACAACGATTTACAGGGCCGTACGTAGAAATTTATAATGAGGAGGTGAAGAGTACCAACAAAATTTTACATGGATATAAATCACATTTCTGTTCTGAAAAATTACGGAGTTGACGACAGAATAAAGGCGTTTTAAATAATCGAAATGAATTTTAATAATGTTCTTTTTCGTTTTCGAATTCATTACACGTATTGATTTCTAATAATTAAGGGCTGTAATCGGCATTACATTAATAAACGTTGATTTTGCATTCGTAAAATATAAATACATCAAATGGATCCCCTGTGCCCTTCTTTTATACGCTACTATGATGAATATTATCTACTTATAACAATTAAAAAAAAAAAATCACACACGATCCGTGTATTTGAAAAGGATACATCGGAACTCGTTTTTTTTTTTTTTAAATATTACCGTTATAAATCAATCGATTTCTAAAAAAATTCGTTCGATTCTGCTGGCTGGAATTCAACTGTAAACGCTCGTATTTTTATCGTATATATCGTTTAGACGAGGCTAAACGATCGCCGATTTTTTTCTGTACGTTTGTACAGAAAAAAATAAAAACTACTTGTGGATAGAAAGGGATGGAGGAGAGAGGGAAAAAGAACGCTCGAATATTTCCAGTAACGACATTAGTTGCTGCGTTGTAGTGTTATGGGAATACTTGGATCGAAATTAACGACATAATAGCGTATTCAGTCTCTGAACTACGCCTCCTCCCCTACACGCAACAAAGACGAAACCGAAAAAAAAAATACTCGTTTTCAAATATTGTTAACAGTGAAACGAGAATTAGCCGCTCGTCGGATCTATCCATTACACGGACCGAGTTTATTGATGCGTTCCCAAGCCATTTCGTATATAATTTCCCTCCTGCGCAATAAAATGTATTTTTACCACGCGGTATTCTTTATTTCGTGCACTCGTACGAAATTGTCGTCAGATATAAGGAAAATGTGATATTAATGATATTATGCTCTTCAGAAATTCAATACGCGTACTCGTGAAACGACGAATCGAACACGAAAACCGAAAACCATATCTACAGAAGTCATACTAATAATACATGTCGTCGGAAGTTCGATTATTTTCAGAAATATATTATTTTTGTAGATTGGTGTTATTTGTTTTACAAAATCGTTCATATTAATAATAATAATAATATTATTATTATTATTATTATTATTATTATTATTATTATTATTATTACATTGCCGATTCGTTTAAGTAATCGTGTTGAGGAAATTTAAAACAATCGAATAGGATTTTCGGTGAATTAACAATTTTCTATTCATTCGATTTTGTATTAAAAATATTATCGAGAAAATCGCTTTTAAAATGGAATACGTAAAACAATAATACGCAGTGCTTGTGAAATGAAAAAAAAAATTATTACAATTTATATTTTTTTGTTCATTCCTGAGAACACCCCGGATTTCTTTCTTGTCACTTCTATACAGACTTTCCGATGTAAAAATTTCACAAATAGAATCGCTATACGTTCGACCGTATTAAATTATATATCGTCGATCGCAATTTGGATAAATAAAAAATTACAAGTTAAAACTCAGTGTACACTTAGATAAATAGAAATTAAATTATTTCTCATTATACATTTGTAATAATCGATACACGTCAATATATCGTATAAAGCCGCGGAAGTGTTGTCCGTATATTTCAAATGCAACCGAAAATTGTACCCCGTCTGAAGTATTCCATTACCCCGAAGTTCGCGTAAATGTTTTGCCCGCGATTTGCTGGAACTAAATCCCGTTTATGAATCGGCTTTTTAACGCGTAATACAGTAGATAGAGTATAAAATTAGTGTTTTGCGTACGTTTCTATACGTGTAGTATACGATAATAATTAGTTTTGTACGTTAGGAGAGCTGAAGCACTGAGTAATATCATCGTCAAGTTTATAAAGTGGAAATCTAACAATGATCGAGTAAGAAGATGAGAAAAAACGAACAGAAATATTTAGAGAATATCGATTGATATGTATTTTAAATCGGATTTCGTTTTTTTTTTTTTTTTTTTTTGGAAACCTATCGATTGTTGCAGTAATTGTAAAAAAAAATAAAAATAATAAAAACCCCTTTGAAAAAAATCACTATAGTTACACACAGCCACGGCGCGCCGAGTGTGAAGCGCCCGTGCGGACCGCAGGGGGATAAATAAACGAGAGCCGTTTACACGGCGGGGCAAATATTCGGAGCAGAAATCTCTCGGCGTAGAGTATTTCCGAACCCTAACTGAACCGGGACACGAGCGCTCGTATCCGTTTGGAGCCCGTTTTTTTCCAATTAAATCGAATAGAAAAAAATGAACGAAAATGAGAAATTTTTTTTTTTAGACATGCGAGATAAACCCAGAGAATCGAAATAATTCCAAACGAATTGTAAATGAATAAAATATTATGTTAAAACGCGCATACCTTGTGAATTGTATAAAAACCGTGATCCAGACACTAACTAAAATCATGATTATCATTAGAGCAAACACACACAATTTGCTGAAACGTCCCGTTAGGAAACGTCCCCGTCACCGTAAATCCGTACAGAGTCGATAAAAATATTTTTTTAATTGTGCTCCGAATCGGGTTAGGGAACGAAAATACGGTTGGGCGGTGGGATCGCCGAGAGGGACGAAGGACGTCCCGCCGCGTGACGTGCGTATCGCTACGACGAGCCGCTTATTGTTTTCGAGCCCTTAAAACTACCGACTTTACGTTATTTCGGGTGGGGGGGGGGAAGGAAAAAATGAAATACCGAAAGATCATTACCACGGCGGCGGCGGCGGTTACACCGGTGCAGTGGTGTAAAAACGGCCGCGCGGTTTAGTGGGCGGCCGATTGAATGGGACGCGCGGCGAAACGACGGGAACCGCGGCGACGGGGCGGTGGAGGAGTGGAAAAAGAGTGCGAACGAATAGAAGGGACGACGAGAGAGAGAGAGAGAGTCGGGTGAAAACGACGGTAACTAGAAAACTTTCGCCATCAATTTCCAACAACATTTCACCTTTTTATATTCTGCGCGGTCTGCCCGCCCGCGACGTTTCGGAACGCTGTTCATCAAACTCCGTTATCTATGCCGATTTTTTATTCTTCACTTTCCGTTTCTCGTCGGTCCTCTCTTTTTCCCTTTCCTCCATCCTGCCCTCATTCCTTTTGCGTTTTTCTCCGTCCGTCCGCCGTCGTCGCGCACCCGACGGTCCCGTAAATAATAACCGCAGAATTCTCGCACACGCCTATACTCGCGCCGCGGCGAATCTTTCGGTTCACACGCACACAAGTCATTTTGTACTTATTTATTAAAATGTATTTATATTATTATTAAACCGCCGGCACGAGGTGATTTCGGTTTTTCTTTTTTGACAAAACTTTTCGCAACACCACCACGCGTTGTTGTTTATTATTATTATTATTTATTTGATTTTTTTTGTTTCGCTGCTTTGTTGGCGCGAGAAAATATACGACGGGAGAGAAAACGAAAAAAAAAAACTTCCCATTTTTTTTTTTTTTTTTTTTTTGATTTCGTAACTCAGGTCTCCGACTCTGGGGTCGGGGTACGAAATCGTAGTCCATTTTTTTTAATCATCTGGAATCCGACACGGAACATCGAATTAACGCGTCAGATAAAAACTCTTTAAAAAAATTTATTTGAAATAATAATAATAAAATAAAACGTTTGCGTACAGTTTAGTGTTGCGAGTGAAAACGTTCGAAAAACACACTGTACGCGCATTAGTGCACTCGACTAGCGCTTGACTGCCCGGAGCGCGTTAAACAAAACGTACTCGGACTACAGTTTTCCGTCTCCGGTTTTTTTTATACACAGCGATTGGGGCTGGAATGCGACGAGACGAGTTGACTCGAGTGAGATTCTTTTTAAAAGTGTTTAGAATACTTCGTGACAATAATATTCTCCCTGAGTATTTCGAATACTTCGCAAAAATTATTCCGAATAATTTTCGAAAACTTTTTCGACACGCATTAAACGAATACAAACAGCCGTCAAATTGTGTTTAGGGAGTTTAATGATTCCCGTTTTTCGATTCTTCGTTTGTATATTAACGCAATGACCGATAAGTAAATTAATAATATCAATTTGTCGTAACGATAATCGTGTAATTACACACATTATGATGTAATCGAATATACTCGATTATTTGAATGAGGCTTGAACGTGTGGATATCGATGATAATATTTTAAATATCTACATCTGACGCTCATATTTTTCTTCCAACATAATTACTCTTTACGTTTGAATTTCAAAAAGTATTAGGAACATAATCACTCGAGTTTTTCATTCGGACAGACGAATACCATTTTTAGGCGGCTCACGTGGAACCGGTGCTGAAATCGTTGGACCAACACGATAACACAAGATCTGTAATTAAACCAAAATTAATCGGTTTTATCGATATAAAGTATAAAATATGAATAAAATAATGTCACATTTACGGTTATTGAGCCAATTTTTTTTATCAAAAAATAATTCAAGAAAATCATCGTGGTTATCAAAAATCCACTAGTTTTACTTGCGGAATTTTTGTATAATATTAGGGAGACAAATCTAAAAAAAACCACTTTCGTTAAGAAATATAACATTCTAAATATTACCTAATACATTTTTTGCGATCTCGACAATAAAATATATAAACGCAATTTGTCACATCGTATATAATACATATACTTGTATAATAATAATATATGATTTATATTCCATCCGTGTATATATAATATATATATAAACATATTGTTCGATCGCATCTTTCCAATGAATATATAATGCGAGGATAATATAATTTGCAATTGAATATTTCTAACTTGTACACAAATATACTCGTATCCATATACTATATATGTTTTTTTTATTCTTTTATTATTATTATTATTATTACTGTTATTATTATTATTATTATTATTATTATTATTATTATTATTATTATTATTATTATTATTATTATTATTATTATTATTATTATTATTGAAAACCCACCCGCGAGGTTGATATTGAAAATATAATATATCGATACATTATATAGAGACATATTGAGGTAAATATATGACATTGTAGAATATAAAATAAAGATGTTCTAACAGAAAAAAAAGGGGAAAATAATAATATAATATTGTGCGTTCTATAACTTATATCAATATCGTATAGGTACGTATGAATAAAGTATTATTTCGAAATAAAATCTACGTTGTTCTCACTGGAGTATCAGAAATTATACTGTAATCGTCGTTTTCACTTATTACACGAATAATGGACGAAGTGACATCATCCAAGTAAAACATTAATTTTTTTAATCGCGATAAAGGCCTGTTCTCTCAAAGTATACGATCAATCGATGAGATAAAAAAAATTTAAAAATAAGAATATATTATGCATAATAAACGCACAATTTCTATACAATATTTTATTGCGATCGGATGTTTTCATAACCACGAACGTGATTAGCGGCGTAGCCCAATATCGTTGTCATGCGAGCCCATCGTGTTTATTATATAATAATAATAATAATAATTTAAATAATTAATTTTCTAACGGGCCACTCGCGAAATTCGACCGCTTTAATTTATTCAATTTTTCCCCCTCTCTTTTACCTCGATCGTTATATAATTTTCGTTACGTCATGATTAACATATATATATATATATATATTTTTTTTTTTTCATACAAAAAATAATTTTTATATCCTTCGAATACATATTATACAATATAAAAAGTTTTCTAAACGCCGAGACCCGATTTACTAAAATATCAATATATACAAATATATATATAATATTATACGACTTTTTTTATAAAAGCACTTTTGGATCGAAAGAACAAACGTGCGATCGTTTAAATAATATTACAGAATTAAAAACAGCAATTTTCACGTTACCGTAAATCGAACACGATATATTTTAACGAGATTGTATTTTATTTATTTGTTAAATTATTTTTTTTTTTTTATACGATTATCCGTTAGAAATAGAAACAGTAAAGTGAATAACGACGGATGACCTCGTCGATATTGGAAAATACGTACACGTTGTTTTTATTTACGAGATATTTATTAAAAAGTTAAATGTAAAATATAGAATTTTGCACATAAAATACCAACAATTGTATTTCGTGTTTTGAACGATAAGATTTTATAAATCTCACTTTATAAAAATAAAACATAATTTCGAACGACAAATATTAATCAAAAGGTGATTTAAAAATGCGTGGAATTCGAAAAATGGCAATCGAATTTCAAGGGAAACAAAACGTTGTATTACCGTCATAAAAAATAATCTAAATCGATCGATCGTTAGTAAAATAATAATCTTAAACATCATTTCGATTGTATATTCTAGCAGTTATTATAATAATATTATTAATGAACCGAAACAAACAGAATAATAATTCCAAAATCCCGTATGAATGCGTATATATATATATATATATATAAGCCGCAAACAGTTTATTGGTAACTCATATGCATTTCTCTAGATAAATCCTACGTCACATTTTGTCTGTTTCGGAATTCGAGACGCAAACAACGAAATATACGACGAGAATGAAACAATATTATAAATTGTTTTACTCCCCGTAATCGATATTGGAATCGGTTAATATGTTGGAGATATTGGTTTAAACGAGTCTATAAATACAATATCGGTACGTTATGTGTTTCGAATGTAAAATGTAATAAAAATACGAAAAAAAATTTCCTCCGAATTTCTAAAAAAATTCGTTTTGCCAAACAACAAGCGCGACGGTATGTGTACGAATATTATTTAATATTAGAATGTATTCGAATGGCGGAAAGAAAAAAAATATTTATATGTATAATCGAAAAACGGTTGCGCGCACTCAAGCCATTAAAATTCAGTTTACGGTTTTGACTATTAATGGCGGTGACTTTTTACGATTGATATAATATTATATATATAAAAATACGTTTTTTATACGATGTGAAACCCATGAAGTAGCGTACAAATAGCACGCGAAACTTTAAATTCTGAATGAGAAAAGGATAATAATAATATGAAAAAGTATATAATGTTTTCATAAAGACCGGAGTATACACGCGGTTAGGATTTTTTTTTTTTGCTTTCTTTTATTACTTTTCTTACGTTTTAATAACCTGTACCCAAATATTTCATTCTTTCATTTTATTTTTATACCTTTTGTTACTGTACTTAAACTCACCGCGATGACCGTGCTCCGCATAAATCAATACGATAATTCTGTTCCCCAGCGATTGAATCAAAATGACTACGAATAGAAATTTCAAACAAACGTTTTTTTTTTTTTTTATTACAAATATCGATAAAATATTTCGTGACATGTGCTTAAAAACGAGAAAATTTTTTTTCTTTTATTATCCAGTTAAATTATTAGTTGGCCGGCGCATCAATTACAGATCGTGTCGACACACGACGAACGCGTAAAATACAGTATGTATTCTATCACAGGGGAATAAAAGAATTGAATTCATTTTTTTCGTTTTCGGTCATTGAGACCATACCGGCAAACAAAAATTTTTCTCCATCCATATGTCTCTATCTTCAGCCGTTATCCCCAATAATACTTTTGGTTGGATCATTCCCGCGTCCGCTTTTCGCTGTCTGCTCGCCGTAATCGTGGTCTTCCCAATGATCATTTACCGACCGGGTTCTCTTCAATTACAGTTTTGATTGTAGACCCTATTCTCCGCCAAGCATGTCCTGACCACCACGTCAATCTCTCTTTTTTTTTAATTTCATTTGCGGTATTCGGTCTCTGAAACAGTTCTTCGAGTTCGCAATTATACCGTTTCCTCCATACTTTCGTGCGAGTGTCGAGGCATCGATTTTCCGTAAGATTCTCTTTTTAAAAATTTTTTGTCTTGTTTCCTATACTTTCATGAGTGGCCATGTTTCTGAGGCACATAGAGTACTATATAAGTCATTATATATAGTTTTGCAAATATTTTTAAATCGTTTATACGTTATAAAGAACATTATGGAATATTAATTAATCCGTATCTGGTATAATACAGTAAATATAATATCGATTTGTATAGCACCGTAAAGGTTATACGAGGTATAACGTGAAATTCAGAGATAATAATGCAGCGCGCATTGACTTTCAATGAACATTTCGTTTTGTAATTATTTCATGTGGACGCGTATTACGTCCATTATGATGTGCAGTATACGTACTCGTATATAGAATTTATAATACACGTCAGACGAAATTCTGCGAGCACCGTCGGCTCAGATAGTTTAACCGATCTATTCTCGTACAAACTGTTAACGTTTCATCAAACTTCCTAGACGCTCTGTATATTCTTCATTACATTGATACCCTATCACGTATTAGAATCGTGTGACGAAAGCAAAATTATATTATGTCTACATCTCGTATCGAGGCAAATAACTTAGAAAAAAAAAAAACGTTTTTTTTTCTGAACAAACGAGAAATTGAATTAAATTAATTTTCTTTTTTGTTTTTACCGCCCATTTAAAAACACCTAAACAAACACGTCTGACGCGCGGCAAATAAAAATTAATCTACAACGATTAAACGAATAGTGAAAAAAGAAAAAAAAATTTTAATTTTCTTTAATTAGATCGGTCGATTAACCGCTGTGCAGACGTGGGCGAGCAACAGCGGTGACGGACATTTATTATTTTATTCGGAAAATTGATATACTACTCTGTGTGTTATTTATGCATCTTTTTTTTTTTGTGTTTCGCTGCAATGGCGTGTCTAAAAACAATAACGTTTTGGTTATATCCTTTTTCCGAAGATACAGCACGGAACGGGAGGACTGATGATGTTGCTGCTGCAAGAGATCGTTCACCGTGGTTTATCCAGACGAGATGATATGTGTTATACATTATCGTTTATCGTGATGAAAATCGCCACGGGGTACTTATAAATATTTATTGCCAGCTCTCAATAATTCGACACTTTTTTTTTTTTTTGCACAACGAAACGTTTACGCCAACATGTTGTACGTGTTTCCAAAACTCCCACGGAGATCACGCGCACATTCCACAATTTTTACGTATTAAAAATACATTTTACACTGGACAATCTGCGCTTAAATACAACGTTAAATTTTTGTTTTACTCTTTTTCCAAAACGTTAGGTAATTTTTGATATTTGCCTAAAAAAGGCGGCGAATCTGCTGTTGCCGTATGTACGACGGATTAATGACGTTATTATCTTATTCCGCGTGGGAATTAGCCCGTTTCAGAATTAACGGTGGACGCGTTCGGGCGTTGCCGCGATCATTGCATATTCGCCTCGTGCGTTTTGAAGAAAATCAACAAAATTAGAATATAGTCTCAGAACGGAAATGAAAAAAAAAACTGAATTGTTTTATTAATGAAATCTGTCAGATATTTTTTTTTTTTAACTCGTTATCAAAATGTTATAACAATATTTTACTCTATCTTGTCCATTTTGTCGCTGATTTAGCTTAATAGCCTAATATGATGTTAATCAGTGCTTACTTGTTTAACACGGGAAATAACTCTAAAGGCTACACACTCGTACATAAAATATTCCACAGAATGCATTAAATATTAACTATGTATACGACGACATACCGTTTTTTAAATAATTTTAATACTTAACGAGTTCTAAGCATTTTAAGTATACAATTTTCTCCGTGTTTTCAAAACTTCAAAAAATTTCTCAAAAATTAAAGATATTTACAAATAAAAACAGATCCACAGTTGATTTATTTTACGTAGAAATTTGTTATCCGAAGTAATTCGGTATTTCTTCCCTCGTTAAACGAGTTTTTTTTTTTGTACTCTACTGACTGTGTTTGTTACTTTTACATTAGTAACGCCGGTGTCGTTTCTCGCGCGAAGAAACGATTTTACATCACCGCTACGGTCACCAGCGGATCGGCAGCCAGGTGTCCTGACAGAGAACGACGACGGATATACGACGAACGGTGACACCGAACCGAGCTACAAATCGCCGGGCAATTGGTATTGAACCGCTTGAAAATGCTGTATAACCGAAAAGGCCGCATCTGCGCGGAAATACAATATACATTAGAGTGCTTTTTAGAAAATGTCTGCTAATGTCCGGTGAACGGCGACGACGGTGTATTAGCGCGTGAAAGGCTCGAAAACAATCCTGTTCAAAGGATAACAGTCATTCAATCGCGCGGAACGCCGTAAGCTTTCGTCCCTACAGTCCACATAAACCCTTTTTCTTCTTCAAAAAAAAAAATAAATATATGTATGTATGTATAAACGCGGCCGTTTTCATGACCTCCTGCGGCCGTGCTGCATACCAGTTTCCACCGTCCGTACGCCACAAAACGGTCATGTGTTCTGTTTTAATAACACGAACACACGTGCTAAGAACGATAAAAACCAAGACGATTATCGTTGCACGGTCTCTGAGCGAACCGTGTCTCCCGTTTTTACGACGATTGGCGTCCGCTTCCCGGTGACAAATCGTACGCACCGCAAAACGCTATAAGGACGACGAGGAAAAACGACGAATCCAAACTGTTGCCACGCGAGTTTCGCGTTTCGATCCAATTACTCGATGTGACAAATACGAGCGTAACACTCGTATTACATCGTCGTTCTATCGACCGAAAATCGCACGAAGCACACCAGACCGGTGTGCAGTCATCGTGTCACGTTTGAAAAACGAAAAACAACACGTGTTCTAGTTCCAAAGGAGACGCGCGACAGTCGCTAAACCTACTCGGTCGCTTTTCCTATACCACAATCACCATTATCGTCGTTATTATCAAGGGTCCTATAAACAAGTGTATTTATAATATTTGATCGTGTTTTATTTCTATACAATTTTCGTTTTTGTTTTAACATACGAATCCTAGTAGCTGTGTAGATGCGCTAACTATGGCTATACATAATATCAGCATCCGGATGTTGATTATTATAATATTATTTATTTATTAATTTTTTTTTTTTTTTAGGACATCTTAGGTGATTTTTATATATATATATGCTATTTTTAAATTTATGCTATTCAAGAACATACGAATCTAAATAACTATAATTGTTATTTTTTTTTTGCCATTTTTCGGTCTTTGCAACTGATAGAACCACCGTAGACAATACTCGTTGTGTTTAAATGTGTCGATTCGGAACGTGTAAATGTTCGTACTCGTGTGTAATATGAACATTTTCGAGAGACCAACAAAATAAATTCCATTCGTGAATTCTGAACCGCATCGTAACAAAGCTAACACGATGATGTTAGGAGTCCTAAAAACCTTAGACGTTATGGACGTTATTGAGCCATCAAATACGAGTTTAAGGCAATAAACTGGCGACACAACACATGAACGATTATACTCTGCAGTGTGATAGCAGCAGCAGTAGTAGTGTATGCACATTCGAATCGTTCGTCAATAAAAACGGATGGGAGTTAAAATAATAAAACTCTACGTTCAAATGTGTGTTTATATATGATAATATAAATAATAATAATATCGCGCGTCGAGTTTTGGTCGTTTGGTTGGTATTGGTAATGATTGCTCAACAAATACACTTGGAATGAGTTCATCAAGATCCCCGTGCCTATTCGTTTAGAATTAAAAAATTATATACCGTCTTAAATGATAAAACACGATTCAGATTAATGTTATACAAAAAGTATTGATTGAAATAGGAAAAAAAATTAATATTTCACTACAGTTTTGTGGTCGGGTAAGTGCATAATGGGAACGAAAAATTATTACACACTCTTAAATAACACGTAAAAACTATACGATATAATTTTTTTTTTAAATAAATACAAATTACATCGTTTTGCTTTCGCGTCGTTATTTTTTTAAAGTACAAATCTTAATATTAAACGGTTATATTTATAATGGCCTTTATAAATATTATTCGGAAATCTCACGTACCAAGTTCATTTCGCGTTGTATTGATTTTATATTGTCTCGGGTTAATTGCCTCGACCACCCCCAATGAATAGAATAACGCGTGTTTCCATAAGACAAGCATACAGTATAATAATAATAATAATAATAATAAATCTACGAACACGAATTGGTTACGGTATGTTTATAGATATAAGTATTGAGAATAATTTTACGTTTCTGATAAATGCGTGTGTAAACGGAATGTAATTTTTTGTAAACCATATACACAGAGGACACTGAAATATCGCATTTCGCGATGTTATAATACTGCAGTTGACGTGTTTTGATTGTTTCATATAGAAACGAAATGTTCATATGCAAATAAAATAAACTATTTTAATTATAATACTACGAGAAAAAATTTCGATTTGAAAAATAATACTTATATATATATAATAAAAATATGTGTTTTTTTTTTATTATAAAAATATTACATCAATGACAGTAAAATATGTATGTGTTTTACAGGAAAACTTCATAACATTAAACTCACTGCATACTATTCAATGTTTTTAATCAATTTCTATTAAAATAAGAGGTAATATTATAATTTATTCGTGATTATCATATTTCTCCACTGGCGTATTGAGGTTTTTTTCCTCCTATAAGCACTTTCCAATTCACAGTCTTTCCCATCCCATCCCTCCTAATATTATTTATAAAATATATTCCAATATATACAATTTTTTGTATTATTTTTTTGTAAAAGAAAAAAGACGTTATTAATGAAAATTAAATTGTGCTTAATATCTTTTTTTGCAATTTACAAATTAATTTTACTCAAAATTATATATTTTTTTTTCTACATTTTACTCGGCGAATGCATCAATTAAATCATCACAATTTTAAGTCGACAAAACAGTCAACAATTCTATATTACATATTATATACTTATGTATTTAAATTCATAATTCGTATATTCTATATAAAAAAAAAATAATATATTATATCCTAATCTCTAAAATACGTATATATTTCATATTAATGAAGAAAATAAAACTATTAAAATGAATACATCTAATTTATTAAAACCGTGTCCAGCAATATTTCATGGTTTTAAACAAAACTATATGCATAATATTTTTGTTGGAAATTATTTTCTATTATACAGACGCAAATCGAATATTACTGCACGTTGGCATTTTTTTTTTATTATTTTCCAAAAATCTAAGTAAACCATTTAGTATTATAATGTTATTTTGTATAATATTGTTTCGGGTTATATATTTTTCAGAAAGCGAATAAAAAACAATACCTTATTTCCCTAAAAAAATCCTTTAAGAATTTCGCGAATAAGATTTCGGTTATAAAGCTACGGGAGATTATTGGATTTTCGAATGATTGGGAAGTTTTTCTTTTTTCTTAGGTTTTAGCAACTACTGCGAGTTAATGAGCTTATAGCGTATATTTTATTTTCTGTAACGGGTCGTACGTTCGCGTATAGATATATAAATAACCTGAAAACCGTAGTAATCCTAAGCCGATCGACATCAATAGATTTTTTTTGTATTTGTAGACTCGTATATACATATAACGCGCACATATCCACCAAAATGCAATGTGTAGTTTTTCTTTTTTTACGCGCATAGCAGGTAACTCTGATTTTAATGGAATTCTGATCAGAGAAAATATGTAATATATATATATATATACAAATAATTATTCAATTTTAAAACGACAGTAAGTATATACATATATATATAAACTTCTTTATATCTTATTCTGTAATATAATGCGGCAAATTGGTTTTTCTATTTATAACAAAATTATTATTAAATATCTATTTAATAGGCTGGTAATTATTTTGACATCCATTTGTTATTACGTTATAACTGAAATAAACGATCATATCCGACTCACCTGAATTGTACAGAAATTAACTGGAATGTCTAATATGTACGAAAACTAAATGGTTCGTAAGCACAATATTATAATATATATATATATAAATAAAAATACACTTATATATTATATATATATATATATATATGTTATAATATTAATTTTGTTCGTATTTCATAGTGTTACGGACGAGTGTAAGATTCGAGATTAAGACGTAGAAGATATTGGCTTACCGCCAGTATTATTTAAACGTGTATTACGCGCGTAGTTAAGTGATAAATGGCTTTGAAAACAAACTTTTGCAAAGAGGTTACCACCAAGTTAGGTGATCAAAAGGTTCAATCACTGGCTTATGTGCAGACGACACACCGTCGTTGTCATCCACGGCGAACTTGGTCGAGAAAAACCAAAAATATTTTTCTTAAACAACGCGTGAATGCGTTAATATAGTCTATTAGAAAAACTGTCGGTGACGGTCCGACCGTAACATATGGACTTTGTACGCTATTATTATCGTTATATTATATCGAATATTAATTAATATATTGCGAGTTCACTGTTCCGTATAAATTATAATTAAATAACATAATATTATATAACAATCAAATATAATATAATATTATATAACGATAATAAAAATTATCGTTTGTCAAAATGCGAGGGTTTTCATTTCTGTAACTGTAGGCACAGGCGGTGCGCACGCGTCGTGCAGGTTGTGCTTATGCACGACCTACGGACGGAAGTATCAGTGCTGTGTCCCTATTAACTAATAATAATTTGTAGTGTCTACTCCGTTAAAGTGTAATTAGTTTCCAGAACGAGAAATCTTAACGTGAGCGATACGTTTATTCGTATCTATCCGTATCGAAATCATACGTCATATGATAAATAAAAATGTTTACTTTTTCAGCGATTAACCGACAGAACAATAATTTTGTCGACTCATACGGTCCAAAAAGTTTTTTGCTACTGCAAACTCCCAAAAAAGGCAAAAAATAGAAGGTCTTCTAACTGCCGAATAATTGCTGTCTCGTCAAATTACACCCGCTCTTCCTCTCCTCCCGGGACGTCCCTAATAATAATAAGAAAAATATCCTTAAATTCACTATTTAAGTGCCCTTAGTGACCTTTTAATGATTTTGCACCGCTTGCCAAATACCTCTGCGCACGCCTATGACTGTAGGTCATAATAATATATTATTTCGATAAGCATGTGTTTTAAATATATATTCGATAATATTAATATGTTATATTTCTGTAGCGGAATAAGATTTTTCAGAGCATATTTTAGATTTGACGGAGATGGCTCATTAAATACGAGAACGTCGAAACATATTGATATCTTGTCGTATAAGTATATTACGTATTGTACGCTTCACGTAATGTTATACGTCATATTATATCATATTCGTTGGCAAAAGCCGCGAAATTCTTAAACGACAAACATTACCATATTATTATTTCTCATCGATCTAATAAAACACATCTGCTTTCGGGTTTGATAAGACGACGGTGTTTTTAAACGTTTTTCAGAAAATCGTTTCTATAACAATAAAGTATATAATGTGCGGTATACATAATATAATACGTGAAAAAACGCTGCGCATTAACATATATACATGTAGCACGCGATCAAACTGTACACGGTCATCGTTGCAATCGAGTTTGTCCTTTATCCCTCGAAACGTGACTATTATTCTATATTGTAAAAGCAAAAAAAAAAACTGAATACATATTATGTTGCTTACTTCTCACTGAACACACATTATAACTGTTGTTTGTTAAAAAATATATATATATAATACAAGTACAATCGATATACTATAAGTGTTTAACAGTTAAAAATGTTATCTACCATTCAAGTATTGTTTCAAGGAGTAAACATTTTTCTACAAATATACAGTCCATTTACCCTTTTTTCCCCAGCCTTTTTTTTCGCCATAAGAATAAACGACATTATAAGAAATTATTGTACAATTTTCGGTCTCGTAAATGGACAACGGTATGGCTGTTGGAATGAGAGGGGGGGGGAGATTGTTGTAAAACTTGCCACTTTAAAGGGCCTTTGTAACCCTGAACAGCCACTATTTGTTCTTTCAACCCCCTTGACGGGTAATGATAAAACTTATCTCTGCAAACCCGCTCGTCTTACATCTCTATACATAGTATAGAGGCATATAAGAACGACGAATATTTTGTGTCTTCTTCTTCTCCCTTGCCTCTATCACGTCTATTTGAGGTCGACCACCTTTGTCCTAAACATCCACTTGACGCCGCTACCTTACACGTCTTCCACGTACACACCAGCATTCATCAATCACTTATCCTTCGGCCTTCCTCTTCTTCATTCAACGTTTATTTCCATAACCGTTCTTACTGCTTCCGAATCTTCTCTTATCATATATAACAACACAACCAAACCATCTTAGTCTATTCTTGTCTTCTCCAAGATCGACGCGCTACATCTATGCTTCCGCTCACATATTCATTTCTTATCTTATATCCTCTTGTTGCCCAACTCATTCATCTAAGCATTCTCGTCTCCGCTACCCTCATTCTACACCAGATGAACATTCTGTGTGCGTCAGAAAGTAATGAGCCACAACGATTACATATAATTTTCAACATATTAGTAATTTTCGATTTTAAACATAAATATTATTATCATTATTTATAATGAATGTTCGGTGATTTTTTAATCAAATTCTCACGACGCGTAAATAAATAATCTCGGCGGAGTTAATAAAATTTTAAATATTATAATGATAAAAATATACTTTTCGTCAAATTGGTCAAATATGCGAAACATATTTACTCCGGGAAAATAATATAAATAAAAGAATACCACGAATTAATCAAAAGTAAAATATATATACATATATGTCTGTAAAACCTATTATATTACACGTTTATCGGCCACTGGATTGTTACACGGTTCACGTGCATGTTTTTTACTATGTAATATGTAAACACTCGGGCGTTATACAATATCGTAAGTGCAATGTTTGATGAAAATTGAATTTTTTTTCTATTAAAATTATATTGACCCGATATCGAGTTACGACGTTTTCGCCGGGATTTCAATTATAATAAAAAAAAAAAAATATATATTTTATAAGTTCGAATCGTTTTTCTAGCTCTATATTATATTATTTTGTACAGTAATCCGGACGACGAACAAATAAAAAAATAAGTTCTTGATCTTTTTTTAATGGGCAAAAAAATCACTTTACGTTCTTTTTATTCGCATTCTGAAGTATTATATTATTTTCCGTCCTCAAAATACATATACGCACGTATATATATATATACGTGTATAAACTCTATTTCGTCTCGGTTACAACGATATGACGCGTACTGTAGACGACACGTACGAGTACCAATTTAATTGCCTTTGGTTTGGCACCGAAAACGTATGTGATTTTCTATATAAATATATATATATATATATATTATATATATATATATATATCATATTATAATGATAAACGATTAGAACGATAAACACGATACGCAGCATTGTCGCAATAAACGTTTACCCGATGTACCGATGTATTTGAATTGCCTACAACGAAAGCCGTGTTATGTTTTCGTAACGCTTTTGATAATTATTCTCGCGGCCCAAGTTTTTTGAAATAAAAACAAAAATAAAAAAAAAAATAAAAAGATTTTTCGTTTTTCAATAAGTGACGTTAAGTGAACGCGACGCGATATTGTCGACGATACATTGTATGCGTTTATATTGTGAAATTATTATTGGAACGCAAGTTCGCGTTTCAGTTGATATAATATAACAATTACTTTTTTTACATACATATTATGTATAAATAATATCGTCTTATTATTCAGCATGAGACAAATAAAATCCATGTCGTCGTCGTATTATCTAATATCCCGACGCTTCCACGAAATCGCGATTAAAAAACCGGTACGGTGTTATTTATCCAAAAAGTAAAGGTAGCAGCGAGCTAGCTGCGGATGACGGCTCAAGTGGAACGCTATTGAGAGAGTGGTTTTAGAGTTTTATTCTCATTTCAAATTTGATAGCAATGATACATCCGGTGATAAACGATTCCGAGCGAACAGAGAGTGTTTATTACAATTAATGTGGGAAATATTTTTGAAAAAACAAAAGTATTCGTATCTGAGCTGGTAGATCAGGTTAGAGGTTTGAGCTGAGTATTATATTTTGAAATCTTAATAAACACGAAGAATTTTTCAAAACAAATATGTCGACCATTTCATCATTTTTTTTTTTTTTTTTTTTTTTTTGCATTTTTCGTATTGTTTTCAAATTATTCGTTTAAAGAAAATTCGATAAACGTGTCGGATAAATTAAGAAAAAAAACTAAACAAATCGCGTGATTGTAAAACCCATATACACAGTATTATTCGGCTCGACTCTGAATCTAAGACCGAACGCAATATTTCCAAATATCGATATTCGAGCTAATAGCGCACGAATTTGTTCGATTCCTTTTTAAAAAATTAAATATCATTTTAAATTCATTTCTGACATTTAACCCTGCATGATTTCATTTCACTGTCATTATAACAATGTATTCTACCAATGTGCCTAACCACACTGCACTATACTTAATTCAAATGTTCTAATCCGTCGGTTTATCAATTAATTTGCCGGATAAGTACCGTTTAAAGGCGTAAACCGTCGACCGAGTTAGTGTTATATAATTTTCCACGAATCTCGTATACCTTAACAACGAGTTGTTATTACGTTACATTAATTCGAATCATATAATGGTTTGTAGAATTATAGTATGTCTGTGACGATTAAATGTTTATTAAAAAATGTTATGGACCGTTAATGTTATTATTGTTATAAAATAAAATCCATATACAACTATATATAAATATATATATATATATATATATATATATATATATATATATATATATTAGAGGTCCTCTGTGAATATAAGAGCCTAATCTAACCGATTATTAAGTATACAAAAATAAAATACCGCCTCGTGGTGAGTCAATAAATATTTTCTATGATCGAAATAATCCCGCGGCATTATTTGTTGTCACTTGTGGATTTTTTTCGCTTAGCGTTTGTAAAACATTGAAATTATATATATATATGTGTGTGTGTGTGTATTACACATATCATATGTGCGTGTGTGTACCACTTTCGAGTATTGAATTCCGAGCCCGATTGTCTTATTGTCGGGCTTGATAACAAGGAAAAATAAAATATTATATCACGAACGACTTTAACAATAAATACTCAGTTAGGATTGTCCAGCATCGTGCATGCGGACATTCGTCGGGTCACTAACAAGGGAACCATTTATTAAATGGAATGGGTTGAAACAAATGGTTTTTATATGCGTCTGAAAGGATTTTGAGATTTTCCCGTATTCGTTTTAGGTTTAGTGTATACTTTAAGCCGGGCGCCATTGCTACAAAATGAGGTTTAAAAATAAAAATTACAAAACCTATTTTGGCAGGGAGAGGATGGTAATTATTATTATTATTATTATTATTATTACTGTAAAAACAAAATATATAAAATATTCACATAATACATATATATATATGTATTACAGGTGTGTTAATAATATTGCGTTTATACGTCGTTGTTATTGTCGTGCGCACACGAATATTTTTTTTTTATCAATCTGCACACACGTGCGTATAATATAATATTATTATTTAATATGCATATACGCGAAAAACAAATATTTATATATTTTTAATAATAATAAATTATTGTTCCGGCGCTGCGATTCCGCGATAAGTTTAGTTCGTTTTATTTTCATTTAGGTGTTATTATAATAATTAACTGCCCGAAGACGTCCAGATGTGTCCTCGTGCAGTTCTTGCTCCCTACACAATAACTATTCTAATTAGCGCGTTGTCCGCATACTCCGGTGTCTAATGATTTAATATACGGCTTTTCATAATTTGCGCGATAATTTGCTCTCTAATATAATATAGTCGAAGCAAAAAAAAAAAACAGCGTTTCATTCCGCGGGGATAGGCACACGTCGAGGGTAAGAGTCTGTGTGTAAAACTATACGTGTATATATATATACGCATTACAATAAGAGAGCAAACAGTAATTTTTTATGAGAATGCGAAACGCGCAAAGGCGCGCCTGTGTAATAAATTATGACGTTAAATCAAAATATATTACATACTTAGTTTCAACGACTGCGGGAAATTTTCAACGAGGAAATTATATTATGAATAAATCGTACGGGGAAAAAAAAATGTTTCATTGAAAACGATTTTTGTCGTCGCGCAAGAGAACATGCGCATCAACGAATTCGGTTTATAAGAAAATATCACAGTGTTATAGGCGCGCGCAAAATAACATCCAGTTATTGTTTCTCTATTGTGTAACAATATTATTCGTGGATTTTTTTTTTTTAAATAATTTTATACCTACCGAAAAATGCACGGCAGTTTGTCTAATACTCTGTTATTCCGTTATAATCAGGTAATTGATTTTATGTATTATATACATTATAGTTTTAAAGTAATTATTCGACGTTCTACGCAGTTTCCGAACAAAAACTGTCAACCGATTTTATCGCCGTGCCGAGTATCAGAAAAATCGTCAAAATTACCGCGTTTCCTCGTTCTATCAACTTCAATTTATGTTTTAATTTTTCTGCGTATAGGAAACCACAAGGATATCTGTAGTAGACCCAGCATTAATGAGTATTGCTCGTACTCACCGATATACGCCGATATTTCGCATAATTAGCGTTGAAAAACTACAAAAAAAAAAAAAACCTTCTACACATTTTTTCCAATTGATTACAAGTAAATACATTCACTGAGGCGAAAAAACTGATCCGTTATGACATTTAATTTGCCAATTATTTATTTCGCAAACCGACGTGTGTTCATGAAATTCGACAATAGGTCTGGTATAATAAAATCGTACTCGAATGTACTCGCCGTTTAAAAATTTATTACTATTCTTGCGAATTTCAAAGATATAAGATAATATGTATTTTTTTTTTTTTTTTGTACTCATTGAAATTTATGATCGTTATAATATAAGTCTCGTCGTTTTTCATTTGTTACGACTACTTTTAATTATAAATATATCGTATAGTATAATAAGGACGCGCACGTTGCTATAAGAATAAATTAATGACGGTTTATGGAACCAACGCCTTATCTGTATGCCTGATGCATACATTACGACGATATAAATATGATAATAAAATATTTGTTTTTCATCCTGCATGATATTCTCGGATAATTAAAAAGGAAAACGAAAACGTGATTAATAATTATTATTATTATCACTTTTAAGAGCGATAAATATTGTTAAAATAAAATATAAAATGAAAAACAATATTTTACGCTATATATCATTACGTTTATACACCGTATATATATATATAATATATGATGGAATGCACGATGTGTATAATAATAAATTGTTTAGTTCATTGGTATTTTAAAAATCCTAGGTATTTATAACTAAGAGATTTTTATTAAGAACAGAGAAAAGGCATATTATATATATATATATATATATATTTATTTATTTATATATTTATGTTTTTCTAGGTAAAAAAAATCATTAAAAAAATTCGAATAGACCGGTATAAATTGAAAAAACCTCCTGTATAAAACGAAATGTCCTTAGAATAAAAAAAAAAAACAGGCGCGTATAATTACGTTATATAAAATAAAAAGTATAAAAACGCAACGTTTAAATACTTTGAATTTTTTTTTTTTTTTTGCAAATAAAATATGTATACATACCCAATTACACGTAAATCGACAAAAAAAAAAAAAAATACAAATAAAAATGACCACAACTCCGTAGAATTCTTTCGAAAATAAAACGTTTTTCATTTTGGGCGTGTCCATTCTTTTTATCTTCTAAACGCTTAAAATGTTATCGTTCGTTTTGTGAACGTTTTTTTTTTTTATAATGTTATAAAAAAATCTCGTTACAAGAAAATAGCACATTAACACGTATATATATATATATATATATATATAAAACAATTTGCCAAAATCATAATTATCATAATGTATTAATATAAATACGTTACGAGATAAAATTCCTATAAGTGTATATAACGAAAATATAAATCGTTGGAAACGCCTTATTATAATAATAAAAATTAGCGATAAAAAATGTATAATATACATTAGCGGAATAAAAGCGCAATTATTAGCAACAGGTTTTCGTTTGTACGGATTAAAAAATACGCTTATACGAGAACGCGATATTTCCGGCGAAACGCAATTGTGTCTTGAGAACAGCGAACCAACGTTATATTATTGTACGTTTTAAATATTTACACGGATTTATCGTAAATTAAATGTTTATTATTATTATTTTTTTTTTTACTTACGATCTGCGTCCGGACCGCTCGGTTTCATGTCTTCTCCGACGAATCCAAAACGATTTGTAAAAAAAAAAAAAAAAAACGCGAAAAATATAACTCGTGTTCAGTAGTCAGCAGGCGACGCGCGGTACGTGCGACGGTTCGGACGAGAGAATTCAAAATGCTCGCGTGTGCGCGCGCCCGCGCAAGCGGGGTTATACGAACAAAAATATAATATGCGAGCAGATACGTGTAGAACTTTGTTTTAAAATGTAAAAATTCGAACACGACGGAAATTTCTCTCGTCGTTCGTTCCGCACGTGCGCACACGACGGAGATATTCTACTGCGGCGTTAGCGTATATATTTACGACGAAATGGATAATTTTTTTTTTGTAAATAAATCTATTTATTTTTTTTTTTGTTTTTTTCGCGGGGACAAACTGTGAGTGAGAGAGCGCGGCGCGAATAGATTCGGGGATAAAATTAATGGAAAAGAAAAGGATACACGCGAAACGACGGTGGTCCACGACTAGCGGCGGATACGATGCCACTGTCGGCGGCGCCGTTGTCCCGCCAGAGTTTGTCCAGTGCGTGTGTGTGCGCCCCTCTGGAATTATCGATGTTTCGCGGCAACCACCTTATACGCGCACCACCGCCTCTCGCGACCACCTTCACACGACGATGACGACGACGACGACGACGACGACGGCGGCGGCGTTCCTCACTCGCTCTCACCACCGCTCGGCGATATCGTATGGGGCGAGCGCACGCACGTCAACCGATAGTATGCGCACATCACAATCGATAGTGTGACATCGCGAGCGATTTATTCGGGCACGGGGAATTCTAATAAATTCGGAAAATCGACTATAAAATATTATTAACGAGCCACTCTACGGCGTTACGATATTATTTTTTTTTTTTTCACACAAATTAATTGCCGATCGATTTTTTTTTTTTTTTTTGCCAAAATCGAAATTCGCCAATTATTTTCCGTACGATTTAGTATACGAATGCGTGTTAATCGCGTCATCTCAAATATTCTTTTATTCTCGAGTGTCCGAAATTTCAGTACGAAATTATTGTACAAACTCGGGAAACAAACGAGCATCTCGTTTTAAACTCCCCCCCCCTGACTGTGGGAATTCACGAATTTTCCTTTAAGCGTTTATACACGCTCTATCGCTTGAATTTGCCACGATGATCGACTGAAGATTATTAATTTATTCAATTCGATCGAACGAAATGTTTACGTTACGTCGATGTTGTCTTGCAGTTATTAATATTGATTTATTGGACATTAATCGGTATTCTTTCTTGGCCGTTACAAACGTAATTTATTACACACGTGCACTGAGAAAAAAAACCACCAAAATCGTTTGTTTATTAAATACGTCATGGTAATAATATCGCAACGTGCTAATTGATGTGCTTTGGATCGAATTTTTACTAAAATTTATGTAGTTGAAAGAAACGCGTGTAACTGAACATATCCTTGCGACAATTTGTTCCGGCAAAACGCGAATTACAATAATCTCGCGGTGCAAAATAATTATCGTTTTAGAAAGCGTCGTATCCGCATAAAACGGATTCATTTGAAAAATTATTCGCAATAACGACGAATAATAACTGTGAACATTTGTATTCGTATCATTGCCGCAAATGAAACTGTACGAAATCAAGTGTCCCCGAGTGCGTCTCTAAATTAATTAAATTTGAAGATAATAATAATGTCTAGACTAATTCACGATGGAAAATAATTAATTTCTGGCGTGTATAGCTCACGAAATTCAATTGTATATATCTGCGGCACGCGGGGGCCAGAATTAAGAATGTAATATTGAATCGATTAAAAAAAAAAAAAAAAAAACGTGTACAATTTCCGAATATGTAATTGTATGTAAATAGAATTTTCGAAATTAATTGAAACCGAACGATTCGAATACTTACTCCGCCGCAATTATTACACTATTTACGGGGAATTCTCTTTATATACGCAATACGTTACTATTTAAATCACATTAAATCCGTCTGTACACTGCTGATCAGTTGAAATTGAATTTTAAAAATAAACGATTACGATCAGAAAAAGAAAAACGCTCAAAATGTATGCGACTCGAGGAAATAAGCAAACAATTGTCTAGTTATAATGTAAATTGAATTCCCCTACACAATGAACGATTGAAATATACTGACGTTTATCGAAATAACATTATATAAATTTAAGCTTGAATTAAAACGAGTACTTTTAGAATATTGACGATGAAAGCTAAATAATGCACATTGAAATGGAATTTGAAATCATATTATCACATTATATTTATAACCAGGTGCGTGCGTTTTCGCGACGACGTCTACTGACAATTACTATTTAGAACTCGTAAAAGGAAATACTCGATTGTAACACGCATTCGATGATATATACGAACACCGTATTATTGCGTAAAACCTTTAATTATTATTATTATTATTCGCAATACTACAATCAATCATGTCATATTGTCGATGTTAAAAATTTAAAAATCAAAATTATATAAAATATTTAAAAATACGAATCATAAAATAACTCTTCAATCGTATCACACCGATTCGTACTAATTCAGTTTATTTTCCACACTGATTTAAGCTTATGTATTTGGCCGCGTGTTATTGTGAGTCCAAATTAATGTTAAAAACTAGAGTGTGTGATTCTTTTCACCGGTTTTCTTTCTCTGGCCGTAGATTTCCCTTGTGCGTTTTTAAACGACCGACAACGTGGAAAAATGACCCTTTTAAAGTTTACCATCTGCGCAAAATTTTCAATCAATTGAATAGACTACATGAAACATTTTAAGCGTTTTAACCGTCAGCAAGAAAAAAAATAGTTTATACATAATACCCGTTTTTATCCTTGAAATCGAAACTTTTTGCTCGTGGAATGCAGAATTTCACGAAACATAAAACGAAATTGCAAAATCCGAGTAATGGGGCATTGCATTATTGCTACACTAAAAAAAACCTTGGTTTACTCCAATTACTAAATTTTAAATATTTACAAATACATACAGGTGAATATTATGGTTTTTTCTTAAATCCGTTTCTATACAACGTATTAAAAAAACTCAATATTTACGAAATTATGTTTAAATGTTATTTATCAAAATTCTCTTTTTTTACGATTTATAAATGTGTTATGAAAAATGCCAGTCTACAATTTCTAAATTACAAAGAAAAATTGAGAATTTGAAATACCACAAATATGTGTATGTTTTCCAATTATAATTTTTCAAATTTTATATCTACTTTCCTGCCGTGAACGAAATATTTCGAAAAAGATTCAGTGAGTTAAATCAATTACCATGTTATACATATATATATAAATAGCGCGGGACAAAAACATACGAGTTCATCGAAACGATTTCATGATATTCGGCGGAAACTTATTATAACTTACAAATATATTTTCTCAGTAAAACAATAGGTTTTATTACGAAAAAGAAAAATAATTGAATTCGCGCCATTTCTAAATTGAAAACGTTGAATTCGATAACTTGCCATAGAGTTTCCTCTGTCGTAAGTCCTATTGAAATTATTATGTAGGTAAAAGTTTCGAAATGATAAGAGAGAGAAATCATATATGGTAATTTCAGTCTCACGTCTTCACATATTACAATAAACACCGTTTCCTTCGTTTCTGTGTATTTCGTTACGTATTTTGAAATCCATATTATTGTCTTTGAAATCCATTTTGTTGTGGTGTGTATTTTATACGGAAAAAAATACAATAATGAAATTATTCATTGACAAAACCGACGACGACTGATGATAACGCGTTTCTCCACAAATAATACATTTTTCTCGTTCGTTTTATAAATATAATTTTACTTTTCCTGTAACGAAAACGTTGTTATTTATTTATGATTTTTTTTTTTTTTTTGACAAATATTCGGCCAAACTGGCTTTGATTAATGTCGTCCACACGTATATTTATTCAGTAAACATAATATTACGTACTACGCGTTCAACGGAAATTACGTTTGGTATATCATAATAATTTTTTTTTTCTGTTAGGTAATTTTAAAACCAAATATCGTATTCGTCAAAAATTTGACGTATCGTTTTCTATATAACGCACATTAATAGTAATTAATAATTGAAACGCGCGTTTAAAATATAAATGTGACGTTTATAGATAACAATTGTTGTGTTATAACAAGACAAATATCAAATCAGTATACACAAATTAGGAATATTATTGTACTAAAATTATTGTTTATTAAAACAAATATGAATGTTCAATAAATGTTTACGTAACGAAGTGATAATTTAAATCAATACAATATCTCTAAATATCAATTAAACGGTACACGTTGTCGTGTGTATTACGCGAATTTATTAAATTTAATAAATTAGATAATAATTACTATAATGTTTATACCGAACGCTGGTAGATAGAGCTATATAATATATACGGGGAGTGAATTGAAAATTTAACCGTCTTTCATTTGTAATCAAAAAATAATAACAAATGTGACACAATAGCGATGTCTACGTTTTAAATTGATATTTTTTTTCTTTTTTTATATGTATGTGCTAAAACTATATATGATAACACGGTAAGTATATTTCGAAATCTAAAGAATAACACGTGCTATTTAAAATGAATTAACGAATGAATATATATATGTATATATATATAGGTACTTCATTAGAAAAGCTTTCTATTCCGACGCGTATTACCATTATTATGTGTATTCAGTGGTACATCAATAATTCAGCATTGAATACATAATATATAATGACAAAGATATCAAATGTTCCAATTATTATTATTATTATTATTATTATTATTATTATTATTATTATTATTATTATTATTATTATTATTATTATTATTATTATTATTATTATTATTATTATTATTATTATTATTATGACTTTTAGTTGGGGTTCGCCAAGAATGCGGTAATTATAATGTATGGATTTCGGTATATAAAACCCTGTGGTAACCCGGTAAATCTTGCTTCGTCAAATATACACGTCGCTCGCGAATAAAATATAGAATAGTTAACTCTTGATGTGCGTGAAAGGGATTACGTAATAATACGAGGTTCGAATAATTTGAATTATTTCAATATTTACGGGTTTTCTTGCGTTAGACTTGTTTTTAGTGCAATTTACCGTGATTTAGTTTAGGTTACCCGACATGAATAATAACGAAGATCTGTGATTCATCGATCAATAATCATTACGATAAAAACGTTTTAATACGTAATTCGATTTCTGCGTAAAAATTGAATAATAATCTGTGAAAACGTGTTTAGAAATGGTAATAAGAAATATTTTTTTATTATCATTATTATTATTATTATTATTATTATTATTATTATTAACATTTATTTTGAGTAGACAATTTTCGTTGACAGTGAAATATCAATTAAAAACTGATTTTCAGTTTACAAAGTGGGTTAAGAAAATTATTAAAGATTAATGTTAATTAATCAAAAATTGTACAGTTTATTGTCGAAAACACGAACACTGAAATGTTTGAGGAAAACCTATTTAATTATTTTTCCAAGGACGTTGCTCGTGGCAACGAATGCTTCTACTATTAAAATTGATGTTTCGATAGTGGTCGACATGAAAGTGGATCAGTGTGCAATGTGTGAGAGTAGCGGATCGAATGGTTAACGAACAGTGGCAGTGTAGTGGAGACGGTCAAAGTATCCGTCTTAAGGGACGTTGTTTTATACAATCCGTAATGTACAATTTATATTAGTCCTCACGAATTCGAAAACATTAATAAAAAAAATTTTGAGCTGTTTTATTATTTAGACGGCTATAATTAGTATTACGCAGCGTTCATCTTCAATTTACAAATTATAATCGATTTTAAAACATTAAAAATAATTACAAAAAAATGTCGAGTTAACCAACGTGTTTTATTTTTATTCTTTTCTTCATCTTAAAACGAAATAATCGGACAAGACGGCGAAACCGTATATAAACTGTTATATCCAAGTGCTATACAACGACTTTCCGGACGTTTTAGCGAACAACCAATGGAATGAAAAATACAATGTATTATGTGATACGTGTAGTGAAATCACATTTTAGATTCACGTTGATAGCAAATATTGAAAGGCTTCATATATTCGTGACACACTGCACGAATTAAATATATTCAGACATATTATTTCGACTCGTCTTATTCTGCAGATAATTATATTCGTTATATCAATACTGAATAATATGTATACGTTATTAGGCCTTGTCTCCTCTTATATAAACCAAACGCATCGATACATTTCAATTGAAGTGTGTGTTTCGCATACATACACACACACAAATACGAGCATGTTGCGCGCTCCCACCAAGATTCTATTCCGAGTTTCACGACTGCGAGTGTCAACGAAGCAAAACGCAACATTCTCTTGAAACTACATCCGCAACCGGGATCGATTCCAATATATCAGCTGCATTTTACAAGAACGGATGATTGAACACATGGGGCGGCGGCATAGCCTATTAGCACGCCGTGTCTTGGACATAATATTATCAGACAGAAAATCATTAAATATTGTAATAAAGCGCGAAACGTCGAAGCAGGGCCGACGTTAGAGAGGGAATGAGGGCAAAACGGGACATTTGTCCAGGGTAGGGTGGCCAGATTATAAATATAAAAATACGGGACAAATATACATAAAGGATGAAATTCTTTTATCGTAAATAAAATGGGAACGATTCGCTCGTCGGATGTCAGTAGGGGTGAAAACACTTTGCTTACTGAAAAGAATACTTTTTATCAGTGGTGTAGATATAGTTGAGGGGTTCAAGGGACTTTTAAGAAACTGCAAGAAACTACTAAGAAAATTGAAAAATTACTAACCAGATAAAATTTGCTACCGGAAACCGAGTATGACTGTAAAGATCAGAGAACTTCTTTTGGTAGCAAATTTGTCAACAGAGAAGAAAAAAATAATTTTTTGTTAAATATAGTGAGGTTAAATATATACGCATCATTGAAATACGGGAAAATTTAGCGTCCCGAAAGCATTTGTCGGGACAAACTTTTAAAATACGGTACGTTCCCGTATAATACGGGAAATCTGGCCACCCTAGTCCAGGTCTTTACGCTTTCAACGGCCTCGCGCTTAAAATTTACATTGAAAAATATTTTATATGGTAATCTTGTAATGAAACAAAACAACATTATATTATATTAAATATGTATGTACCAACGTCAATCGGTATGACACGCAATGAAAGAAGATTCTACACCTATAGGAGCACTCAGTTTTCTAAAAACAATACCTTAATGCTTTTCCTAATACTAGTAATTTCACTCCGAATTACGTTAACCGTGCCAATGACCTCAGCGACAGCAGAAAGGAGTTTCTCAAAGCTCAAAACAATCAAAAGTTACCTCAGAAACACAATATCTCAAAAACGCTTGACTGAATTGGCAACGATAGAAATAGAAAACGAAACAGCAAATACATTGGAATTTAAAAACGCAATAGAATTGTTTGCGTCCAAAAAGTCAAGAAAACAATATTAAATATTAATTTTGTTTTTATATCGTTTAAATTTCTAATTGTATAAATGTGTTATTATTATATCACATTTACTGGATAATATATAATTAATAATGACCACAAATTTATAGTAATTTAATAACTTTCGATAAAATTACAGAATCATTGTAACCTTTGTATACGTTAATATATTTGTAAATTATTTGTAAGATGACGAGTGTAATACGTTTAAAAGCAATCATTAAATAATTGAAAATTGATATTTGCCAATTCCATTTTTTATTTCCAATCAACATCGTATAATGTAACTAATTCATTTTGCCCAGGACCTCGCAAAAGATAGCGCCGGTCTTGCGTCGGAAAAAAGTTATTCTGTATAATTTACCGTGTACCTATAATGAAATGTTATCGATTTTTTTGTTTTTTGTTTACTCGAGTTGCGCGTGTGAATTTCAACGTTCCGAAATGTTAACAATAAGAGTTTGGCAAATAAACTTTTTTATTATACATACCGTGACGTTTTTTTAAAGGAAATTTAAAGGGAAAAATGTAAATTTTTAAATTGAATTCGTGTTCGTATTATATTACAGCGTACCCCGCAGTCGCGGAACAGTGTCTTTCAATTTTGTATCAACAGGCAGATGACTACGAACTGAGAAAATGAATCCTATGTGTGCCGCCGGTCGGTTGCGACAATCACACATCATAGCAATCGCTGATGAAACGAGTTATTTGTGACGTACACGTTTAATCGCGAATTATATCGGATTTTCAATTCTGTTCATATTTCTTAACGGTGTGTAATTCATGCCGGGGACATTTCGACAAACACGAGCGTGGTGCAGATTTTAACACTGTTTTAGATTCTAAACGTTTTTACAATAAAGTACAGTCTATTTTTTTTTCGTTTTGTCTATGAACGCCTTTTTGTTTGAAAAGAGTGTTCGGATTATTATTATGTATGAATTTCGTTACGATACTGAATTCTATACCTGGCCGGTACTTTATTCCACGCGTTTTTCCATACATACAAATCTCTCAGTATATATATATATATATATATATATTTGCCTGGCTAAAGTAAATATTTTATACACATATATAGGTTTAATATTATCGTTTGTACAGAGCGAACGAATGTTCTACGCGTTGAACTGAATCATTCTGTATATGCGCCAATACACAACGATTAACGGCAACCAGTGTACGTGCACGAAATTATTTCGGAAAAATGCCACATTACATATAACGCAATATATAAACGCGAAATACGATTATTTCAAATCGCAATCGTTTCCCCGTTGATATATTATTACGTCGGTAAATGGATAACCGTATATAAACAATGGACCGCGACGTGCGCGCGTTAAATTATTAATTTTTCAATAACACGTGTAATACGTAATTTGTTAAAATTGAAATTTGTTCGGATCTTCATTTATTGCGGATTTTTCATTCGGGGTTTGTTGCCTGTTTTCTTTCTTTTCGCATTCTATTTACTCAATGATCTCCGCGCGTATTATTAATTTTCCATTCATTGAAAAATCCGTATCGGCAAATATCAACCAGAAAAAAAAAATCATTATTGATCCGATACTTGAATTCAGATGTAGTAGTAAAGGAAAAATAGAGTGCGCAGAATGTAAAGAGAAAAAAGAAAAATCTGGGAAAAGAAAATGGTCACCACAAACAACGCTACGACACAACACGGAGGCCATGGTCGGTAGGCTTATAGTTACCAGTCAGAAACAAACGAACGGCTCATTGGCATCCGTACGATAACGGGTTTGCCCACTATCGTCTTAAATTCGATCGTTCGAAAAGAGACAAGTTTAAAATCGATCCAAGACTCTATTCAATCTCAATCCAAAACGATGTTCTCCGAAAAAATTCCTTTTCCGATTACGATAATATTCACGTTTCCTAGGTGAAACACACTCTTCCCCAACCACCAAACACATGTATAATTAAACCATATTCACTTACTTGGGCAGATCAACTAACAAATCCTTCATTTCCATTCACTAGTAGAAGCACAAGCCTGGTATAGTTTAACAGCATAGCCATCCCATCAAAGCGAAGCGGGGACCGCTCAGTGTAGCGACGGCAGTCGGACTACATTCTTTGAAAAATACATCGACAATAGCTTAATTGAAAGTCTTAATTAATTCATTTCTATATATATCATTATGAAAATATTGATGTTTAATTATAATTCCCTACGTTTTTAAATAAAACCGGTATATTTTGACATTCAATTTTTACGTAATTTAATTCGAAATGTTTCGGCGATATATATATTTTTATTGTTAATTAAAAAACAAAAAGAAACATTACTACTTTTATGTGATTTAAGTTAATTTATAGTTTCTTAAAGTTAATTTTTAAATAACAAGTAAAGTTTAACTTGAACATATTATTATCTGCCTAAGTTTAGGGGCGAATAAAAAATGTATGTTATGGGAATATTGTACATACAACAGTCAACACGAGTCGCCTTGGTACTATTTTAATTATATTACCGTTATAAAAGTATAATATTTTAAAGTAATTAAAATAATAAAGTGATGTTTTTATAAACAATTTAATTATAATCAAATTAAATACCCACCTATTTATATATTCGTAATTACAATTGAAAGATTACATATGAAAAAAGCGATTTTTTTTTATGTTTAATACAAAAATTATATGTATTATACATATATATATATATATAATAACGTTTATCGTGAGTTCAGTATATAATAAAATACATAACACGGTAACACAAATGGAAACTTAATTGTAACTTGTAAATACTTAAGAGTACTTGTTTCTCGTTTCAAAATGGACGGTATTCTTTAGATCAGTAAAAAACGACTCACAACTCTGCAGACGTTTGATTAAACGTATAACTAATCCGCTAAACGCGTGTTAACATTTCGGTTTGTTTTTGTAAATCTTTTTAAACGAAAATTTGATTAAAACAAATGTTCCTATTCGCTTTACGATATGCATATTATAGTATTTCACACGAACAAATAAAATGAGAAATAACGTAGAATCCATTAAACATTATGATTTAGTGTCGCATTAAATTCCGAAAAAACTTTTTATATACGCTTTTGTGATTTTTTTTTTTCCTAATGTTTCGTGGATATTGCGTTTCGGTTGATGTGCAGTAATCATATAAAAGTGATATATTTTCGAAATGATTACAATCGGAAACGGTTTATTATTGGTTTATCATATATTTTCATACTAATCAAAAACCATGTGCGTGGTTCCGTAACACATACTGCATTAATAGTATATATTATAATAATACGTTTTTCAATATTATTACAAATACGTTAATTTTAATGTCGGCTCCTTTTTCGTCAAATGTATAAATGTGTGGTGAATATTAAGATAAACATTACAATGGTAATAAAAAAAACGATTATTTTATTTTTGAACAGTCTTTACGCAAAATTGCTATACGTGAAAAACTGGTCGCAACGCAAACAAATATTGTACACAGATACACGTAAGATATATATATAACTGTTTTCAAATAGAATTTCGATATAAAATTGAATATATTTTTTTAACGAATTTTTTTCTGAAAAATAAACGTTTTTCTCCGATTTCTTCGACCTTCGATAAATATTTTTTTTTTTTATTTCTTTACACATGTAATGTGCTTGAGTATTTCTAAGAAGAAGAAAAAACGTTTTTGCGGTTTAGAAAAATATGCGATTTTACGTTAACGATCCAACACGATATTCGACCGGAACAATTTTATCGTGAATTATTTTCGTATTCAAATAATATTTGTTGTTTATATTGTGTGCCTTCCGAACAGAATCAAGAGACATTGACTCGTTTTTAGTTTCTCGTTGTCCGTTACTGCGTTTCAACCGTCTGGCAGGTGACATTTTATCGCCGATTTGAAAAATTTAAAACGTAAAAACGGACGACGATTTTCTTTTTTTTTATCGGTTTTCGTTCATTTTTCTTTTTTTTGTTTTGGACGGTACCGTTGCAATTTCGTTTAGATTTAAAACCGCGCGGGGTCGGTAAGTCAGTCCGGACGGTTACAAAAACCCGTTTAGAACGGTATTCCACAATAACGTTTTCATTTTATTTTCTTCTGTACGGTTTTTTTGTTGTTTTTATTGCGTAACAACAAAAACAATCTGTAGACGCAATAATGACGCCTTAACACGACTGACATCGCTTATAAGTCTCGACAGAATAAAGATTTACCTTGGTTTTTCGTACGAAAATAAATAAATAATAAATGACATAAATTGTATGGGTAAAAACGCGCGTTTCGCCGTAAGTTATACCGAGTTTTTCGCCTATTATATACGGATATATTATCATAATGTTCCGTAGTATCAAACGGTTATCCCTTGTAACAAATGCGAATACAATATTACACGTTTTACAGAAAAGATTTTTATATAACACATAAAAATTCCCGTTTGACTATATACAGCTCTGACCAATAACAACAATAAATTACAATACCAATAAGCATATTGTATAAAATCGTTTATTTTACGGTTTGAGTATTTCAATCAAAAGATTTGTGTAGTGTATAATTATATTATTGTGCCGTATATCGCGCTGGCGGTTGTTTGTATTTGAGAAAACTACGGAAACTCGCGACCGAACTGCAATCAGACGCTGGACCATACACCGGAGCAATAGCCTCGAGTATTAAATATAAAAAATAAAAAAAATAATTGTTTTATAATCGTTAAAAATGACCGAAGAGATACGGCGTACGTTTTTTTCTTTTTTTTCTTTTTTTTTTACAATAAAAATGTATAATAAAAAAATACCACTCTACTGCCAATTAAAAGTATTTCTATGAAAAAAAAAAAATTCCTCTATACATTTTAAACGATATACATTTGTTTAACTAACTCTTTTGTCTCGTATAAGAGTTGCAGTGTATAATTGATAGTACGTTCGTCGAAAATTAACAAACAGTCGCTCGGTAAAGTAGCATTTTATTATATAAAAATCATAAACGCGTTTAATTGTATACAAATAAAAATCTACCCGGTTATATGTTGCAATTATTCAATGCCTATTATATATATATATTTTTTTTTTTTTCTATAGATGTTTCGAAAAAATAATTGCTCTTGTTGTTGAAAACAACATTTTTATAAAATAATAAATGAAAAATATTTATCTACTTGATTTTAACGTTTATGATTTGTTCTGACGTTTACGAAAACATGGCCGAATTGTAAATTGTAAAAACTTCGATTTACCTCCGCAAAAATCGTCGTGTAAAATATTATCTCGTCTTAACCAATTTTAACGAAAGCTACTTTTGGCGAATGCTAACAAGTCTCCGGAACAAATTCTGAAATACGATACATTCCAGTAGTGCATATTATTGTATATCAATTTAAATCCGTGTACTAACGTTTCACAGAAATTACAGAAAATAGGTATATTATATCGGGGATAGAGTCGGATTAAGAGGAAGGGAGCTAAGAGTCCTATAGCCCAGGGCCCCCTAATAAACGGGGGCCCCCAAACAAATTTCGGATTGTCATTTTATTTTTAAATTATGGCACAATTTTTAAAAATTTAACTACAACATTAAAAAACAGTTATTTGCATTGAATATTTTTATAAAATAATAATAATACCAAGTACGAATTTCAATGCGTTTTTAGTTGATTCAAAGTCCTGTACTTAAATTTTTTTTGTCGCATCATTAAATGTAATTTATACGTTATATATGTGTATATATGTAAGACATTTTTTTTCGTAAAATTAGGGCCCCCAGATTGAGTCAGCTCGGGGCCGCTTATATCATTATTCCGGCTCTGATCCGGGATCATTAAACATATTACGCGTTTAATAACTATTTTGTGTGTGTACGGTTTCGTTATATTTTTAAAACGTTCATTTATATAACATAATAAAAAAATACTATCCGTCAAAATGTACACTTTATAACCGTAGTACAATGATTTCGTCCGCAAGAACGTTGAACAAAAAAAATCCGGACTATTGCGTATATTATTAAGTTGAATAATCGTTGTTATTTTTGGGAAAATTGCGTCATAAAATAGAATCGTGTGTGTGTGTGGCACCGAGTCCACGCGTGGCCGTATATTATATCCAGAATTTATCGTGTGCTCCGTGCACACACGGAACAGAAACAACGCCAGTTCGTGAATACAATTATTAATATAAAACGAAAATAAGAAGAAAAAAGTCGCAGATACGATTTATGTTTAATTTACGATTTTTACACGTGACTGCGCGAGTATATTGTCAAACGGAATCCGAAAATGTAAACCGTTCCTCGTTATACCGCGGTATTGATGAAAAATACGTGAACGACATCGACTTATTATTTGTCGATATTCGTCCGTTTTTTTTTCGTTTTAACATTGTTGAGCGTCGTGCGCGCGACATATTATCGCGTGCGTGTGTATCGAGAAACGTCAAAATATTATTTAATGTTTTTATTGCGGTAATGGGACAAATGCCGTGTACTCATTTCATAGTCAATTCTATTTGTAATAGGGAAAATGGAAAAATATATTCATATAAAGATTTCGTTATCCCACGTCGGACGTTTGCCACGCGAATATTTTATACCGAACCGCGTCGAACGTGCTCAATATACATATTTCTATTCATTGAAAACCTTATACTCGCACGTTTCAATCACAATAGACATATTTAGCTCTGGACATTTTATGTAACGCAAGGCAATTCATTATTCCTTCCGATACGTTTCCACCGTAATTTTCTTGGCAAACACGTCGGTCGATCGCGAACGATAGTTATTATAAGTCTAATCGAAACGTTGGAACAAAACGTGTTCATATAAGCTCGTCTGAATTTTCGGTATTAGAGTATATCGTTATTGTTCACCGTGGTTTTCCGGAGCGTAGGCACTATGAGAATGTCGACTTTTAAAAAAAAAACGGGTTATTAGCTGGTACAGCCGATTCTCCAACTTCCAATAATACCACTGAGCACCGTCTGCAAATAAAAGAGAAAAGGAAAATTATTTTGATGTGCTGAATGCCAGTGCAAACTTCTACAATCGGTTTTTATTTTCACTTTTAGTTTTAACGCGATATTCTATTAATTCGTTCGTCGCTAAACTGTACTATGTGTCAATAACAACTTCACACGTATATTTTATAATAAATTATATTTTATACGATATTTCGGTGAATAACGTGAAAATTATTAATATTTTTTTTAGAAATTTTAACTCCATACTATGCGATCACTATATGGTTCCGCGAATAAAAACAATGGTACTCGTTCACCGCGATTCGTTAGAATCCACGGTACAGTAGGCATTTATATTATGCGCGAGATGGCCTGACCATTCAAACGCACTTCACGCACTGTAGTTTTAAATAATAATACATTATTATTATTATTATTATTATTATTATTATAAAAATTGTGATATATTGCAATGAACGGTGTTACGGTGATTACCGACATTTTTTTTTTTTGTACCGTTGTTCTGGAAGAAAGATATATGAAAAATCGTCTGGTTTTCCAAAATAAAAAAAAAAATTCTTATTTTGTATAAAAAATTTTTGTAATAAATTTTACTTTATGTGAAATGTTGTTGAGAAAAAAAAATGATAATAAATTACTCATCGAAGGATTACAAAATTTATAACAACAAATAATATAGTATACCGACCAATTATTTATTGATTTATTTATTTATTCCAGGAACTACATATATATATATATATATATATATATATATAAAGACGTTTATATTAATAATTCATTAGAGCGATAGCAAAATATATTTTACTATGGGTTGGTTGGTTTTTTTTTTTTTACTCTCGTTAAGCTAGTGGTCCTTGGAACTTTTATAAAATGAAAAGTGGATCTCGGCGTCTGTAAAGTCTGAAGACCTCATACTCCAAACAATGATACCTGCTGCACGACTTTGTATCAGATTTACGTAGATTGGGTTCTCTCGGTGTAAATATCGAAGAACAGAAAACGACGTCGGCATTTACAACGACGGATGAAATAAAGCGTTTTAAATTTTTAATAATAATATTTCTCTCTCGAAAAAAAAGCAAATAAATAAATTCTAGTCATTATAAGACTCAGCAACGTATTTTGAAGATAATTTGTAAAACCCGTGAGAACTACGTACGCCCCATAACGCCAAACTCAAATATATATATATATATATAAAATATATTCTCAATTAGTTCGAAGAAAAAAAGGAAAGTTCAAGAAAAAGAGAAATATAACACATCGAAAATGCCGGTCATCTACGCAGAGGTTTAAAAAACGTAATTGTATAAATAATAGACATGTGTTTTTTTACATAAGTACAATATAGTTTAGAAGCGCTTGTCAACATATAAAAAAATAAATGCGCATCAAAACGAATAACTTATTTGTTATATTTTTATTATCTATACTACGTATATGAAATATGTACGTCTTCGACCATCTCATCAATCAATAGAATCGACGTCATTGACCGACATTAACAAATCTTAATGAGAATTCCATTTTTTTTTTTAACTTTTTTTTTTCTCCTCTACATATTTATCAATTTTTTTGCTAAACAATTTCCAATTCCGGACCGCAACGTTATGAGAGTATAAAAAAAATTCTATTGCACTCGCGAGAATAATTATTTTGAAAAACAGCTCTATATATATATATATATATATACAATACGATATCATTTATATTATAATTAAAGAGCATTGTACGGTGAATCGAAGAGAAAATAACACACAAGTCATCGACAACCTCGTCTCTAATTATAATATTTTGAACGTAAATTCAACGTGAGTTTTTGAAAAATCGACGACTGCTTGCATGATTACTGCCGTGATACGGTTAATAACAATAATAATAATAATAATAATAATAATAATAATAATAATAATAATAATAATGACATCAAATCCCACGGATAACGCGTTATATTTCAAACAAATATATAAGGGGTAACACGCGAGAAAAGCGCAACTTTCCTCCTCGTAAATACGAAAACAAATATACGTATCGCGCGTCTTTGCGGAAATTACAAGAGTCGAGTAACCGGAATGTTATACGAGTACACCGGAGTCGACGACCGGCGATAGATGAGCGTGTGCAGGGATACGGGAGAAAGTATGAGACGGAATATTTATGACGTAACCGTAGATTGAAACGGGGGCCAAATGAGTAAGGAGAATTCGAATATTTGCGCGCGTTTCACCGGGAAATAATAGAATTTAGATTGGAAAAAAAAAGAAAAAAATTCGTCAGCGTGGTCGTTTCTATATAATAATCAGAGAGCGGTAGATAGTAGTTTTCGGGTCTAGGATCAAATATTTTTCCGCTCGTCAAAATCATTATTATAATTTCTATTTCGTTACGAATATTATATGTACGTATTTGATATCGAGTTTTCAACATTTTCCTCGGTCACTTCGTTGCGTATTCGTTTATTAACTAGAAAATATTCGATTGTCCTGGCCAATTTTGATTCGATAGCTCGCGAACCATGGACAGTCTTTGTCGACCGATTTTTAAATACTGAAATCAAAATTGCACACAAATTTGTAATTTGATATTATAAATTTCATTTAAATGTTCTAGTAGCTTTAAATTTAATTGTCCAATATAGAGTACTGTAAGACGAATTTTATTTTATATATATATATATAAGTTTTATTTCATCCGAGCAATTTTGTTTTGGACATCATTTTTGTATTCGTCACAACATCTTTTTGCAAATCGTCTCGAATTCTCATCTTTCATACTTGAACACTGCCAAATATATGCAAAAGATGCACTTACAATATTACTTTTTAGCTCATTAAAAACGCCCAGTCAATTCAGTAATAACAATTCAAGTGTGCAATAAAATATATTTTTAACACAATTGCTTTTGGCAATTTATTATTATTTTGACTCGCTGAACTTTAACACTTCGCTCGTAATTTTATACTGCGGAATATATTTGTTTCCTTGCTTCAACAAAAAAAACTTCCCAGCTGTCCTACGGCCCTGCATACAATACGCAAGAACGTGCTCCCTGCTAAAATACACTTATATATATCGGTGACTTATGAAACATTAAAAAAAAAAATTGTCCATTATTTTACGCAGCCATTTCGAGGCGTACGACAGTGTTCTCGAGTTTTCGACAATTATTCGAAGTAAATACGTATATATTATGTATTCGACTTATTTTATCAATATAATCGCATCTGAGTTCGAAATTTGTGACGTTTTTTTTTGTTTTTATAATAATATCACGGAAAACTTTACGAAAATATTGTAATTAGATATTTTCAAACTTGGAATTGGTGGATAAAATAAAATGTGTGCCGCGAATACGTAAAACCGTTAAATTCAATAGATACAAAAAAAAATGCAGTATATAAACATATTGTATATATATTCAAAAGTTTTAAAACAATTTTTTTTCATTTTAAACTTAAATAAGTTTTAAGAGTCACGAGAGACACACTTTTTGAATTCATATCAATTACAAGGCGGAAATTCAGAACGAAAAGATTAAGTATTACGTTTTTTTTTTTGATCACTATGTTAATAAAAACATACGTATAATATTTTCATAGACGTAAATCTTTGATTTATACACACACACACTTCCTGTAATTAGTATTATAAACGTCTTTTAATTTTTAGAAATAAATTTGTGAAAAGTTCGTTTTTTCGGCGGATTTCGATTTATTTGAAGTAAAATAAGTCGGTGACCATCCTATCGTTTAATAGACCAAAATATACGCATTCAATAATTATTATAATAGTAACGATAAGCGTGGACATTGGCGAATTAAAAGTTAAAACAAAATTAATGCATCGAGTCATTCTAATTAATTCATTTAACGAGTCATATTTTATTTAAATTAAATATTTAACTTGATAATTTTTTTTTATATATACTAACTTAACGCGTGTTAACAAAAAAAGTATTTATTATACAATAAGTTTAATTTTGCGGAAGTGCGATGCAACTCTTTCAAATGATTTTTTTTTCACTTTTTATTGTGTGAATTATTTTTGTTATAAACGACGATATTGTCGAGCTTTATAAAAGTCACAAGGGACTCTCATTACTTCCAGACACAGAGTACATACATATGTCATGCGACAATTAATATTTAATTTTCAATCCCCACGCTCTTAAATAATAACAGGTCTTTTGATATTATTTCTATGCCATTTTTAAGGCAATCGTTAAAAGTTTTTCGCCTTCTTTATTCTTTTTTCTAATTAGTAAACTTAAACTTTTTTTTTACTAATTTCATTTACATTTTTCTCGAAGTTAATTCGTCACTTTTGACGTCAACAAAATGTATATATGTATATCAAGTAACTTTTTACTTAACTTATATATTTTATATTAACTTGTTAAGTCAACTTGCGCCCGGCATTCGTAATAATAGTGTGCAAATGCTTTTAGGACCGTATTATCGGGTTTATAATTTATTAGGCTGGTATATTATGTATGTACAGTTAAGGAATCATCGCGTCACTGATGGATTTTCAGTGGCTGTGACGCAAACAAACGGAAATTTACTTATGGATTTAAATTATGTCGAAAACTTCTGCTCAGAAAGTGAATGGCCAAAAGTAAACTAACAAAAGCGGTTGTCGTCAGTTCGTGTTCGCGATAATTACGCACTGTATGTAGTCAGATTCCTATTGCTTCCAATTTAAAAATTTGACATTATTAAAATATTAAAAAATAAATAAGGTTTGAAAATAAACGATGAATATTTTGCGAAAAATATGCGATTTGTTTAATAAATATTTACCGAGTTTCGTAATTGTTATTCGTTAAACATTTGATATTTTTTTATGAAAATTTAAAAAAAATGAACATTTAGGGTCCAATAGTTTGAAATATTATTATTAAGCACACTTTAAAAATATATATTGATTTATATCATATTTACGTTTCCTTATTATTCGATTTATTTTTATAATATTCACAAATTAGTGTAGTTTTCACTATTTATATGCATATTATGTGTATATTGTCACTATGCTATATAATTATTTTCATACGTTAAAAAACGTAATAGAATTTTTTATTTTTATTCGATATAGAAATAAAAAACAATATTTCATTTATTATGAAAAAAATAACAAAGATATTTGAGCGGGTATGTAATTATTTTTTAAACAATCATTAGGTTAATATATTATAGTTTATATACAATCGACATTTTTCCTAAATCCGTCGGCCGCTCACCGTGTGATTTAAATAGTTTTCATTTTTTAGATTGAAACTTTCAATCAAAGTTCCCTCCGGTTATGAAAAATATTAGACGATTTCTTCTATACGTGATTATAATCTACGACGGGATTTCTATATTAAATATCCGACGTTATTTATAACAAAATGGTCGATTCCTCGAGAAACTTCAATATAAGGGATATATAATATTTATCGCTCCGATTTCCTATCTCGTATATATTACATATTCTATAATTTAACCATATAGCACTATTTTATTTTATATTTTGAAAATAATATAAATTTGTAACCTATACGTTAGGTTTACATTTAAAATGTATTTAAACCGTTTATTTATAGTCGTATTTAATGTCATGTTTTTATTGCGGCGTTTGTGTGTATAATATTATTTTTCCAATTGAATCAACAGTGACTTAAATGTAAAAATGAACCGATTTCAATAAACCTATAATTTTTTTTTTTTATACATTTCAAATAGGTATGATATATGTGAGCGTTACGAGTGATATGCCTGTAACTTATAAAATAAGCGTGATTTTTATGCTAATACGTTCAAATATACATTTGTTCGTTGTCATCAGACAAATAAAATATATTTAAAAATTGAATTAAAAAAAAAAAAAAAAAAATGCTTCATTAAAACGTCGAAATTTGTGTGTGCTGAAATTTAAAGGACGTTAAATAAATTCCTTACATTATAGTCATTATATAAGTGTACCTACTTATTTAGCTATTGAGTACCGTAACGCTAAAATATATTTTATTAAAAGAAAAAAAAAAATAATAATTTTGTTGTGCACTCTTCAGATTCATTTTCATCACTTTGTGTTATTACTCGTTACGAATATACGTGCGTATATATACTCGTATATATATATATATATATATATATATATATATATAAATAATTAAATCATCATATTCTATTGCTTTGAACCGCATATCAAAGGGACGATCATGTACGTAATTTCAAGCTAAAAATATTATTAAGTTTTAACTTGGCATAATGAAATGACTAATAACCTACACTCGGCATTCTCATATGAACCGACTGACTGTCTAAATATCCCACACTACTGTACCAATATAACTGAAACTATTTTAATTAAAATAAAACATACACGAAATTAAAAACTAAACTTTTACAACGTAATATATACACTTAATTACTAAAATAAATTCGAACTTTAACCATCAGTCAAATGCGGAGCCACATGGCCGCAGAAATCAAATAAATACATAAATCCTTCATTTCCTTCTGAAATACGACTGAAAAGGGTTACGACGTAACAATAAAATATCCATGGAAAATTCCAATTATTCTTTATCAAACATTTCGTATAAAGTTAAAAATAATAATATTGCTCATGTAATTTGTTTATGTACTTCGCATAATTCTTTTTTTTTTTTTTTTTTGATAAATCGATAGTTTTTTTCTTTGAACGTGTTTTGGCCAAAATAAATGTCTTTATATGTCCTGCAGTATAAATCAATTTATTAAAAGCCTGTCAACTCCGTCAGTATCGAAGTATTCCTCTCCCAAACTGTACCAAAGTATAATAAATTAATATCGAATAATTGTGTTTATTAATATATAAATAAAAATAATAATAATTATCATTATTTTTATTATTATTAATTATTATGATTATTATTATTATTATTATTATTCAGATACAGTTAAAGCGAAATATCATAATTATGATTTTAATTTATTCGTTCAAGAATACGCGTATTTTAATTAACTATACTTTATCGTATATAATAATTATTGCATATTAAATCATTGTCCACGGATAAATAATTACTTCATTTCGAAATACGAAAAAGACAAATTTGTGTGGTAATTAATTTCATTAAAATTTTGTATTCGTTATGATAACATTTTTCACGCTTTTTTTTAGTAATAATATTTAATATCCTCATTATTATCTTATTATAACAATGTTATTAAGCAAACTTAAAAAACTTCATGTTGTTTCTTTAAATTTTAAATCTGTATTATACATTATTTTATATAATAATCGTTTTACTAAAATTGCCAGTAAAGCAAATTTTAAAACACCTTTCGTATAATATTTTCGCCGTCAAATATTTCATCTTTTTTTTTTGATAAATAATTGAATTCATTAAAAATAAAATTAACTACTGCACTAAATCATAAAATATACTTGTATAAAAGAAAAAATACGTCTTCTGTAAAAAAATATTTTAATATTGTAAGACAAGTATGATTGAATAATATAATATATTTGTATAAAGTAATAAAGCTAAAAAATACCACGTATTTAATATTTTGAACATTATTTATAATAACACACTATATGTTTATAGTGTTTTAAATAATTTTAAGTTTAAAAAAACAACGTAACCAGTCGCAGATACTGTGAATGTCGGATCAAATTAGGATATTTCAACAATGATTTTAGTTTATTATTATTATTATTATTTCCAATTCGAAAGCAATGATAAATAATTTTATTCGAAACAAAGATATAGAAATTTGTAGTGGGCACTATAATTGATTATAATTAATGTATGTTTAAAAATGTAGTTAAAATTATGTTTACGCTTAAGCTTGTGTTTGATTTTGTTGCCAAGAGTATACAAAGCTATCCATGTACAAAACCGGTAACGGTTTCTTTTTTTTTGCAATTTTCGGGCTACTATGAATTGTGGAAAATCGAAAATCGACAAATAAAAAATCAACTGGTTATAATTTTCTACCGGACAATAACGCAATTCGAGCGATCTTTCTACACGATAAAGTTTCCGCGAGTCAGAAAAATAAACCCCCACACCGTTATAAAGCCAATGCGTTCTTCGCTTTATTCTGGATTTAAAACTATTATATTTTCTCATCATTTTTATTTTCGAATATTTATTGAATACACTTAAATATCAGCCGAACAGAGTACAAGCCAATTGCAGGAATCAATAATAACTTGTACACGCGTTTACAAACGGTTTAATGTATTCGACGTAGGTGAAATACGTACGTGTAATTCACACATATCTCAAGTTAGCGTTAACTTTCATATTGGTCTACACCCATTCAATTGTCTATTGTTGTACAACAGCACGTAGAGTTCTCTGATGGACCAATGTAAATTTAACGATCAGTCAAATTACATAATCGCTGCGGTTGATATGAATTCATTGTACACATACACAATATACTTGCACAATAATTTAATCTCGTCCATGCAGCATCTCCATAAGCATATTATTGTTATTGGGTTTCGGCCAATACAATGTACTAGATAAAGACCTCAAAGCATACGTATATCACGTACGATATATCGTTTTGTCTCGTACGATATTATTTGTATTATCATAGTTTGAACTAAACCATAGGTAAACATCAAGCGAGTATTAAAAACTATAATTCATCATTTTTTGTTTTTCTTTTGTCGATAAGATATTTGTATGAAATAAAAGTGAAATAAAAACAGAAATTGGGAGACGAATAGAATAACTATTTTCCCCTCATATATTTTATAAATTATCATTCATTATATTATATGTAAAATGATTCTTCTGAATAATACAATATCTTTAAAACGCCGGATCAAGCGATTCATTCGAACTGACGTTCAATAACATTACATGGATTTTACATCTAAAAATATTAGTAAACTTGTAAACGTTAACGTAGCAAAATCTTATGACGAGACTGGATCCAAAAGTAACGGGAATTTTGACTTAAAAAATAATTGTATTTAAAATAGAAATTGGAAATTATATCCGTGCACTTAAAAAGTATTCATTATGTGATATGATATGCATGATTAGTCCCGAAATTTTATCCGTGAGTCAATTTCATAAAGTTCTATTCTCGAACACCCTTATATAAACGTATCTCCGTTACTCTTCTCAGGAAAAAACACACGTTTGCATGTCTGCTGAATAAAAATTGTCGAATTCGTTCTTCAACTCCGACCACATAGTTCCACGATTAAACTCTTGAACATCATTTACTTAACAAAAAAAAGAAAAATGTATTACTTGGGGGTATTACACTAGTAATAATTACAATAAATTATCTAATACAATTTTTTTTTTACAAATTTGCCTCTTTTATTTGTTTAATCTCTGGCAGATTATACGGTCATAGACGTTTCGGATTTTCAAATAGTAGCGTTATAAATACATATTTGTTTGACTTGAAAATTTACTTAACCGTGTTTATTTTAAATGCAGTTATATTTTCCAACGTATGCTTTATACTCGCGTATTGGAGTCAAAAACGTGTACTGATGTATTCATGCAATGAATTACACAATATTCTGAATTAGTCTGTATTCATAATGTTTAAGTTAATGTAAATATATATCATTTTAATAGTTCCACGGAAAATGCGTGTAATAAAAAAAAAAAAATTGTATTTTTGAATTTTTTTCACAATCCGTAAATTATGTTATCCGTAACAAATAGCGTCATCGTACAATATTGATGAGCAGTATATACGAGATCGTATTTTAACGTTAACAATATTATCATTGGGCAGAATATATTGGGACGAAAAAAAACTTACGAGTTCACTTACCGTCCAGCTTAAAAGTATTCTCGAAACAACAGCAATCCGAATGGCGTACAGTGCGAACAACATTGATGATGAAACGTGGTCGAAATACTCACCGCACCTAAATATATATATATATATATTGTAGTCGATCAAGTGCTTTTTTGCTATTTCCATTATTAAACACTGACTCTGGAAGTCGTCATTATATCAATCTCCGGATCAATCGCAAACGATACACTGCACCACAGGCGCGAGAGTAAATATAGATTACATATTATTATACGAGTATGTATACCGTATATTTCGGTGTGTTGTTCTTTCGCGCGGAGAATCTAAATTCTCCGGCTATCGTTTATCCCGATCACGTATTACAAACAGAAATCCCGTTTTAAATATACTGTAGCCGTCGTAATCATTGCCGGCCGGTGGATATCGGGATGAAATGAATGAAATCACGGGCGAACGTCCGTCAAGTGTTCACTGTACAAGACCGTATTTATAAGAGAGTTTGGTCGGTCGAGCTTTATTTGTGGTACCGAGTAAATACGGAAGAACTCGTATTAATATTTTTCGCAATTCGAAAATACTGCATCGAACACCATATCGACCACGTAAAAGCAGTGGCGTACATTGAATTTCTCTTTAGGAACGGGATTGAAAAAAAAAAAAAGCCAGAAACTTCATTCTCGCTATAAACGCGAATTATATATGATATCGCGATGTTATTTGAAATTTAAATATATATATATATTTACGTTTTAATAATAAATAAAACAATTACGGCGTGTGTATATATATATATAAATTGAGTAGTAATATAATAAATTACCCGTCGGATAATAGAATATATATATATATATATTTAGGTGAGTGTATTAGAATTTAAATAACAGAAAATTATAATAAAAATTCCAAACGTCTATTTTTATTGGAGCGAGAAATTCTTCAGTTTTTATTGCGTTCTTTCCTCCAACCTTGAACGTAATACTATACGTAGCTAAATAATAATTAATTCTTCCCCCGTTAAACACAATAACCAATTTTAAACGATATTTAGTAAAAAAAAAAAAACGAACATTAACTATTTATATTACAAACACGTCAATTTATCTTCCTTGTATATCCGTATTGTTTGGAGAATTGAAGCGTATTTCTTGCCATAAGTGTGTAAACGACTGAAATCGACTAACGTTCAATAATATATATATTACTTTTTTTATTTACCTTTCGACGCCTGTACCGAGGGGGGGGAGGAGGTTGATCAGAATCCAAAAATAACTGTACTCAATGCACGGTATTGATATTCGATATGAAAACGTCATCCCAGATATAAGATTTGCCCCGTATATGAATTCCTTACGACACGAAAGTCTTACTTTCACGTACAATCGTACAACGATCATCATCTCCGTGATATAATTTTTATTTTGAGATCACAGAACAACGCGTTCGTAGTATCGATGTCGGCACCATTTGTTTGTGCGGTAATGAAGTCGGTCACAAAAATAGGAAAACAGAAACGGGAACGGATATGGCGGGAATCGCTGCACGGAACGGCGCCGCCACACATTATAACCACTTTTTTTTTTTTTTCAAATCCCGAAACGTTTTTTTCTCCACCGACTGTCCGCGTTATTGCCCCGACTGTTTGGCGAACAGTGGGAACGGACGCGATTGAAAACGCTCACAAGATGTATATCGATTGATATTCCAGAACCCAGATCTCGACTGATGACCGCGACGGCTTACATGCGTCCCCGAGTCGTTCTTAATTAACACTGATGCGAATTACACACTTGATGGGCACACTGATACATAAATATATTATACTGCGATAGAATACGACGCGAGACACAATACTACACTTTACCGACCCTCGGCCCTTCCCTGATGATAATAATAATATTAATAATAATAATAATAATAATATTAATAATAATGCCACCGTAAACCGCGAAGTCTCATCTTCGCTGATGACATTACATAAGTCTGTGGTGAACGGGATTTCCTATAATATTTACGCTCACATTGTGTTGTCCTCGGGTTAATAAAATAATTTACTGCGCATTTAATTAATTCCATTTTTACATCTCGGATTTCATATATTTCTTCCGAAAACCACAATATCAAATATAAATGATCCCTGTGTATATATATATATTGTCGTATAATCGAAATAATAGCATTCATATTGTATAATGGTATGTAATACGAAGAGATTTCCACACAGCCTCGTCGTAATAATTGTTCACTGAATAGGGAAACGTTACAATATATAATATATAAGAAGACAGAGTGAGAGACGGTCGGTTCCGAAACGAAACAATATGCTACCGACCACCACCAATCTACGGTATTGAATTTCTGAAACGAACGCGCAGAATCGTAAAAATACTCACAGCAAAACGAAAAACAAAAGAAATTTCGAATCGTTACAATCTACAATATGTAGACAGGAATTTATTTGTGTTCGCGTCAAACATTTTGAGTCTGGCGAACACAGTATATATCCGGCGAATAATCATAAATCAATTACAATATTTCATGTACAGGTTATTTCGCGTTGAATAATAAAAGAATTTTACGTCGAAGTGTGTGCACGCGCGCGACGAAAACATTATGCCGTGGACAATAGAAATAGGAAATAAATATTTCGTAAAAATATTAACAATCATTTTGTTACTTTTAATATAGATAATGACTTAGAAATTTTAAATGTACAGCATAATATTTATATCAACTCTGTTTTGGAAGAATTATATATTTATAAAGAAATTAAACAAAATAAATTTAAAAATATCATAAATGTACAAACAGATTTTAAAAATAATATTTTATTTAAATATATTTTAGACAATATTAATATCATTCCATAGGTCTTTTCATTATACACATAATTTCTCTGCTATTTAGTATATAATATTTTATTATTATATAATTTTTTATTTTAAGCTCCATGTCTTTTTATTGTAATGTTCATTGTTTTCTCTATGTATTTTTTTTCTCTCTCAATCAGTTTCATTTATTATAATTTTCTGTTGTTGTATTTTTTAATATTTTACCTGATGATGACTTTTAGTCAAAACCGGTAGTAATAAAATAGCATATACAACAACCTTCTTTTATTTTATATAATACTCATTGGCTTTCTTGAATATATAAATATACATTTTTATATATATATAAATATGTGTGTTTATTTATTTTATATATATTTTTTATTTATTAATAATCATTATCGCTACAATGAAAAACGATAGATATATCGACATAATAATATATGTCTTACTCTCATATCTATTATTAATAAATGCCGCCGCTTAATATCGTAATCGCGTTATTGAAAATCGTTTTTATTAATTATCGTCCGCGCGACAATATCGTTTCGCATTGAAATACGTATTTTTAATAGATAAATTTGGTGTTTTCCAGTACCGCCGGAATCGATTTTTTCTTATAATTTAACGCGTTTATTATAGAACCGAATTAAAAAACGATCAAAATATTCTGAAACAAAAAAGAGAAGAAAAAAATTAAACGAATACTTTTTTATACAATATATATTAAAAAGAGAAAATACAATGAAAATCGTTTAGTTTAAAAAAAAAAAAAACGTTTCGGCCAGACAGTTGTATGAAATTGTCGTATAAAATCTTGTGTAATTTAGAGAAATGTCGGCATTTCAGGAAATGACGATACAATCCCCTAGGGAACCCCGACGATTGATTTCAAACACGATGAGGAGGAAACGATACCATCGCTTATAGTACTTGTTATAATTTCCGTTAGATACAATATCGGACAAAATGTGTTTTTTTTTTGTTCTACCGTATTTATTTCGATCACCGGCTGGTTCCAATCAATGTTCGAGAGAACTCCGCGTATGGACATCACAGGTGGTTTTGCCATCGCATCGCTCGCGCGCGAGTTTATTATGTATTTTCGTCAGAAGTGTTATTATTCGATAACGTTGTGATTACTCTCGGTCCGATATAATGTTATGTTTGACATTCACGTTCAGCGCGTTTCTCGTCGGTTGTTCGGATAATCATCAGGTCGCCCGGAAAAGCCGTTTCATTTCCCGTCGGCGAAACAGGCGAACGTTTTAAACGGACCAGAGCGCATCCAGAAGAATACTGTTGGCTTTTTTTTCGTCAGATCCATCGTCCAGTGTTCGAACCGTACGTCATTTTCGCGCGATCCTCGGCGGTAGTTGAGCGACCATTTACCAAGAAAAATATTGTTTTAACCTCATTAACAGATATTATTTACAGTTATTTCTCGCGACACGGTCCGTCCGTAAACTAGTAACCGTCTCCGCGTGCGCGTCGGTCGCCGGACCACCCCAACCGATTCAGCCCAGCGCTAGTCGTAGTTGGCAACGCCGCGCTGTCGACACTGATAATCGCCGATACGATTCGACTATATCAGCTGTCCAACAACAACAATCGTACTATATTGTATCAATCACCATTCGAATTTTTAGTCGTTTTTGGGCGTCCCGTTTACGTGCGTTTCGTGTAATAAACGATTATTACTTGTTTACAATTGTACGCATTCGTATTCGTAATATTCGTAATATTGTAAAATCGATTCGCCAGAGTCCATCTATCGTCACCGAATTACCATCAGCCGCCGGTCGAAGCGACCGACTGCCCCCACACGTCCGTAAGTGGCCGTTTTTGGCGCAACGTCCAGAATTCGCAGTACTGAATTTATCACGAAAGTTTGCAAACGCGAAAATTGAAATCGATAACCATTTTTTTTTTTTTTAAATTCGAAGCGAAGCGAAAAAGATTATTTTTTTTTAATAATAATAATAATTTTAATACAAACCATGTTTATGACGCGTACCTAATACGTAATATATATAATATATAATAATCGACGTGAGAATAATAAAATAATAATTACTCTCACGCGATCCCGTATTCCGCTGTGGTTTTGGGAAACGAATAACAAGTGTTGTTATTGACAATGAAATAATTTCACTGCCGTATCAGAAATGTTTCCGAATTGCGGACTCGGATAAAATACTTGTTAAAAGTATATACATATTATATTATAGAATGCAATATATTACGAGTGTTTCGAAAAAATAAATAAATAAATAAATATTTAAATATGTATTCGAATATAAATGAATTATAGGGAACTGCCGGAAGAAGACACGATTATCCATTTAAGAGGACAACATTGTAATGCAAAAGGAAACGAGGCGGAATTTCTCACTTGATCTACGTTATCGTATTGTGTAACTGTTTTTCCGCGTAGTTTCAATATTTGTAATAAATTAAAATATGATTTTACGCGAGTTTTCCCGATTTAGACCAACAAACCATTATAAACATTATCCCGCTGGTAATTTACCGACGCGCAATTGCTCAATAGGATATTAATCGAAAACAAAAAATATTAATCGGTGTGTGAAGTGTGTCACACGGCAAAATATGAGTGGGAGAATTAGTGTGTTGTGATGTGAAACAGATCGGGGAAACGCCGAAACGTATGTGTTGTGAGACACGTGAAATCGATCGGTGGCAACGGTAAAACGGCGATGAAGTCGTATGACGATGACACCAGTGATCAGAGCCGGATTAAGGAAGGGGGCCGGGGGCATTTACGAAAAAAATTCGGGACCGTCGTCTTGTGTTTACGTTATGGCGCGATTTTTGAAAATTTAAAAAAAATAACTACGACATTAAAATAAAAAACCCCCCGCAATCGAATATCTTTATAAAACATTTATCGAAATAATAACAATTGTCAAATGTCAACGCGTTTCTAATCGATTTCGAGTCTCTGTCAGTGTATCGACGAGCGACGATCGATTTGCGCGATCGTCACGTTTTTCCATACGGCACGACAATAATTTCGTACGGGCACGGAAAACTGCGGTCGGACTGAACTAGGGAACGGTCAACGGGAAAATCGATTTCGTTGCCGCGCGTATATAACATGTGTTGTCTGAGCTGGGGGGGTTTTTGTTTTTTGTTTTGTTTTTATATATATATACACAAATTGAATTGCTCGTAGTATTTTCGGGTGGAGGAAAGTAATAATAATCACCCGAATTCAATAATGTACTACCGACGTAATTAAAACGGTTTTCGTCGCCGAGATCGCCACAAATTTTATATGTACTACTCGTATAACGAAATTATTGTATATCTCGTGTATATATATATATAGAATATAATATTGCGCGAATTATATTTTTTTTTTCTTCTCTTTCACCCACCCCCACACCGGGTGATAAATTTACGACCGTTGTTGTCATATTCGCGAGAAACAAAGCGAAACGCGAAATAAATAAAAATTGATTTTTATTATTGGTGGATTAATACGTCCAGTGTGAAACGCGCGGCTCGCGTCGTGCCGAGCACCGATCACGAACCGAGTAAATTATTGTGACAATTTAATCAGACGTTTCAGACGAAGGCCAGCAGCATCCAATATATCAAACGAAATGTATTTTTAAACGGGTATATGTATATATATATACTAGTATATATAGCTGAGCAAAAAAAAAATACTCGTCTTGAGATTGAATGCAATAAATATATATATATATATTCCGGGATATGTATATATTTTACCGAGAAGTTTCTGAAATCATTAGAAACAACATAATTACGGACACAAGAAGATTATGGTCCATATATTAGGCGTATCAGTACGCGCACGTATATTATAATAATTTGTTTAAATATTTTTCATTTCTTTCCCGTAGTAATAATAATAATTATTATTATTATTATTATTATTATTATTATTTGAACGAGACGACGTCAAAGACTTATAATAAGAAAAGAATAACGATTTGTGTTTTCACACTCGATTCCGCGATTCGGCTTTGGTTTAGCTTAAGAACGATAATGTAACCTGATGCAAATTCGACAATTTCGATTTTATGCTTATTATTTACAATATTCACGGTTGTATTGTAGTGACTCAATCAATACCGTCGTACGACGGCTTGCGTAGCGAAATAACATCGAATAATCGTCGTTCGATCGGGTGACGAAAACTGATATATTCGACACACGTAAACTGATTCAATTGACGATAAAGGTTAAAAGTTTGAAAAAATTCTTAAAACGGGTACATAAAAACTGTAATAAGGGAATCCGGCTGTTCGAAACGGTACGAAAATCGCTGGTAAAAATACAAAAATTTAGTAAACTGTCTAAACGTATCAAATTAAGTTTATTATTATTACTTGAAAACTAAACAAAAATGTGCTCCTCTTTGTCGGGATTCGAAAAATTCCGTATTTTAATCGGACAAGTCAAGGATTTTACAAATTTCTTTCAAGCATAGAATATACATTAGTATAATACTGTAGACCATAATTTAACATCAATTAACCGTTGATATTAAATAATTATTTATGTATTATTACCTTTAATATTAATAATTAATAATAATAAAGACAAAAACGATCAGTGGAAATATAAGGAGTATTTCAATATTTACTTTAATATTATTTTTTAAATTTTTTAAAAAAAGTCGTATAGAAACAGTTCAATATTGAAAACAACTCTTTCGAATATAAAAATGAAATAATAATGATAATTTAAAAAATAATAGTAAAAATCTAATAGAACCATCGAATTCAATAAGTCCACCGTATGATTTTTAAAATTTTTCGTAGTATAAAAATATTACGAGTAATAAACTAATTACACAGACTCTTAGCAAAATAAAAGATAACACTGTAAGTGACAGCTGTTGGATAGTGTGAAACTTGCGTGACAGCGTTTTATAGAACACACTTCAAATAATGTAGACGAACAATATAAAAAAAAAAAAAAAAGATAATACGAGGGAAAAATTACGAGAAAATTTTAAATTGTTGTGTTCACCTACGGTAATCGAAAAATTGTCGATCAATAACAATAATAATAATAATAATAATAATAATAATAATAATAATAATAATAATAATAATAATAATAATAATAATAATAATAATAATAATAATAATAATAATAATAATAATAATAATAATAATAATAATAATAACAATAATAATAATATTGACCTGAGGCTATCGGCTATATTGTTGTATTACGAGAATGCGAAAAATATCAAAATTTAAATATAGCGTAATATAAATATATATATTAGGCCATGAATATTTTGATAATATTTTATAACTATGGAAATGATATAAATTTTTTTTGTTGTCGTTTATTATGTAAAGTTATTTTATTTTTTTTTTATTGCCTTTGGTCGGTTTTCTAAGGGTAGATTTTATTTTGAATTTTTCCCCGCGTGGACATATTTTTTTTTCTACGGTCGCCATAAATTTCGATACAACAAACATGTTTTGTCGATTTATCAAGCCTTACAAGCAATGCACGACGTACAATTTTGCGTTTTTATGCAGAAAAAAAAGAAGAAGATTCAATTCGATTTTATTCCACGGATCGATAAAATTTTCTTACGTTATTAATCATTTATATTGTTAATACTATGTAAAGTATATATACTAGCTATGTAAAGTATTTAAATGTATCCCGTTTTGTCGCTGCAATTTCATAACAGAAAATACCGGATTTACAGTGGTTATTATTGCGTAATAAATGTGGTGATATCCCCAACTAGGTTCTGCAGATTTCGTTCGGTTTAGAGAATTTAAGAAGACAATTTGTTTGTTAAATATTTCTCGCGGCGACCGAATTGAACAACTGAAAATTAGTCTATTAGATACTAGAGATGGCTGTTACGGTTTTCGACGTACATTAAAGGCCGAATAAATGCGTATATACATAAATGCAGGTACTCGTAACAAAATTATGCTAAATCAAATTATGTCTTGCATTAGGTATATGACCGGTTCAAAGGTATAAATTACGGGGAATTTTCTACAGTAATAACAATGGTAATTTTAATAGGAATGGCGGTCAGAGTTTAAACAAAATTATATTCTGTAAATGGATGTACATAATATATCGTTATGACGACGAAATTGTTATTGGTTGTCTATGCTATACGCGAAAACGACGAATCAATGCGATTTTATGTAATTATATCAAAATATCGTTGACAAAACGAAAAGATGAGAAAAGAAAAGATAATGGGAGAGACTTAAAACGTTCTTTTTTAAGTGGCGCCAGTCAAATATCTGTGAATGTTTTTTTTATATAAATAATTAATTAGTTCAACGTTGTTCAGACTATCGCGGTCGGATTTCGTTTTGAAGTTATGGTCAACTCGGCAATCGGAATCACTAATTTATAGTTTATGGATCCTCAATGAATTAGTAGTACATTTAATAATTAATTAGTTCAACGTTGTTCAGACTATCGCGGTCGGATTTCGTTTTAAAATATGAATAACGGAATCAAAATTTGAATTCAGTAATTGAATATAAATTACGACATCATTTCGAACACGCGAATTTTTACCGAGAAATGAAAGAAAAAAAAAAGTTAAGTTAATAGAATATAAACAGATTTGTTCAATATAAGAATATGAATAACGAAAAATGAATTCAGTAATTGAATATAAATTACGACGTACACTTTCCCGGTTACCGAGAAATGAAAGAAAAAAATTAAGTTGAGTTCAATAGAAATTCAATAATAATAATAAATACATACATACATATATTTATTTTCCATACGGTAAATATTGTAATAGTCTATCCAATCTTAGCGTGCACGAAATTCGTTTAAAATACTAACGTGAGAATATAAAAAAACCCACAACCAAATTTAAGTCTAAAATACGCCGTACACAATACGTTTTATGTAAAGGAGAAAAAATACTTATTATATTACTTTACTTATATTTTATCTCAGCAGTACATAAAAAAAAAAATTATAAATACAAAAATTGTTTTCTCTCGTTCGTTTGCGAAAAAAAATACTTAACCCTGCAAAATGTTTAATTATCTCAATTATTTTGTTTAATACTCGAATAAATAACTTTATATAATTTACTATAAACGCAGTTTATACATTTTAACTTAAGACATTTAATAACAATTTTTCGCACTACGTCTACAAATGTATCCAGCAATAATGGTTTCTGTTTAATTCGGATGTGCATACAATACGGTAAAGCGTTCCCAAATACATTTTATACGTTTTATTTTTATTTTAACTTTTTATCTGCATATAATTTTCACCAAAAATTTATTTTAAAATAACAAAAAAAAAAAAAAACCTTTTTTGTTTTGCTTTTGTTTCTGTTTTAATCAACAACTTTATATTTCGTAATTTCATAAACGTATAACGTGTAATTTAAAAAAAACAAAACAAAATAATCAATGATAAAAGCAAAATAAATGTACAATCCGTATATTAACCAATCCTTTTTTTCCATTAAAAATATATAACATATATGTTTAATGAAATAAAAATTTTTATAATACAAACTGAAATTATTTATATTTTGCGTACAAAGATTTTTACGCTCTTCTTCGGTTTTCAGAGGTCAATACACTCATAAGTAGAATCGAAAAGTGCATTGCGATATTTATCGAGAGTCCGGTCTACATTGATACAGATATACGCTGGATACAAACGGACGTATAAATGTGAGTAAACCAATAGACGTTAAATAAATAGTAAACATGTATTTCATTTCATTGAAATAGGCGAAATAATACTATTGATAAAAATAAAAATAATAATAATTATTATAAGAATAATAATAATAATAATAATAATAATAATAATAATAATAATAATAATAATAATAATAATAATAATAATAATAATAAATAATAAATATAACATACGCGCACATGAATGATCGGCTCGGTCAGCGTTGAACAGACGGTGTATACCGTCATAGCGCGTCAGTCGACCGCAATAAAACCGGAAAAAAAAGTAGTCACCAGATAGTGCTACGATCCAAATGGAGGGGATGATAACAAGGAGCGTATAAATAGCGGTCCGAAACCGACGGACCGCTCGGTGTAGCCGCGGCGGGCAAACGCGAACAACGTTGTTTATACATTTGACCGCGGCAAACACACCGTGTGTGTGTGTGCGCGCGCGTATATCACACATATGCACACACGGTGTTTTCGCCGCGATCAGTGGTGAGCAACGTTGTTCGCGTTCGCCGTAAGTGCGCGCAACAATTTTTTTCCATTCTTCGTGTGATGGCGTTAGTTCAAAATATAATACGTTTATCGTGGTATTTTTCTTTCTATATGTGAAATAAAACTACTTTTTTTTTCTGCGCTCTAATTAAATATACATATATTGTGTGTGTGTGTGTGTGTAAGGGAAAAGAGAGTAATAAGAACAAAACACGTTGGAGACGCACGTATATAGTATTAAATAATAATATATATATATCGAATTACCGGTAGTAACACGATCAAGAGGATGTGACGTAAAACGATTAATCACGATTTATGTACTCAAAATGCGACTAGCTTTAATGTCATTTCGACAAACGTTTGTCAGAATATAAGATTGATACATATTTTATGTTTTCTGTTATCGCGCGTTATGTAGTTACACACACACGTGGTGCAGCGTGACCTATAAAACATAATACTATATATACCCGATTTTCGTCCAATAACATAACATGAATTCATATCGTACAACATAGACCGTATTTTATAATCGTTTATAAAATAATAAAATTATTGTTATTATTAAAAACGAAAAATTCTACCCACGCGTTTTGAGTTTAAAACAATACAATAGCAAATTGGTTACGGCTTTCGATGAATACGCGGCGTCGTTTTTTTTTTAAAGTATTTTTTTTTTTTTTTACGATACTTTCGGAGTATGTGATATTTTTATATTGATATAAATTTGAGATCTTTTAGATATTATAAAATGTATTTCAAAATTTTATTATTGCATATAAAAAGTAAATCATTCGCATTTAATGGTCTCTAGATCGTAAAAAAATTCTATTCTTGAAATTAGTGTTTATAAAAAATATGTATTCGCTCATACGTACAGCATGAAATCTAACGTTAACGTTGCTGTTCGCAATCGTTCTCCATGAGAGTTACAACAACTTCTTGTATTCTGATTTTCAACTCGACGATCGTTGTAAGACGAGTGGTTTACACTTTATTTATAAGAGCGACGGCTTATATGAAAAAAAAAATATCGCACGTCTTCATGTATAAGATGGTCATAGAGGTCAATAATCGTTGTAGAACCGCGGGACAACGGACGATCATCGAATAGCTGTTATTGACTGGTCGCCATTGACTTCCTTGTGGTTGTTTTTTGATAATTGAACCGGCGTTTTCTAAATTTTCAAACCGCGTTTCGATACGATGAAACGGAATCAGTTGAGTCGAAATTCCCGGGTTTCAATTATATACACACACACCATTTTCGTAAAACGCCTTTGTGGCACAGATGCGCTGTGAACAAATCCACTGATCGGTGATTACAAAACGTCAGGAAGATGTGCACGGATACGGTTCCCGACATTCCGCTACTAATTCACCAGCGCTACTTTCCAATTTTCCCGTCGAATTCTGTATACATTTTTTTTTCTAAGCGACGGAATCGTTTTCATTCCTCGTTTTTCAGTTTTCATCGCGGCTTTGTAGGATTTTTTTTTTACATCCATCATCGTGTACAACACACGCCTTTTATATAACGTGTAAAAAAAAATTGTTTTATAGAACCTTTGTCGTCCATTGTATATATATTCAATATGTGCGCGTAGTGCGTAACGTGGCGATATATTTTTTTTTTTTTACTTCTATATAAAACAATCGATTTAGATATACACAAAACCATTCGGTTTTTTTTTCCAAATATTTTTGTTAAATTCTCGGTTTAAAACATTATATATATGCGATCGACTGACCCCGTTCGTAAAATATTCGGGAATCGTATATAAAAAAATATTATAATACAATGAATAATCGTTACACGTTTAATCCGTAGAAATGTTAACCGAACTTTTACGCGTATATCAACACAAATACGCGCGCGTTGTTGCGGTTTTTTTTTTTTTTTTTTTTGAAAACGGTGCGGCAAAAAGTAATACGTGTAAAGTAAATATTCGCCATGACTGTGTTTGCTCATCACACCACTCGATGGCCGTGGAAGGTTTTGATTAGCAGATAAATTATTACAGGGGGGTGTGAGGTTGATTAGCCCGGAATAGTAAACAGGACAAGTGAAAACGTTACAATACCGTACGTTTTAAAACATTTTTTTTTTTAAACATTTGTCATCCGTAAATTTGTTCACATCATCATAGCGTATGTGACATTGATTTCTTCAATAGATATCATCGTCGACGACCCCGAGAGATCATTTCTCGACACTGATTTTACTTTTTTTACGATTTTAAAAGTTTGGGAAAATAGTCGTCTTTCTGCACATGCGGAGATGATTGTGTCGACAGTGTATACGAACAGGAAGTATTCACTATAATATTTGAAAAAGAATCGACGGAGTTATTTATTAATCGCGTCTAAAAGACTTACGCCAGATTTTCCATCAACGTTGGATTTGAAAATAATTAGTATTGTGCGTGCCTATTGAGTCACCATCTGTTTTGAAGATGAACGATTAAAAAGTCTTTGTCTTGCGTCTCCAGCAGTGGCGGATCTAAAAAAAAATGGCCCGGTCGGACATTTAAAATCAGGGCCCGCGTCCCCACTTAATTATAATATTTTATTTCAAATGTTAAACAGGGTTGACTGAGAGGAGTATTCTAAAAAAAATAAATTGTAGACATAATACTTTCCACTCTAACCTACAACAAAAATTACTTCAATTACTTAAAAACAACATAAATATTGGATACAAATAAATAAAATACTATTAAGTATATATATATATATTTTTTTTTTGATACCAATACATATATTTAAATTTAAATATAAACGAATTATAAGCAGCGTGCAAAGGCAAATTCAAAATAAATTTTGCATTAACGAATTTTATCGAATCCTTTCGATTATTATTATATGTGTAATATATCAATTTGTCCTTTGCGGAAATCCGTACACGCCGTCCTACTACACATCACTATACTTAACCATACTCAACTCGTGTACATTATAATATAATATGTACAAGGTTTTTTGACGCGTATAAAACCACAATCTAAAATATCGATTCGCCACGGCGAATTGTTCGTAGAAACGATGGCTGGTCGTGTTCCAGCTTATACATATTGTATGAAGTAAATATATATGTGTACGTATAAATTCAAACACACACGGGCACGTTCTCTCTTACAATGTGCCTCTTGAGCTCACATAAGCTGCTCGTTCAACACGCGCGTGCGTTGCTTACAACGAATAAAAACGTTCCGTGTTTACTTTTGACAATATACGGTTATAATAAAACAATCGGAATTATTACCGTTTTTAAACAATAATAATACGCACGTTATATTATACACAACAAATCTCTACGAGGGAATAAAAATTAAAAGCGAAATCTTTTAATGCCATTTTTAAAACGCGTGATTCAACGTCAAATTTTGAACCATAAAGCTGGTAAATGCTGCACCGTGTGATTTTTATCATAGGCCGCATCGTACAATAATAATTGTTATTTCACCCGATTTTTTAATATTTAGTTTATAATATATTTGAATCGTTTTTGTTATCCGCAATCAATACGACGCGCAGTAATAAAACGTTTTTTTCAAAATATGTAAACCGATAACAAATACGTATCGTTAAAAGTGCTTATTGATTTTTTTCTTTTTTCTTACGTATGATTCAACACAAGAGCGTTTTAAACCACCGTATGCGGTCACTGTTTTATGATATAAGCAAGCCTGGGCGAGTTAACCGATATTTTTTTATTTTCTTGTTAACTTTACAAGTAAAAAATGAATTTTGTACAGAAAAAAAAAGTAACTCGGGTAAAAATCGTCGGATTATCAACAAAAAACAAATGAGAAAGCTGCCAAGATTTCAGTGTACACACTTTAAATTTACTTGTTAACGCTATTATTGCGTTATTATTGCGCAGTTGGACGCGTTTTATGATTTATGACGGAAATTTACCCCGAACAACAATATTACACGAAGAGGAAATATTATCGAAATAACGACGAGAGCCACGAATGATAAATAATGCGGTTTTCTTGTAACCTAATTTTTACTATATGTATAAATTAGGTTTATATTATGATATTTATAACACAACGTGCGCGTATTGTGTACTGTTGTCGATCAATATGTTAGATTTTATACACGGGTATTGACCATCAGTTTAGACTTTGATCAAATGATTATTATTCGATATTTATTACTTTGAGAAAACATAAAAACAAAGTAATAAAGATAATATTACAAGAAATACGACGTGGCGTCGATATCGGAGATTTGTCTCTTATACAAAACCTACACTCACGAACCGTCCATATTATTTTGGTACTGTGATTTTCAATAAATCGTCTCGGAGTTATTACGTACGTCGTACACGCAATACGTTACGTATTGTAAAATCGTCTACATTTCATGAAATAATAAAAACGAGCAATTACAATATATTCGAAATCATTCGGAAATTTACATTGCCCTTCGGTGCGGTAAAATAGTGGACTCGCTTACAGAACTCATAACGCACTGTAACTAAACAACAATTAATATTAATGATATTATTTCTTCTATAATATAACTCCCTCCTTCTTGGTTTTATGAAGAGTGTTCGTTGTCACCGTCAAAGCTTTCCGTCTGTCCAAATGCTGAATAATTTCATTCCAATCGTCCCATCGTCCTTAAGCGTCTTGGCTTATCTATTCCATACGAGCCGTCCGCTTTACACCGTAAAAAAAAGGAAAAAAAATCGATGTCAAACAAACCGCCAACGACGCCTCATCGATTGTTGTAACGGTATAAAAAAAATATCGCTAGTTTTTAAACGATTCCGTTTCAACAAGGGACTTAGATGTTTTATTGATTTCCGACATTAAATTTGAAATAACGTGTAACGATAAATTACCATCGAGTTCACTATTGTTTCGCATTGTTTTTGTAAATTACAAATACGAAACGTTTCCGCACGACAATGTCTCGTTTCAAATGTATATTTTTTATAATAAGAAAAAAAAACATCCATCGCGTGTTCACTAAGAAATGGCCAACAATGAATTGTCTATTCTTGGATTAATAATAACCACGAATTTGTTTCTATTGTTGCGTGTTGTATAAAAAAGAAGAAGAAAAAACAAATCATATTTTCTCCGACGTATTTGCGCGTAACACCGCGTTATTATATATGTTTGTGTTTCATATATATATATATATATATATATATATACAGATACGCTTACATTGATAGCGCATCTTCAATTTCAACTAGTAGTATTCCCCGTGGTAATAATAATAATAATAAAAAGTAACAATTTCAAATACTGACAACGTCAATATAAAGTGTATTATGTTAAAAAAAAAAAAGAAAAGAAAAAAAATATTAAAACAATAATTCTTCCCTATATATATATATATATAATATTAATATATTGTATTGTCGTTATATTATAATAAAATTATCGTTTTTTTTTTTTTTAATCTCGTATACGTTTACTCTTAAAACCGTTTCTCGGTTTTTAGCATTTTCAAACAGGATTATATCGTCTCAATTGCGAAATGTTTACCGTACAAAAATGACGTTTCACGTTTTTACTATTGACAGTTTTCTACGGTTTTCCTCCCCATTTTCCGAATACATAAAACAACGGTGGTGAACCTATCTACCAATAATTTAAATTGTTCAATAATAATTCGAAAGAATAATTTTTGCGTCCGTTTTTGTCGCGTCGTTACTCAATATTAAACACCGTTAGTGTCTTTATAAATGTTTTAATGGCTAATTGTGAATGCAATCGTCCGCGTATGATCAATTATGTTTTTTTTTCGGCGTAATATTGAAGTTCTGTTTTTCATGGTATTCGAACGTGTCGAACATTCTAATATGAAAGTGAACGCGTGTTAATTCAACGAATACTGATTATATGTAACTGCGACTGGCTCCAAACGTCCAAGTGTATAGCTGATATGTTTTCGATTTGGGTCGGTGGTAGACGCAAAAAATTTCGAGTATCCAAACCGAGTACACGTTAAATAATATTATGTTTTTAAAAGACAAAATTTACAAATAAATATATCGCACGTCGTTGTATTGTGGAAAACCTAAGCTTGGTACGCGTATCATCAGTTACACGTTCAACTAGACGAATATTTTTTTTTATTTTAATGCGGTGTCAGTAATATTTTTAATATTCCAACGGGGATAATGTTATGGTTGAAAACGCATAAATTCTATTTTTGTAATAAAAGTAAAGTATAATTTTTTTTTTTTTGTTTAAGATATTATACAACTGTAATAATAAAAGTGATTGTGCCCAAAATTAAATATTTTTGATTTATTTTCTTACACTTCTTTCATATTACCACCCATATTATTTTATTTACACATAAAATGTATTTATATTTTACACGCATTGGTGTTTACAATTATATTATGAATTGCTTAAAACAAACTATATACGAATTTATATGAAATTAATCGCTAGTTTTAAATCCGTTATACTAAATACTCGTGTGTTTGTCTGCACTAGTCGAAAGAATATTTTTTCGGTACCGTACAAGAATCTCCACATTTTGACGAAATCTGGGATTATTCGAAATAAATGTCATTTGTTTTTCATTGTGTCATAGTTGTGGTAAAACGGTCAATGTCCCTGATACAGTGTGGCCCTGCACTAAAATAACAAACACTTTGAAATTAATCCGTATAGAATTTTATGAAATTAATATAATATTCAATTTCCCAACAATGTTCTTTATGTTGACGTTGACCCTTCTTGCCCTTATATAGTATTATAATCTAATTTTCTGTTTTAAATTAAATATGAAATTTTATTTTTAAACTTTGTTCTAAATACAATTAGTATATAATAAACGATTCCGTAGTGTTATTTTCATAAAATAATACCTTCGTATAATACCATTTTGAACGTCCTATCTCGTCAACAGATTTCAGTGTGTTTAGACTAAATATGAAATCTACATTTTGTTTAAAAAGCCTATCGTCGGAATTGAATATCAGATAATATCCTAATCGTACTCGGACGTTCAAATATTATATTGAAATACATATTTATAAAAGTAATCGAAAACAATTTTTTTTTTTTTTTTTTGTCTAAATACCAGCGTATATTTATGAGATAAAATAAAAAAATTGTATATTTTGAATACCAAATGTATAACACCTGTTTTCTAGTATACACCGTGGACACATTTCTGTGCAGGAAGTATAATATTGCGGTAAAACAGTTGACAACGTCGTGACGTCGAAATATACGTACGGTTGAGTGCGACTATTCTAAGTGAAGATAATTGAGCATATTATATATTATACGTAAAATTGACAGTTTATATACCGAGGGAAATGTGCGGTGGCGTTGCTGAGAACGTCTCGTGCCACGCTGGAATATTCGATTTCACGGGTCTAAAACATTCGCTTGATTCAGTAAACTGTATGTTGATTGAAATTAAATAATAATTATGAAAAAAAAACCACCCGATGGAATTTTCTGTAAACCGAACGTCGTCGCGTCGCTTTTAACTGCCCTACTTCATCATTTCTTAACTTATCCCAATGAGTGAAATTGTCGTTTAGAGCAGTAATATAGTGTATAGTTTGTATTACTGCAAAGACCCGAGAGCGGGATCGGGAAATAACGAATTGAGACTGTCATCTACACGTTAATCCGAGCTGTATAAAAATTATACCGATTTGGATTACTGATCTAGAAATTGTAAATTGAAAGGAGAAATAAACGTATGGTGTGTAGATGACAACAGATGTAAGATGTGAAATTCAGAATTGTTCGGTACATTTTTTTTCCTTACAGCAGTTGTTACGCGCAGATTATTAATAGGTAAATTAAAAAAAAAAATTATAAATTTAATTTATGTCCGGAGTGCACAAAACATAATACGATTTGTCCGTACTTAAATGTTTCGACAAAAATGTTTCTCTTTCCAAAACGCTAATTTTCTTATTATCGAACTTCTATCGGAATCAAAATCGTCGTCGTCAAATGATATCCGTTTTTCGTATCGTTTTCACGCGATACTTTCAACACAACGACGATATACATTTAAACACACTATATATATATGAGTAACACTATAAACTATTTTCTCTGGAATATTCTCAAACATTATAACGTATAAATGTAGTAAATTCAAACGGCTATGAGGTCACCACACCGCGTGTGGTTATCCTAATACTTATTATAACGGATGGCGGAGAAAAGAAAAATTTTAATGAAAACGTATAACGCGCAAATAATTCGTTTCAGAATACGCGAGGCGTTTAAAAAGTTATTAAAAAATTTTCCACCGCCGTCCCTCTTTCTCTCCTCTCCTACTCACTATGCACACTGAAAATAGCGAATCGGTCCGTTTAATTTTTTTTAATGCTCTTTCCTCGGCATAATCCCTTTCGTTTTAATGTTCCAAACGTTTTGTGCGGTGTAAAATTAATGTATTTTCCTATTATATATAAGAGCGTTGTAATTTGCGTTATATTTTTCACGTGCCGCGTAACGCAAAAACAATTTCCGTGACATTTCGCGAGAATTCTTGTAAACCGCTCGACGTTCACGCGAAATATTTTTACACATTAAAAACACCGCTATGGCATTGCACACGACGGCGGCGGTCCCGGTGATCGGAATGAGGTGTTTTCGGTTGTTGTTCTCGATGTGTGGGGTTCGACAGGAATTATATTTTGTTTATTATCTCGACGTCCACCAGTAACTGTTTAAACGTTTTTAAACGTAATATATGATACACGCAATTTTCGCGCCTTTTATGCATGTATCCGATCATGGATTGTGGCAGCCGTGATGTTTTCACTGTCGTGCTCAGCCGCGATCTACTATCGTGTTTTGTCGTTATATCCAGTTTGAATTACGAATGTTAAAAGCCATCATTGTGAATTACGTGTCAGTGTCGTTCGGTGTTCTTGTACTATTGGTTTTATTAGCCGTAGTAAAAGTCTACGTAAGGCCGCGCGTCATTCAATTTCGTGCTTATTTCTCTCGTACTCGCCAGCTTGGTTGTTGGTCTCTGTGTCAATGTTCTCGAGTACGGTTCCTGCGTACATTCTATGTGATTAATACCACGTGGTCTTCGAGTATATCGAAGCAGTCGTTGGTATATATATATATCGTTCGAGCAATTCATATTGCCCATCAGTCATTATTTTTTTTCCACAAGTGGTCAAATTATATATATATATATATATATATTGCCAGAGCTGTTGTATTTTGAATAACGTAGGATATTCGTTGTGTTACCGTTGCGTTGCAGCTAGAGATTTGTTCTCGTGGATTCTTCGTTAGTGATTGTGGCCAGCTGATCGCATGTACGCGGGAATGTCTTTTTTATTGTATTTGTAATTGAATTGTATTTACGTTGACCGGTGTGGTTCGAATGAAATCAGCCACCTAACACAATCACAATACGTGAGTACTATGTAATATTTAAAAAATGTATTAAAAATTTGATTGGTTGATCCAAAAGTTTTGGGAAAAGTGTATGGAATTCTCCGCATTTTTCCTTCTCCAAAAAAAATATCATTACCCCAAAATTGTTTTTCTTTTTTGGTTTAATAATAAACATTTTAGAACCGGGTTTGTTTCTAAAAAAAAAAAATATTTCATCAGCGACATTCGTGTTATGTGTCGAACTGCAAGTAATAAAAACACATGTGTACAATATAAAATTTTGGTAATTCGACCGAAATTCTTACGTAGTCTGACCATATCCATCGGCCGAATTTTCGCTCCGATAACGGTCCAATAATTCGGCAAATGTTGTCCGAAAAACATTCGGCCGATTTCGGTTCTAGTCTGACCGTAGAGTAATAGTTTTATTACGCCCGACGGGCCTATATCCGAGTTATAAGTATTGTGTTCCTTTACAAACAAATTGTTTCCGTTTAATGCCAAACGAGCAATCATATTTTGTGTGCCATTGATTATATTTATGTTGTATTATGTAATGAACGGAGACAGATTGAGCCCACGCAGATTGTAATATTTATTTAAATATTATAATGACACATAGACGATAGCAACCAAATTTAATATCCTATTCTCTAGTTCGTGAAATATTCTCTGATTACTTAAATTGGAGTTACGAACGCGACGTGTTCACGCATATTATTCTGAAACCGAACAACACTATAGAGATGTCTTGAATGAAATATAGGTACATATTATGATGATTTTGAATGACAGCAGAACGGTTTCGATCAAATGAATTCAACGGATTTGGGACCAGATCCGTATTTGCTCGCATTAAACGGTTATGCGTAAAAACCGAAAGAATTAATTTAAAAAAAAAAAAGATTGTTTAATTATTTTTAAAATAAACACACACATTATTATTAAGATTATTAATTAGACGTGGGACGCGTTCAATATGAGTTAATGGCGCGTTTTCGAAGCTGTTTAGTGTAAAGCTTGTTGACAAAATCTGTGCGCGATTCACTCGTATCAGACATACAGTTCTCATTAACTCTTTGCGTGACGGTCAGTCTCAGTTTCTAGATCGGTGTTTCATCTTTAGTGTAATCCAAGTTTCTCGATTTTATCGCAAAATTTCATGCTACGACATCACAAACACTGATATCAAAGCATACTTATCCGCGATATTTTCGAACTCATTTACTGAAATAATTCAATTCCCGTATCGATCCGGCGGGATGTGGATCCAACTGAATTACGAAATCCACAACGAGCAAAACAATTCATCGCAGTCGTGCACACTAATTCCTCACCAGCTGTCCGCCGATACAAATGTTACGGCTCGAAGTACGCTTATTTTCCCACTTATTTCGTTTGCAGTGACGGACTAATCAAAATGTTTGAAATTTAATAATATAAAAACCGTTATTACATTAACTGAACCGTGGCAGTTTTTTTTTTTTTTTTTAACCATGTTTACATGCATTGGAATCGGGATCAGACCATTTTGTCCACATTATGCGGTTAGTCGTACACTGTGTAAATAATAATAATAATAATAATAATAATAACGTCACGATATATTACATGCGCTTTCATAGTGATAATATTTCAAGTAAATATATGCTTTGGTTTGTGTGTGCGTGTGTATTTGGTAAAGACAAACGTATGATGAGGTGGCCCCGTCCCCGTCCGTCCAAAACTTATTAACATTCAGATTAGCGGTTAGCCACTGCCCTATCGAGAAGAAAATCTAAATTGCATTTTCGTTCCCATTAATTATTTTAATAGCTTTCGATAACCCTCTTCAAAACCGCTACGTCGTATCATATAAAATTATATATATATATATATAAATATAATTTTATCCTATTAACATAATGCCCAAATAAATGTATAAAATATTGCGGGAAGTATTTTTTTTCCTTTTTTTTAATTTTACGTTTACGTTTACATTTTTATTTTGTGCGGAACTATCGCGAGCCGAGCGAACAGCGTTTAATTAACCGTCCGGCGGGTCTTTAAACTAAATAATACGCTATCGGACAAAGAGGGCAGGGAAAACGAAAAGGAATTAAAACTGACAAGTAAACAGAATGTTATATAGACGAACGACGGACGGTTAAATAAAGTGTACCGATGGAATTAATAGCCCGCGTCTCCGTTACAAAACGCAATCGAAAACTTTAATGGCCGACGAAAACCGTATTGCACGCGCCGCGACGTTAAGGTACGCGAATTACGAGTAATTATTAAATTATATTGAATGCCCCCCCCCCCCGTTCGAATAATGACTCGGAATCCATACACAATGTGTACGAACGACAAAACGATTCATATGCGCCACAACGGTATACTACAGCGTGACGAAGAATATTAAAATACGTAAACGAGGAAAAAAATTAATATTTTTATATATTTATTTAATGTTCACCGTACGACGCTATTCGATCGGACAAAATGTACGAGTGTAAAATAGCGCGAAGTAAACGTAATTATTCAGTGTAGTTACATTAGGCCGACCAGACGAATGTATAATATTGTTTAGCCGGGTCGTGGCATAGGCGACGACGTATCGTCGTATGAGACGGAACGTAAAAAATACACCAATTGAAATAGACGATAACGTCGACAGAACCGTTAAGGAAGACGGAAATAAAAGATTGTTCCGTAACAGTCTTTAAAATGACGATTTTAAAGACGTACGCAGCGTAGGACAGGAGACGGTTTTGTACTCGTACTCCACACGGAGACAATCATGAGAAAAATATAAACGCTCGAGACGTCCAGGATGGCCTTACCGACAGCTATACGGGGTACGTAAATGAAAAGGACGGAGTAAGATGAAATCCAAAATATCTGACGTTGCATACGCGTGGCAAATGGTTATGACGCGGCGTCAATCGAATATAAACGAATGGAGAAAAGGTAAACGACGTCTAACAATTGTCGTTGACAATTGACATTTGTCGAGTTTGAGAGTATATCCAACAAGTGATACATATTTACCGAAAGAATCGAGATCAGACTGCAGAAGAGGAAAGCAGTCCGAGGAAAGCTAATTTTATAGTGATTCTCGTGTAGCATCGGCAAGTAAAATAACTTTGAAACTGGAAAGATATATAAGAGAGCGTTGATAAAGAGGATAAAAATAAGGTGACTAACATGGCTCCCCTGAGGAATGCCAGAGTGTGCCGTGCACAGTCACGAATTGAAATCTGTATGTGAGGTAGGATAGCAACGGATTACCAATGTACCAAGTGTTCCTAACTCAGATAAGAGAAGATCCATTGTGTCGAAAGCTTTTTTAAAGTCAATGAACACGACGTAGACTTGGCGCATCCATCTACGAAGCTTCCTAAAATGTAACACGTAAAAACAATTGGCTACCGTATAATAAATAAATAATACGTTTACGATTTAAAGAGAGTTCGTATTATGTTATTATCATTTCGCGATTTTCCGTCAAGCATCCGCATTCGAATATTGATATTCGAAATAAATAATATCTCAATCTATGCAGACGAATGAATTTTAAAACAAATCAGAACTATAAATTTGAAGTATATAACATTTAACGGGATTTTCGGAAAACGATATTTACGTTATACAATCGTTGAATTAATGTAAATACAACTGTAGCTAAATAAAGTATTTATTCGCGAAATAATTTTTAAAAGACGCGTGTTGACATCATTTATAAAAATACAGTAAATCCGTGTGTCCTATTAACAGACATAATATTAATTTATTGATTATTCGAATTTTGAAATATTAACGACCTCGCACCGCCGTACATAGTACGATTTTTCGAGCTTCTCTGCAATAACAACAATAATATAAAATCATTATATATTTTCATTACGTCGATATTGTTTTAAAGATAATAACAAAATAAAGTGTAGTGTTTATACGAATATTTCTATATCGCTAAATAGACACGAGGAAGTTTTGCGTAATAATATATTTATATCTGCATGTTTTATTCTATATCGACTTTGTCTTGTCACAGAATTCGTATATACGTATTAATACAAAATAAAAAAAAAGGAAAAAGAAAAAATAAATCAGAATCACGAAAAAAATAAATATATATTGTTTTAGTATTTTATTACTATTATACAATATATTACCTTCCTACCACTGTAGTTTTTGTAAAAAATAGTCACGTATATAGTAAAAAAATAAATAAAAAATGGAGGTTGGGAAAATCGCCAGCATAACAGTTTCCGGTAAAATTCGCAGAGGAAACACACAACTGCCAAATTGCTCCGGTTTCCGCTTTGAAAAAACCTCAGTGTTATATCCTGTATTGGTCGGATATAAAAAAAAATAAAATATATATATATATTTTTATATAAAACATATTGAATATATATATAATATACCGTTGATTTTCGTATTCTTTACAAAACGTCCATACGGAATCACCTTTTCATATGTTATTATTTTTTTCATTGATTAATTTCGCGTTAACAAATCAGCTGATTCTTATTTTTTTTTATTTCGTTAATTATATTTAACGAATGATGTGTTAGATACCATATGATCAAGTCTATTATAATACACGTCTGGACATAACATTACGAGTTGTTGAAACTTCAATTTACAGAAGTAACGATAAATTGTTCAGAGTTTCATACACGTAGGACTTTTCGTGGTTTTGAGTGCATTTAGGTACGATTTTATTGTGAAACTCGGCCATTTTCGCCCAACAAAATAAAATTAACCTCGCGACAAACGATCAACAACGTAATTCTAATGCAGTCTGATTACACAATATCAAATAAGATGACGTACACGTCTCGAAACTGTAAGAACTGTATTAAAACGTTTATAAATATTGCTATGATAAATCGACCGAATTTATATTGTTTGTTTCGCCACAAAATCCTAATAAGAACAAACAAAAAAAAAAAAAACATTTTCCGGCGAACACCGGTTCATCGACGCGCTCAAAATGATTCATTTTACTGTAGGTAAACAAATGACTTTATTGCGACTTTATATTTAAGAGCAGCTGTCGTTCAACATATATACGTATTTGATATTAGTTACTTATAAAATGAGTTCAATCTGATAGATAATCCTTAAGGTAAATAAATAATAATTGATTTTTGTATATTTTGCTTTTTACCCATTGAAAAACGGAGGAAAAATTGAAAAATAATAATAATAATTACTACTACGGAATTAATGTACGAAGACTTTGCTTGAAGACGTTTTTAGAGTAGATATACTGGATACGCATTATACATTCAGGTGAATGTGGTGAGCTTAAAAATGATATTTTAATATAGAAAAAACTAATAATAAAATCAATAGGGTAGGACATTCTCTAACGTAATAAACAATAATGTATAAATTATTTACTAAGATTTTTTTTCCTTTTTGTAAATGAATTTACTAGTTTAGAATTGTTATTGAATATAAAATATGTATGAACGATTAATTTCGACGCGAAGTGATCAAGTTACGGCCCCCAGTTCCTCTATTCAAAACGATCGAATACGTCGAGAGAGCTCTAATTTTAACGAATAGAAAAGTCTTTTCAAAAAATTAAAATTCCAACGTTTTTGCCAATTCGTTTTGGTATTAAATATTATTCGTACCAATAAGTTCACAGACGTTTTTAAATTGTCCGTATCAATTTTCAAACCGCCAAATTGCTCGAATAAATTGCCGGGAGATTTCATATTCGAATTTCGTATCTGGTTTCCTATTATGTTATGAGAATATAATATTATATATTTCAACGAAACAAATCTTTTCTATTTTCCTTTATTTTTCACATTTTTTCTCTCTACAAATTACAATATTTATTTGTATTTTAGACACGATTCGTAACCAGTACCCATTAATTTTACGGTAGATTTGTTTCAAAAAAAAATTTTGATATTTGTACATTGAGCGAAACGTAATTTTTATCATTTAAGATAAAAAAAAACCGTATAATAATATGCGTTTACGTTGCGCATAATCCGCGTACACTCGGAATATCGTAAACTACAAAATACAGTATTCGAATAATATTTATATGGTTATTACACATATAAATGCACGATTCATGTTCGTATATAAAGAAATAAAACGAACAAGCTACGTAATATAATATTATAATAAATAGACGACTATAAACAAAATGTAAAGAGAAAATAGAAAATATTTTGCTCGTATTCACTATAATAATAATTACAAAATAAAACAAGTTTAGAAGAAAAACAAATCAAGTCTTAGCAATTATTAGTTATACAGTACGTTTACATTTTAACGCATTTCTTTACAGTTATTATAAATATATATATATATCTGTTGTTAGGATTAAATGTGATTTCAATGATACAGACCAAGTTTATAAAAAGGGAGGATAAAAAAAAATTTTTTTGCTCTCATTCACTACAAATCGCATTCCCGATTAGGGGATCTGACCACCACGTCCTCCCTTGTACACGTCTCTGTTTGATTTTATATATAATATAATATTTTTTCGTTTATCGAGTATGATAATAATAATGATAAAAAAAAAACTACGTAAATTCCAAGAGCGACTACACAAATGTAATTTATTTTTTTGAATTTCACGTTAAGTATTTTTCTTACAATCAGTTTTTAAAAACCATACGCCTTTGTACAGTTTTTAAAGAATTCGCGTTTTCAGTGCACATTTTGTTATTTCAATTGTAACGAAATTATATTAAATTCCATTGGGTACAATTAATATTACAAGCAATCGCGATTATTATTTTTTTCTCCCGTTTTCAAATCCTGGAAAAACTATTTTTATAAGAATTTCGAACGTTTTCTTTTTGTTTTCGAACGAAACTTTGTAATTAAACTGAACACAACGATGAAGTTGAATGTTAAACGTGTAAACGAAAACAACAGCGAAAAAATCGAAAGATACACGTACCATCGATTTGAACTTACCATAGTAGAAGACTGTTGGTCTCGTACGGTAATTTTTAATTTTAATTTTTATTTTGTTTAGATGACAGCGTGACCGATTCACACCACAATCGGACCGAACGGTGTTGTAATTTTCCGCTGTGCATTTAATGAAATAAAAAAAAAATTATACTTGTATATGCAAGCAAAAGCTTTGTGTTTTGGTGGGATAATAGAATTTTCGTATAATATTTCTCCTCTGCATATCGGAGAGATTTTTTTTTATCAAATTAAATATAATCTGTTACTCCTTAGAATCAGTTGAGTAGTGGCGGAATGGGACGGCGGGAAACCAGTAAATTTCCCGATGGGCCGACGTTCACTGACGCTCCGTTCTCATACGTTACTTTTAAAACGTTTATCTTCACATAATTTGTAGAAAAAAATTTTTTTTCTCTTCAATGGTCGTGGCGTACATTTTAAATTTCTGTTCGAATACCCAAGAGTATACGAAATATACTATAAATAATCCAATACTGAACATAAACGTATTTCTTAACGTAATATCACAATTTTAATATGTCAAGAAGAAGGGAGCTCGTGTTACATTAGTGTCTGTTACCGCCTTTAAGTAACAATGTGATATAAACACGTTTTGACAAGGGAATATTGTATTGAAATAAAGTAATATAAAAATATAATCATCATTCATATATACTAAAATACATTATACAACTAAAAATTGTAAGAAAATATTGTATGAATATAAAAATATTACATGAATAAGTGGTATATCATGAGGTTAGACAAATTTCTGCGGCCGAATTATTATTACAAGACAATTATTTCTCTGTCTATAAATAAGTCGCGTTTTACGCGTGGCGTAATAAAATCACACGTTCCAACGTTCATTCCATCATTAAAACAAGTATAAAAAAAAAAAAAAACAATTAATCCTAAAACCTTCAAAACTACATTTTTAAAAACTTTATGTATTTCTTAAAATTTTGGTATCACACTCTCATTATTAAAAAAAAATATTGTGGGCTGTTTAGGAAAACTAAAACAATATTATAAAACAATTTTTTTTGGCAGTTTTTATATTTGTTGTTAATAAATTATTGAAACAATTACTTTATTTTCCTTTATTCTATTGAAATATTGTACTGAATGCTATAAAACGAATTAAAAAGTGAATAATAAAATGCTAAAATAGAGAGAAATTAGAATTTTACACCTAACATATGATATATAGATACATGGCCGTCGGAGTGTGTGATTTTTTTGACGTCACGCGTAAAACGCGATTTATTTATACGTATAGGAAAATAATTGTCCAACAATAATAATAATAATAATAATAATTTGACCGCAGAATTTTTTCTTACCTCGTGTAATATTTAGTCAAGTGATAAAAAATGTTTACAATTTTTTGAATTGCATAAACCTTTAATGAATAATAATTATTCGGTGTTTTCTGTAATTCTACACATCCCTGTGTACAAGTATATAACCACAGTGTTATGTAACACGAAAAATAGCGAATCATTTTGCATTTCAAAACAAAAATTGTTCGAACAGTGCGATTAATTTTCTCGTTTCGTTTGTTTTGCTGTCTACTCGTTATAATTGAAATGCATATGAAATTCTGTAATTCTCAATTTTAGAATTAAGGCTTATTTATGCCAAGCAGATTTTCCTCCCCCGACCCGTTGATGCACTATAAGCGGTGGTTTTATTTTATTGAAGTGAATTGATTAGAACAAAAAAAAACAAACACCTTTATAATATATATATATATATAGAAGATTTGAAAATGATAGAAGAAGGAGAGAAAAATAAAAACTATTCATTTAATATGAGAGACGGCATGCGAAGAAAACGGAATAGTTTTGTATGTGTATTAATGCCTTTTTTTTTGTTATTACTAACGAATTTCTTTGCGACGAGATTACGAAGCATCACGTTTATAGATATTTGAACGGTGGTCCAGTTCACGTGCCGGGGGTGTAGTCGAGTAAAGAATGATGGCGACGAGAGAGATTAGGATTAGATCCAATGGTTTTCCACGGCAGCTGTTCAGCTCCATTGTGCGATCGGTTAACATTATCAGATTATCGTCAGATCTTTTTATGAAGCGGGTTTAATTGATCGGTGTATACGTATACATGACCGTCGTCGTAGACGTCTAACAACAATAACGTGAAGAGAAATTGATTGCAAACTTTCAACAGCACGAACTTCGGTTAATATTTACACGAGTGGAAAACGTGTGCACGCCGGATGTATTCGAATACACGTCTGTCTTGGCAATAATTCGCGTGTTTAATGGTAATTGTGCGAGATGAGAGAAAGTTTCCACTGAAAAACGGCTGCACGATGCCGTAGCGATGTTATATATATACATATATACGTATGTATATATATATATATATATATATATATATATATATATACCTTCTATCTGATGATAATATATGTAAATTATTATAATTGTCTGATTTGGTTAGACGAGGTTAGGTCATCTTCTAATCTTAGTTAATCGTCTGAACTATTCAACTGAAGCGTTTTTAAAATAATACCGTTATCGTGTAACGAAATACGAGATATTTCACTTCAGCCGTTAGTTAAAAATTATTCGAACAAAAAAATAATTTTGTTAAAGACAATGTTATCAATAATAAATCGATATTATATAAAAAAAAAACTCAAGAGTTTCGCCTCGCGTGAAATGCGATAATGTCAATAATGTTTAAAATATTTTTGAATTGAGTTGGTGTCAGGGATATAAATTGATTGATAAACATTAATTTTTAACTTTGCTACTTTTGGATTCTGAGCGAAGTTAATAATGTATTGATTTTATTTTTGAAATGACGTGTTTATTATTCTTTTTTAGTTTGTCTTTGAAAACTTTTAATTTTTTATTTTTTTGAGTGTGAACCACCGATAAGCTTTACACGCGTTACATGCTAATAGAAAATCGCGCCCAGATAGGTATTTTATTTGACTCGTTATTCGACTTTCCCGCATTTTTTCTCATAAGCGTAAAGTATAAAATTGCTAAACATGAAAAATTACAAAAATTCTGATGATATTTTTCGACAAATCCGTTACTTTTAGAAGTCGGGACGTGGACTATGATTTCTATATCTACGCGTTCATATATTGAAGCAATATTGGAAAAAACTTCAAACATCTTCAGTCATAATTTTTATAGTTTGATGTTTAAATTTTGAAAAAACTACAGGACGAGGAATTTCAATCAGAAACATTTGTTCGAATCGTATTTTTAATATAGGTTTGAAAAAATAATATTGTATAATACATCATTTGTAAATAAACACGTTTTAAATACTGTATTTATACACGAAATGCTTTTAAAGTCTCCACACCATCATTCTTTAACCGAAAATCGCCTGAACTAAATTCCCCCTCTTCTCTTACTCATCGGCTGAGTTATGCCAATGACTGAAATATCGGAATAGGACTTTTATACAATTTTGCTGGATCATTATGACGTAAAATATGGTAGGGCTACGAGTCCGGATGCAGTTGATAATATGTCCGAGCCGTAATGTATACCGCAAATACCGAAGCTTGTTGGGTACACAATGACCGTATAAATGGATCGTGGTGATCCGTCACAAATCTAATTTAACCTAATGATAGCTTACACCTCTCGACGTTCACACACACACACAAATATTTTGAATGACGCGTGTGTGAAATGTAATGATATGGCTGTCGTTTGAATGCATTGTATAACATTACGGCAATCCTCGCATGGATATACTCAAAATAACGTGTACCTAAATGCCGGTGTATTGAAAGACTGGCGGCGACTAAGCAACTGAAATTGTCCGTATTCCTCACAAAGAGATTTACCAAACCAGGTGCACACGCATATTCCAGTTATCTGGATTTCGTGTAAAACAGTTGTTACGACGACCGTTCGTGCAACGAAAAATCGTTTTTAAACGATTTAAAAATCTTTTATATTTTCCCGTTGTGATATTCTGTTGCAGCATTGGTCGCGAGGGAGCTCTCTAACCGGCCGTGCGCTCTTCATCATTATCGTTTTGAATAGTATACGTTTTGAATGTGTCTACTTACCTATTTTTATTAAACATACGGAACCTCAATGCCGCCTAAGTGTTGTAGTTAAGAGTTTTGTGAATTTAAAGTGTTAAAGCCACTTTTTTTTTTATGTCGGTTTTAGACGTATGCGCTCGTTCACCATTCTTGTCGTCTGAGTTACGTTTCTGCATTCATTGGTCGCGCAAACCGTCATGTCATTTGACATTTAAGTGAATTCTCTAATGATGGCTGACTACGAAAATATCGTTCTTGAAATATTGAAATTGCAGGCATTAATACTATAAAAATTGTTTGACAGCTTAATGGTGATAATTTCAGTTACCAGCTTCGTGTCATTGTGAGTGAACGTGGATTTTGTTCTATATTGTTCCGTACGAATTGCAGCAGGACGTGATATATCGCATGTTATGTGTACATATTTCTATAACTGTATTTATATTAAATAAATAGCGAAATGTATCGACGTTATTTCCGTTTATAATCAACAACGGGGTTTTACGAATATTAAAAAACATTTAAAAAAATTGTAAAACGTACTAATAAAAAATATGATAATGTCTCGTATCGTATGCGGTGATGGAAAAGTGGAGCGTATTTGTATTTTTTTTTTTATAAATAAAAAAGAAGCCATTTCGGAGTACGAATACCATAATATAATATTTATTGTATAATAAAAAAATAAAATAAATTCGCTTGTGTTTAATGTTTTGGCATAGCCATCATATCAATTATACTTTCCAAGATGTACGAAATTGCAATTTATCTTTTTGCGTACTGTGTAGGTGCTTTTGTGATTTAAATAGTAAACCACAATATTAATGCGTAATAATATTCAGTAGTATTTAATATAATTCTACACGGTAGTATAAAATAATAATACGTACCCTATGTGTGTGTATAGAACGTATGCGCACTATATTGTACTCGTTTCGTATCTAAAACAAACACATTATTGGTGTTCCGTCAAGTCAAGACTTTTTAGATGAAGTCGGTAGTTGGTGAAATGCAATTTCTTCGGATTTTCACTAATTAAAAAACTTAAACCGTTTCACAATGTTCTCTAACCGTCCCGTCGTTCTCCGTCGTCCCGTCAATAGCTGCTATTGCCTATATATATATATATATATATAATTTATTAAATTGACTTAAAATATACGAATATATATATATATATATATATATATATATATATATATATATATACACAGTGTATTATTATAATACACTGTGCGAATGAATATAAAACAAGCATAAAAACATATTCACGAAATTTCCCATTTAAACGTCTAGACTGAGTAATATAAAATACTTTTTTAAAATACAAATCCTTTCAGCTTTCATTATACTTTTTAATAACGAATCACGATAACGCTCTATCAACTCGCTGTTATTACGATGTGTCGTTTAATTTTATATAGTATAACTATATTTTTATACTCACAAAGCATTGAGTAAAATCTCTTTAAATAAAATGTTATTACTGTATCATATATATGTAGATACATAACCTTTATTCAATTTTAATTACTTTGATTTATTTCCAAATTATTATTGTATTAATACAAAACGCTTCGCGTGGCTTTTATCTCCACTCGTACAAATCAATGTCAAAATAAAAAATTTCTCAATTAAATAAAAGAATATTTTATACACCACATCAAGTTATTTTACTTTTAAGAATAATTAGTTCATTATTACCAATTACGTGATCGACGTTTAATTAATGATCAATTATTATTAACAACAAGTTTTCTATGATATCCGCTTTTCCGGCCTAATTTAATTCAATTTCTATTCATTCGAAATACCGATATAATACGTGTTTTACAATTATAAATATCGTAAAATATTTATATTTCATAGATAACTTTAGAAAGTTCATTAAAAGTAACTAGTTTTTTTTTTTTAAGGAATATAAGAGAATATTAATTACACAACAATTGGAAACGACCATCGGTAACAGGAACAGAGGAAAGAATTGTATGTAATTTCATAGTGTTATTATTGTCTTTATAGTCTGAAACAAAATAATAACGTGTTCAATCGAGAGGAAATCGGCAACATAATTCGAATAAAATAATAATAATCCTCGCGAATGCTCGCAATTATTTTTCGAAAAAAATTATAATAAATAACGGAGCGGAAAATCATTGAAAATATAATTTACGAGATAATTTCTTTATACACATATTTTATTCGAAAAGGAAATTGACACAATTATTATAATATAAACGCACGACTTATTCAAACACTGCAAGTGCATTTATAATTATTAATTTGACATTATTTGATCCGTTCTTGTTAAAATATTATATTAATTCGTCAAGTTAAGATTAAGATATTTGTTATTGTGTAATTTTTTTTTGCGACGACAACTAAGAAAATAACAGAATTTTATTTCACATTGGATGTGTATATAAAACTCTAATATTGAAATGTGTGACGATTTTGAAATAAAATAATTTTTCCTTGTTTGCGGCTAGTTTTTCATCTCTTTTGACATGTCTTGTTCGACAAACTTTCACTCCTCGTTAAAGTCATCAGATTTTGATAAATTTTCGTGTTTTTTTTTTTGGAAAAAAAGTCATCTATTACAGAGCGTGTTAGACTTCGGTTTTCAAAATTATGTTTCTAAACGTTTTAATAAGAATTTGAATCAATTTTCACAAGTTTTTTTTTTGTAAAATGTATTATTTTTCTGCGTAAAACAAATTATTTTTCAACAATATAATAAATAGGTACTTTAATTATTTTACCGTGAAATATTTTTCTCGGCAATTTTCTTCTACACACCCCTGAAACTTAACTGCGTACCTTTTTTTTCCTCGATTATCCTTCTTCGCTGACATTTTCCTGAACACTGCTAACGAAAAACGTTCCTTATATTTTTCTTCTCTGGCCATCGCGTGACTACGTCAAAATTTCCTTTATTCCATATGTCGTCGTCAATATCGGTTTTTTTCTTCTCCAAACCGACACGAATTTTTACGTTATCGAATAAGAAAAATCAAAGGCTTGTTGATTGTTGCGGTGGACAAAGTCATTCGAAAAAAAACGGGTATTTGTACCTTTTTTTTGTAAACGGATTCGAGTCGAACAAATTCCCTTATGTGGGCGTCGAAATTTTTTTTATACGATTCACCCTAGTTAGTTTCGGACACGAACGACGACACGTTTTTCGGACGTGTGTACACCACGTAGTCGAGTCGTGACCAACGTGCGAATTATCGAAGAATTTTCATACACGTTAAATAAAAATTAATATAATCGGGCGGTTCGAATAAATTTCTTTCTATATATATATATATTATTTGTTAATAATAAATTGTTGTTCGAATGTCAGAACCCCAGTGACAGAACAATATTTAAACAAACGGTTACGCTATTACGTAATACTGGACGATTTTTTCCCCCGCAATCGCGGCATATGTTACAACACCAGTTGATCAGTATTTTTGTTCGATAAAAACCGATTAAATTAAACCGGCGACATTTTTATTCAAGCACGTTGTCGATAATTAGAATGAAGTCAACTCCCTCTACCAATGAAATACCCACATCGAAGAATAATAACAAAAAAAAATCATTTGAGAATCTATTAAGACTAAATGCAGGTGTAGAAAAAGGATAAGAAAGCATGTAAATAGCTTATAAATAGCGGTTCGAAACCATTGCGCTGCACAGTGTAGTTGCGGCGATCAACGTGTATCCTCACACACGACGCGTGCGTCATGGCGTGTAGCCATAGCGAGCAAAGGCGAACAAGGTTGTTCGCGTTTGCTCGCCGTGGCAAGACCGAGCGATCCGCTGCCTTGCCTTGTACTCTGTTCCAAGCTGGCGCTTATATCAGAGAACAGGAGTTATTGGATCAGTTAGACTGGATTTGTGAGATGTTTGAGATATTAGAATGAGATAGGTCTCTTGACGAATCTTTCTTTGGTGGATGGTCTATTGGAGATTGATTTGATGTGGGAGTAGTTAGAGTTGAAGACTGCTGATTTTAATTGGAGGGATAATTTTTCGATTTCTTCTCGGAGAGTGTTGGTGTTGGTGGAGTTCCTTATGGAGTGATTTGAGACGAACAAAGGTTGACCTGTGATAGAGCGGAGGGTTGAGGACTGGAGTTGTTCCAGCTTGCGCTAGTTGCTGTACCGCTATCTAGTGACTACTTACTTTTCGGTTTTATAGCAGTAGACTGACGCGCTATGTCGGTATACGCGGGTGTTTAGTTTGAGGCCGCTGACCGAACGGTCAACCATACGCACGTTTACTATATTCATTATTATTATTATTATTATTATTATTATTATTATTATTATTATTATTATTTCGCGTATTTAAATGAAATAAAATTAACGTAATGATTCATCTTTCCTAGTTGTACACTCGTTTATACGTTTACTCGTTTATTTTACACTATTTTACTATTTTATAAACTTTTTCTGATTTACTAATACTCATAACGTTTTCTTACCCAACAGAGTTTACTGTCAACTAAGCGCACTAAACAACGCTCGATCACGACCGATGATCAGCGCATACCGTATACGATGATCGTCGGTCGAGCACTTATTCCAGCCTTTTACATGATGTTCAAATGGGTGGGGTGCTGTGAAAACGGAGCACAACCATAACATGATTGGACCAACTTACAAAGTCGATATTTAACTGATGATCTTATTGTAAACGCACACTGATTCGTGTGCCTATTTTGAACCGTACTACGGTGTTTGAATCTAAAGTAACATTTCCATGGCACGGTTAAATCCAAGTGGAAATTCGGTTTTCATTTTTGTCAAAAACGCGGTGCTATGAACCAGATTTGCACCGTACCTTGAACCACCATCAATTATTGATGATTTAAAACGGCGTCTGCAACTATAATGTTATTTCGGGTTTATTATTAGTAAACACGCGCGTACGTCTAAGTATGTATATATTACAACTGCGTTCGCACGTAAACGGGACACCGCGCAAAACGGAAATTTTATACGCCACGCGCGAATACGTACACAAATTTATTTCGTGTATTATGTGTATATAAATATAAATTATGCATATAGTTATATATAATAATAATAATAATAATAATAATAATAATACGCGAGAGCCAACGTTATTGTATAATGAAAACGATTCGGCCTCGAAGATTTCGTTTAATTAAACTTTCGCTGCTCATTAACCGTATATATTCGAAATTCAAACGAGTACATATTATATAAATACACACGTCGTAATATACATTTACATGTGTGTGTGTGTGTGTGTATCCCGGGGGTGTGGTAAAGAAAATGTGTTCTCATCGAGTGTGTAATTCGCGTGTGCATATTTAATAGACGGCGCGATGAAAACGCCGCGAGTTTGTTGTTTAAAAAAAAAATATATATATATAAATTAAATTATACTTTAGGTCAAAATATACGTATAACACAGTGGAATGTAAACGTTTGGTTACAATAGCTGAATTTTTATTATCGAATCGAATAGTAAAATGAAACAATCGCGTGATTACTGTTTTAGATTTATAATTTCAAGAGATGACGCGTACGACGAATGTTGACTCATTATAATAATATTGTAAACGTTCGCTGGTTAAACCGCGGATTTTAGTTTTGAAAACGCGTTCACTTGCAGGGATTAACCGCACGGCGAAATTACCGAAAAACTATTTTATAATTAAATTACGATTTTTTTTTTCGCAAAAAATTTACTTTAAACGTATGTATGGGGGAAAAATGAGGTTTTATGGAATTGATTGTTCTATTTTTCAAACTCGTCCGTAACGTTAACACATAAATTTACGTCGCGTGTTTTATTTAATAACGTTTCATTCTCGTATGAGTGGAAATTAACAAATTATAAAAACTCGCCGCTAAATAATTGTCTCACGAACCATCTCGTTACAAACGCGGACTGTATTAACTCTCGTTTAGTTAGGTTGCACACATTGCTATAACTACGAAATGGTTGTTCCGTTAAAGACAGAATACGCGTAAAACTAACTACTAGCGTAGTGTACGAAATATCAAAAAACAAAACGTTTAGTAAAACGTCATATTATGCAATTATAAACCGAATGAAATAGTAAACGTTTTTAGTTCACAGTTTTTTTTTTTCAGTTGAATTAACTGTGTATATCATATACAAGGAATTTATCGACGGAGAAGATGTATGTAGTTTTTTTTTTTTTTTTTATTAGCGTTCGGGACTAAGTAAATTTTTTTTCTCGGACGGCGGCCAAACGGAAAGAAAATTAAAAACACCGCGAGGTTTTTTTTCTTTTGTGTTCCAACGGGTCCATCATATTGTTCTTTGCGCGTAAAAAGAAGAAGAGAAAGAAGAAGAAATGGCGGCGATTCGTTTTTTTTTTATTATTATTATTATTATTCAATACGTTTCGCGAATCCGTTTTATAGAAACGGACGGTGGCGTAATATATTTTAAAATAATCATCGCGTTACAATGGCCTCGTAAATAATATTCCCTCATGTCTGGTCGCTCGCGTCCATAATACGGGATCGTATTCTTCTTTAATAATACTGTCATATCGAGGAGTCGCGACGCGCGTCTGCGTCGGCTTCGCGCCGTATTATAATTAATTTTCAATTAATTATTAACGAATCAATCGGGCGCGTGCATTGTTTCCTCCGGCCGCCGCGTGACGAACACAACTCGCGCGCGTACGTACTACAACGACAATTTCGTTCGTCGAAAATGTATTATTTTACAATATATATATAGTTTTATACGGTGGTTTTTAAACACAAACACCGGTTTTTAATTAAATCTGACTCGGTTCCGCACCCGCTCCCATATTTGCCCAGCCTCCAGCGACGCGACAATGGTTAAAATTAATAATAATCATATATAATACGCTCGTGTTACAGGAGAATCGGTCGCGATTTCGATTTTAATGAAGACCATCACCACGGTTATTATTATTATTATTATTATTATTATTATTATTATTATTATTATTATTATTATTATTATTATAATATTATTATTATAATTATTATTATTATTATTATTATTATTATTATTATTATTATTATTATTATTATTATTATTATTATTATTATTATTATTATTATTATTATTATTATTATTATTATTATTATTATTATTATTATTATTATTATTATTATTATTATTATTATTATTATTATTATTATTATTATTATTATTATTATTATTATTATTATTATTATTATTATTATTATTATTATTATTATTATTATTATTATTATTATTATTATTATTATTATTATTATTATTATTATTATTATTATTATTATTATTATTATTATTATTATTATTATTATTATTATTATTATTATTATTATTATTATTATTATTATTATTATTATTATTATTATTATTATTATTATTATTATTATTATTATTATTATTATTATATTATTATTATTATTATTATTAATATTATTATTATTATTATTATTATTATTATTATTATTATGGTCCTTTTATCATTCGCATTGCTAAAATTGCGAGAAAAAGCGTCATCCATTTTTAACGTATTAGAAATCATTTGTATATTTCATATCAGTCTTTTAGTTTTTCACTGGTCAAAAATATAAATATATATATATATATATATTATTTGTTTAAATTTATATTTTTTATACGATAAAGTTATAATTATATATATATATATATAAAATTTTTATTATAATAAATATTTTAATTCAAAATCGTTATATTACTATTAATTTACTTTTTTTTTTTGTTTTTAATTCTATCGCGTTCATAGATTATTTCGTATAACTATAAATTTATTATTAATAATAATAATAATAATAATACTAAATCGTCCAACTTAAATTGACAACGTGTAAAGTTAATTATTGTATAATATTATTATTTTTTTTCAAACTAATCGTATACTTTTTTCAGCGTACTCATATAATAATGATTTTTATACGAGTATACTTTACTACATATTTTAGATTGTAAAATATCGGGGAGGTTTTTTTTAATCTTAAAATATTAGAGTGTTTTTGTGAATATTATTTATAGGTTTTGTTGCGTCAATGATTTATTACGGCGGTCGTAATAAAAAATATTACGATTTTAACTTTAAGAATCAGTCAAAATAGTCGTACGAACACCGGTATCTACTCTATACGACCTAATCCAATTTCCAAACTTTTATCATACGTGCACCGTGCAAATATACTTATACTTATACTATATATACTGTACACGTGATAAAAATATGTTAAACACTCGCTGAGTGCTATATGAATATAACACAGAATAAAATACTATTTTCCGAGACAATATTATTCAAAGAAGCTTTTGGATCAAATATAATATATTATATTATTTTAAATGTCAGCCAATAAAACGTTATATTAATAAATATGTAAAAAGATTTCGATAATCTTGCATAAGTGTTCGTAAATTGTAATTTGTTATAAACACAATAAGAATTCGGGTAAAATTTGCAATAATATACGTATTTACAAATATCGACATAGAAATCACCAAAAAATTTATAGAAATTAATTATCATTATGTTCGATACGAGCTTTTTTTTTTTTTTTACTAACGTTTTTGATAGGTATTAACTATGAGAAGAACGCATTTTATAACCGAAATTGTTTAAATACAAATTGATTACAGATTTTTTCTGTAATCAACGCGATGTTCTTCGACAACATACGTAAACAATTCAGTATTTTATCAACGATGAACTGTGGGATCGTCGAATTAAAATTATTGACTAAGCCGCGGATAATTTTGTTGACGAGAATACGATCGAGAACTTGTGCGCGTTACAATAGGAAAACAAACGCGAACAACGCGTCTATTGATTATCAAATCGAATTAAAATCTATATTGAAACGGTACAGCGACTTATATGATTAGACGAAATCTGAGGGCAGTAATCAAAAACATTAAAATTGTATTATCGTGTTTTTACGATCGTCAAACACGATAGGAACATAAACATTACAATTTATTAAAAAAAATATTTAACCAGCATACTTGTCAATATGTCGCTAATTTTTTTTTTTTTTGTAATAACAATTTTCGTTGTTGAAAACATATATTATAATCTATTAAATTAAAGCATACGAAAAAAGAACGCATCGCGCACATTCCCATGTCTGTCGAAATGATTACGAATTTTTCAATTCGAAAACAACGCTGTTAATAGTGTATTATTTTTCCTTTAGGCTTTTTTTTTTTTGTTTGTTTTGTTTTATAAAAGCGAAATAAAGACAAATGTATTCTCCGCGAGTTCAAAATAATAAACTACACATTCGCGTAGAGGTCAATTACGAAAAAGAAACCTGTAAAATATGTAATTACGTATTAATTGCGTTAATAATTAAAACACAATGTTCTTTTAATGATTTAATTCGGTTTATTATAAAAAGGGAAAATACGGTAAATGAATAATTTATAGGAACATAATAATATTTTTACGAATTTCGGACGAATTATTATTAAACGTGAGACATTTGTTACGTCCAAGAGAAATGTGTATAATTGATTCATTAACGAACAAAATACAAATAAAAACGCGAAAAAACCATAGCATAGTCTATCAATGAAACGGTCGAACATGGCACGAGCGTTTTTCTTTCCCTCTACATTCATGAAACACTAACCGATACTAGGGATAATGTTTTCGTTTCGTTTCGAAATCGATCGACTAATGTATATTATTGCGAGTGCTTTTACCCGATGTCCGTGAACAAATCATTCGATCATTAAAACATTCGATTGTTATAAACGGGCAATTAAAACATTATCATATTCGGAACAACTGATATTTAATATTGTACAACGCAACACTGTATTGAGAAATCTACGAATCCACATATTCGGTTTTCTAGTGATTCCGGTGTGCATTTTGCCAAATCCCAAAATAAATGATCACCGGAGCACGTCGACGTTATTATTTGTCATAACTCGTATAACTCGTATTGGTTATTATTGTTGCATTTTTTTTTATTACTTGTCGCTCAAAAGCAGAAGAGAAATCTTCTGATCGGCAATCGAGTTCCTCACGTTAGTCCAATCGTTTTTTATTTTTCAATCGAATGTAATATTACATTTTTAGTTTTTATTCTTCCTTCATTTATTCGGTTCTCCGCCTCTCCCGTCGCCTTTGTAACACGCGGCCCCAAGTCACTCGGCGACTCATATTTATATACACTTAAAATGAATTAATCTTTTAAAACATATTGTTTCGCACGTAATACGAACACGAGTATAAAAACGATATAATTTCAAACGTTTGCCGTACTAAAAACTCTCCGTCGGTTTCGTCGATTTACAAATACAAGTTAGTAGAAAAAGAAAAAAATGAAAAATTAACAATAGACGTTTTGAAGGGAATTCGCAACAAACGGATTACGATCTCTCTTTTATGAAAGTTTGGCTTCGCAATATTGTACAACTTTTGTTTCGAAAACTAATTATACAAAGAGAAATAATTTTATCTTCTCTGATTCGATTAGAGTTTGTGTTTTGTAAAATTTTACACGACACATTGTCGTCTCGTTAGATGACATCAATTTGAATACATTTTTGGTAACAAAAAAAAAAAAAAATATATATATATTTTTTTTTCTCTCGATAATCACACGATAACAATGAGAACAACAGTGTTTCTTTTTGCGACAAGATCAATATAAATCGAGAGAAAAAAATTACAACGGACAGAAGGAAACGGTCGTCGAACAATGTGACTATACGGGCAACGTTAAATCGGTTATTTTCTCAACAGAAAGTAGCCGGCCATTAGTAACGCTCCGCTAACGATGGGCACAATAAGGTACGAGTAGTTAAACGTTTTCTTCAAATCCACCGAATCGTAAGTCCTGCGTACGGCTCGCTTCCAGTCGAAAATTCTGCCTGACCGTTCGTCGTCGTCAATTTTCGGACTGTACGCCGCAATATTTTTCCCGTCCGGCACCGACAACGTTTTCCACACGTTTATTTCGCGCGCGTGTCCTGCAACCATGGCCGTGCCCAGAGCGGCCATGTCTTTGAAATTCGCCACTTCCACGTTGGCGTTCATCACGTCTGCAAGAGATTGCATGATCATCTTGTTGCACGACAAGTATCCATCCACTTGTACATTGTCGATAATGGTCTTTAGATCCGCGTTCATCGATTCCACGACGTCCAGCGTCTGAAATACCACGGACTCCATGGCCGCGCTTAAAACGTCTTCTTTGACGCTGTTTTCGGATAAACCGACGAAAATACACCGCGCCTCGGGTCTCCAATGCGGCGCGTACAAACCTGCACGTTTTAAAAAACATTAAAACGCCTTAGTATACGACGTGGATCGCAATGAAAATTGCATATAAAATCTTCTGACTGGTGTCAACAACCGATAGCTGTTATTATTATTGCTTACAACTCTACTAGAACATCACTCGTTTCTAACCAGTAAACTTGTCAGAACGGAGTCTAGTACAGACGAGTAATGTTATAACGAGGTTAAAGCAACGGGGTTTTAACCGCCTAAAAGTAATTTATCTCTTCGATCCAAGACTTCAATGCTCGCTTGGCTTCTTCGTCCGACCCAAAGCGGGTGTTTTTAAGAGATCTCTTGAGGTATGGCAAAAAGTGGAGGGAATCTATGTCACATTGGGCGAATACGATTGGCGTCGTCGAATGACTTGAGATCGAGCGTAATCGCGCTGCAACAAAACCTCTTTCCGCTAACCCGCGAATCATCCTTAATTTTTTCATTTCCTCAGTGTACCTGGCAGAAATCGCGGTCGTTTCTTTTTCCAGGTAACCTTTTCGTCGGTTAAAAACTCATTGTTTCCATTTCGTTAAATATACGTCTGTACTAGGTTAAACAATATAATAATAGCTATTTTTTGTTATATGGCAGTCTAATGTCTTCTATCATTTTATATTATCGAAAATATCACTGCTATAGCTGTAATGCTATAAATATGAACTTTTTCATATTACTGTCATCCAACAGTAATGACAATTTATATCAAAATAAAGCACAGATTTATGCGGATGATCCGGAAAACAGTGTCCATGTGCCCCGAGAGCGTTTTAAGTTTAAAAGTCGATTATAACGGTGCGCGATTGATGAACTCGCTTTGGTAAAACGTAGAAAAAAAATGTTCGTGATATATTTTTGGAATAGAGTCACGATCATAACTTTTAATGCAATTTGTATAATTTTTGTTTGAATGCGAATTGAAATAAACCAAAGGTTTTCATATACGTTTATTTTCGCGCAATACTCACCGTTGAACGCGGGCACGAAGTAAACTTTACCCAATCGCTTTCGTCTCTTCGTTTTGAACGAGTGCGACGGGCACGTCGACTCCTCGACGTTCAGACACGACTTTGTCCATTCGATGGACTTCCCGACCGATGCGATCGGACCTTCCAACGCGAACGTCGGTCTCGCGTCCAACTGGCACGCGATCGTCGTGAGCAATCCGTTTTTGGAGAACACTTTATTGTGGCCGGTCACCGTGAAAACGGAACCGGACTCGTCCAACGTGATTTTGGTGACACCGCGGCGAAGACACCCGTGTCCGACAACAGCGGCTTGCCGGTCTCCGATCACGCCGGTTATCGGTACGCCGGCCAGCGGGCCGTCCGCGAACTTCCCGTACACCTCGGAACTGGTCCTGATTTCCGGCAGGCAGTTCGGCGAAATGTCGAAGAGTTTCAACAGCGACTTGTCCCATTTCAGCGTGTTGATGTTCATCAAGAACGTGCTGGACGCGTTCGTCGAGTCCGTGGCGAACACACCGCCTGCAAAGGTGTTAGACGCGGCGCACGTTATAATATAATTCGATAAAAGCCAAGAGCAGAAGTCAAACGCGCCGAACGATGATGAGTTCGTGGTTTCACTATTCACAATAAATACGATAACGTAATCTGATTTCAGTTCGATTCATTTGGTTACGTCAGGCGAACGGCTTTTCGGCGTAAAACAAAAGAAGCGTTCGAACGATCTCGACGCGCGTTAAATTCCGGCGGGAAAATTGTCCGCACTTAACGCGACCGGCAGAATGCAGGGAGAAAAAAACCGGATAAATAGTTGAAATTTCGACGTAGGCAAATGGTTTGTTTTTTTCAAAAGCTCAAAACGAGCGTAGAGAACGCGATTTAAAAATATCTACTGTAAAATCGATGAAGTGTTCTGGTGGATTTTCAAATGTCCCCTTGTTTCGGGGACGTCTCAGTGTCGCAGTTTAAAACCACGTTTTCGGCTCACGTATACCGTTTACGTATTTTCAATTTCCGTCGTTCGTTCTTTTCGGCGTATATTTCCAAATCTAAGATCACGCGATTTTTTTTTTTTGAAACTCTCCGTGTTCCGCTACAGCGGAAATTTTACACACTCTTTTAATACGTCCCTGATTCGTGTTCGAGAAGAAAACCTGTTGTGTCTCTATCGACCCGTGGTTCGTCTTACGTGCGGAACAACGAGTTGCCGTCGTCGAATTGCGACCGAGAACGTTTCTTTATTTTTTTCATTTTTTTCGCGAAAAAAGTGTAGGAGCGAACGACATCGTTCAACGGAACAGACACCCGACCCGAAACCAATACGGGGGGGGGGGGGTGGGAATCGTGCAACAACGACAACCGCACGCGCACCCGTACCCCACACTGCCCGACCTGACCGCACACGCACCTCTCATTCCGCCGGTCAGGTTCCACAACAGCCACGAGTCAACGGTGCCGAAGTAACACCGGCCCTCCTTGTAGGCGTTGATGACCGCGATGACGTTGCGGAGCAGCCACGCGATCTTGAACGCGCTGAAATACGGGCTGAACGGCAGCCCGCACACCTTCTGGAACCGGAACGCGTCGCCGGAGCCCGCCGCCGAGTACTCGTTCGCCACGCACGCCGACCGGTTGTCCGACCACAGTATGGCGTTGCACAACGGCGCGCCCGTGTTCTTGTCCCAGGCCACCACGGACGACCGGTGATTGGACAGGCCGACGGCGACCACGTTCGCGCCGCACACGCTGCCCGCGACCACGGTGTTCTCCACGCACACCCTGACCGCGTTCAGGATCGCCTTGGGGTCCTGTTCCGCGTGACCGGGACGCACGGTGAACACGTTTTTCACCGGCACCCGGTACGTTTTCACCGCGTCGCCGCTGTTCGCCCTGAACGCGTAAAAGCACACCTCGTTCGTGTGCACCACAACGGAACCGACCAGCGGCGAATCGCAGTCCATTCTGTTCTCCGAGTAATCCAAAGGGTTCCGCGATCACCGTCACCGCAACGGATTAGCACGTACGCTTTTTTTCCCCCGGAGCAAATCCAAAGGATATCCGACAACTTTTTCCTATTTTGTCTTTTTTTTTTTTGTTTTTATTCTCCCTCACAAAACACACTCTCGGCGGGGCGTCGAGAAATAAATACAAATATCGTTACAATAACAATTACGTGTTCGCGTTATTTATGTTTATATCTATGGACACGAGAGCAATTTATTTATTTTTGTTTTTTTTTTTTCTCTGTTTAATACTTCTCGTCAATTTCGACGTTAATTACGCTAATTATTACGCAACACGCTGTGCCGACGGTAATGCGCGGGATATATTTTCGTTCGAACTCACAACGGAAAAATTTTAATGTTTCTAATCGAATAAAACGAACGAAATAGAGACTTAAACGAAAAAAGTACGCGATGAAATTAAGCGAATTTCAAGAGTCGTCCGCGATTCGTTACGGTTTAAAAGCAGGAGAAAAAACACCGAAATTGTTATTATCACATGTATGTGAAACATACACTTCTCGCGTTACCTCGTATAATTTACTTAAACAGCGTTTAATAATTTTTTCGTTTCTTGTTCTTGAAAAAACGCGGAAAATATTATGTAACATAATATTTTTCTACCGTATTATTATTATTATTATTTATTATTTATTATTGTAGTGGAAAGATAACGTTGAAATTCGTTAATCGCTTGTACTTTATTATTTTTTTTTTTTTTTACGGTATTACTATAATTATTCTTTAATGAATAGTTCTCGAATCACGTAGGGGCTCTGGTCTTTTATACGTATAAAGACTATATAATTGTGATTTCCTTGGAAGTTCTTACACGGAATTATTTGTATATCACATATACGCGGGGCAATGATTTTCATCCACGCGAAAATAGAGAACACGAGATGTATAACACCGGATTTGAACGTTTACACTATTAAGAAAAATGTTTTTCGTTCTAATTTTTGATTGACGTTTTATAATGTATTAATGCGCGTTCGCTTTTCCCTCGAATAATAATTTTTTTTTTTTCTTTTTACAAAATATACATTTATATTTGTTCAAAAAGCGAGTTTTTCTCTAGTGAGACGTGAAAATTATAAATATAATCCATCTAACACGAAACTTTTATTTCGTATAAATATAATGACAAGCTTGTGAAAAAATCTTTTTTTTCTTCTTTCTTTTTACTTTCCTTTGCCACATTAAAAAGTAGAATTTTTACATTTAAGTGTATTTTATACTCAACCATCATCATCCATCATTCGTTTAGTGCCTCCTGTAGTGACTTCAATATCCAAGTATTAACTAATGCCGTGGCTCGAAAACACACCGAGAAAACGAGCTGATATTTTATGAATTTATGACTTCATAATCGTATTAACGACCTATTGATTTACGGTCGAAATTCGTTTTTCTCATTTTCTCCACCGTCTCTTCTTCTTATATTTACTACATCGTTTTGCGGTGCTAGCCACTGGCTTTTTCAATTTTAACGTAGTCATTATTGCATTAATCTCCGAGCACAGGCAAAATATGTTAATATTTTTCTGGTATATTAAAAATCCTACGTTAAATGTATAATTGAATAAGACACGCAATTATTATCGTATAAATAAAACACGGTGCTGTAAAATTGGCATTTAAAAAAAAAAAAAAAATATTAAGTCGGTGAGCATATCGGAACGATTACACAAATATAAAACCCTGCGTAAATTTCAAAGCGTTCTTCTAAGAACAAACTTGAAGTAGGCCTTAATAAAGAGAAATATCAGTTATCGAAACCAATACGTGGTCGACCACTACACGCAGAATTGGATTTTCATTTTATTTAACCGCCTTATACAGTGTACAGTTCTTTGGAAAACCGATAAAATCAAATAAAGTTTTACAGAAAAAAAATTTATATAAATATAATGCGTTTTGTACACTCGAGAATCATTATTATGCGCAATGACGTAGAGTTAAGACGTAATATTTTTAGAGTATTTTTATTTTTTATGTTTGCTTAATTATATATAAAAAAAAAGTAATAATTTAAAACGATTAAGATTTAAAACGTAATAATTTTTGTGGTAAGATTTCACGCACGTGGTTCACTGACTTCATTTGAGATTATGCTAATTGCACGTAATGGTAATATTTCACAAGCCAAATATAATATGTCACAAATTTTCAAGACGGCTATATTTTAGAGTTTTTAACTTTTCTTTTTTTTTTTAATTTAATTAAATTTTTAACCCGTTTTTTTAAATCTAGAAACGATTTAAAACTTATATCGGTAAGTAATGGTTTTTTTTTTTTTAATATTTATTATCGATTCGTGTATTCGCGTTTTCTTATTATTCTGTGATATTCGTAATATTAAAAGAAAAAAAAATCTTAATTTTCAAGCAAATCATAATTTTTTAATTGAACGCGAAATCCGTCGTTGTTTATTCCGTACAGAAAACATCGATATCACGTCGAATGGAACTTATTCTCACTCGTAAAATACCAAGCGCACTCCTGTATAATTATTTGTCAAATACCACCAGCAAGGGCAGAAAACCCATTTTCACACGAAACAAGTAGCGGCAAACGGAATGAAACGCTGTAATGCTTGCTTGAAAACAAACGAGTCAACGTCCAAAACGAAACCAATGGTTTTTTTTTATTCTGTCACTAAACGCGTGTCTTTCGTTGAGCGGTCACAAACATAAACACGTCAATGTACGATTTTGTTCATTTTAGAATTTAGATTCTAAATTGTTACGATTACGAACGCCGCGCCTTTAATACACTTAAAATCGGCTAATATCAAATAAACCAAATAATATTGAAATTTTGATAATAGTACAATGAAAATTATATAAAAAAAACTTTTGTCGAGTTTTTCCCGTAACCCACCACACAAGTTAAGAAACCGTATTATTATTATTATTATTATTATTATTATTAATTTAATAATAACCCGTCGGTTTCGGAATAATCCGACGTATACGTATATCAACGTAAATATTTATTGTGAATCAATCAAAATCTAAGTACGTATAGAAAACCTCACGCACGTACACACGTGTGAAACTCGCGTATTATTTGTGTATAATTTTAACGATACGAAATTAGCGAACGGTGCGCGCGTATCGGAACATTTAATAAAGACGATCGTTTGTTATGGATGCGCAGTAAGCCGGTCGAGATTAAAACGGCGTTTCGTACACACACAGTTTTGCAGATTGGAAACAACTCTATAATTCTGCGAAGATCCGTTTATAATTAAATTCTGTTTTGTCCTTCCATTCCCGTATTTTTCCGCCAATTACAGTGATAATATAGACTTTTCACGCGTTGTAAGTCGATCGAGTTACGCGCTGCGAGTCGTTTGAAATTTGAAAATATCGATTGTATTTGTACAATTTTACAAAGCTCGGATCAGTTTTGCGTTTAGCGTATAAACGATTTACGAAACCTCGAAATGAGTTTTTCGCATTTTTTTCCCATGCAAACCTATTGTCGAAAATCGGACGTTTTGACAACATTTTCAGTTGGTTTTTTTTCAAAAAAAGAACACTTATTGTTTTTTTTTTTTTTGTTACAACATAAATTCTTGTCAAACAGATTCGGATAGATTTTCCCAATGGCCGCGAACAATGTGTAATTTTTCACTAAACGCGCGTGTCTTAGATATTTTAAGCAAATTATTATAAAAAAAAAAAACAAAAAACAAAAATTACGGCAATGAATTTAAAACAAAATTTCACGTTGAATGAAAAAGCGAGAATCGTAAAAATTTTACATAAAATGTATAATAAATGTTTTACAAATATTAGCGTACGAGTCTTTGATGTTATACACGTAGTTAAAAACAGTATTCTTTGAACCGCACGTATATAATAATAATAATAATACATTTTAAAGGAGAAAAAATATCAATAACGCCCTTTTTCCGTATCTTACTTATTAAAATGTATATAATTGTATTGTTTTTGTTAAAGCAAACTAGAAAGGCTTCGTTCCATTCAATTCAAGAACACAGGAGTTTAATAACATTTTCTGTCCTCTAAATTGATATAAAAATAATTCCATTATTATATTATTATCAACACAACGTTCTGTGTATTAACGTCAGTGGTTTTTTTCTTCTTAAAACTAGATAAAGCACTTGACGAATGTTTCTCTTTTCCACTTTTCTTTCAAAAATAATTTCAAAACGCAATTTGTTTCTTTCGTGTATAAGACTACAAAAAAAGAAAAAAAAATATATATATATTGTATTATAAAAATAACGAATTTATCATATACAACGCGCGTATTTATTTTCTTCGAGATAAATATTTTTACAAAAAACCATTTCAAATAAAATCCATTAAAACAACGTTACTATTAAAAATAATAATAAGAATAAATTATCTCATCTTAAAAAAAAAAATCGTTTTCTGTGCTTTAATTCATTACGATTTTACAGGGAAAACGTCTAAATTATGTTGTTCGACAAACATATTCACGCAAATTTTGAATGTACAATATATTGATAATTTGTACAGACTTCATTTTTCAATACTCGTTTATTACATTTATTTATGAATTTACGCGTTTATATATATTATATATATATATTTATATGCTTATATATATATTCACATTCTAAATAAATCTGGGAAAATTATCAATATTTTTATGTTTAACTCCAAATTAGAATATCTTTATTTACTGATCAGATCAGTAAAAAAAAATTCGGGAGTTTTTTTCCTCTCCGTAAATATTTTCGACTTTTTTTTTTAAACTAATTATAGTATTTATGTCCAATTAAATTGGATATACTTGGAATTATATAAATTATATGAAAAAAAGTGGTAGTTCTCTCTCTCTCTTTTTTTTTTACTAATATTATATATCCTAACTGTACATGTATGATATAGTAACAATAATATATATTATAATATAAACACATTACTATACTAGTCGAAATTCCTCTATATATTATAAAATATTTATGCGTGTGCGTGCGAGCACAAAATGTGTAATAAATTCGTAAATTTTTTGGCTCTCCGCAATCGTGACAAAACTTTCTGTACTCGAAATGTCGGCTGTGCGATTGGACAATTTGAATATCTGGCACGACACAATTATATCATTGTTATCACTGTGATAAATAAAATAATAAATCTAAACATTAAAATGTAGTGCGCGAATAGTGTACAATTGATATATTTATTATTCGTGAAGTACAGTCCATAAAAATATTGCGCTATTCGCGCGTCGTTTTACACAATTTAATTCGTTATTTATTACGTTTATGTTAATAAAAAAAAATAAATATTCTTCTACGTGTAAACAATACGCTATAATATTATAGAGTAAATAATGTTAATATTTTCGAAACACAATTAAAAATGACATCGAATTTTCAGTAACCATTTTGATTTTTATTATTAGAAATACAATACGATTTTTTTTTTTTTACCAAATTTAATTTCAATTTTTTTTTATAAATTTCGTTTTTATTTACAATATTTTCCTCCGTGACAAAATTATTATTATTAAAAAAAAAATTGTTGAATAATATTACGAAAACCATTAAATCTCAATATATATATATATATTTAATAAATATAATAAAAAATTAAATATTAAAAATACATTATGACAGTATTATATTGTTCTGTTATACCTTCAGTAAGCCGAAAAAATGATATATTGTTTTGTTATTAAAATTATATACATATATGAATATGATTATTATTGGACGACACTGAAAACGTAATAAAAATGTAGATGATATCCTATGTTTTGCACCGTTATAATATTTATTTTATTATATGCTTTTGATAAATAAATATTTTCTTAAGGATCCGAAATTTGCCGTCCACATAATATGATCCTGTATCTCTTATCCTGCAGGTTATAATAATAAAAATATATTAAGTGTTTTACATAATATTTTATTATTATTATTATTATTATTTTTCGCCACCTGATATCCACACATACCTTTCTTGTCCCGTCTTAAATAATACACTCGCACGCATCGGCCAAAGTTGAAATAAATACATATTTACGTACGAACAGTGTTCGAATTGGATGAATAGGTGGAAGGAGAACTCTAAGACTTTATAAAAAAAAAAAAATTAGCGTCCATTGTAATAATTAAATACAACCTGATTTGTGGGGTAATTGTGATTTACTTTTCTATTTTATATCCAACGCAAATTTACAAAATCAAAATTTCAATATTATTTTAACGAAGCAAAACTTTCCGTCCACTCGTTTGAATGAAAATAATTTGAAGGGGTATTTTCAAAATATGGAAAAATTTGAAGACGGGTTCCGTCTCCCCGCGTCTCAATTACAAACATTATATCAGGAAACAAAGTCCTGTACGAAAACGATCACCGAACCAACGAACGTTTCAAACGAAAACGAGGCGAATTTTCGAGAAATGATTAGGTAAAATTTTAATTCGAACAACGTAGTGCGTCCTCTGAAAAATACGTATAACAACGTCGTTATAACATAAACGAATTAATAGCGTTGTAAACAAGTGCGGGTGCAGTTGTAACCGCGACTTCAAAGTTATTACGACTAACCGAGAATAATAATGACAGTAATAATATGAGCATAGTATGGCGAGATTCGAACGTTTACGATTCTTATATAGAGTAAGAGAGAGAGAGAGAGACAGAAAGAACGAGTTTTAATCATTAACAACGAAGCAATTTACCGCAATAATATTGTATAAATATATATATATATATATAGTGTGGTTTTTATTTTTTAATCGAAACGATTGCTGTATATATATTAAGATGTTTATACACAAAGTTTTGCCGAAATATATATATATAACTTAATTAAAACGTTGTTCTTCGGCCTTTCCCCTCGAATATATTAAAATACAATTTCGCGGCCAACGGTTCTTAATCGATTGAAGAAAATGTTATTAAAACTAGGCTACACTGTTCACAGTCGAAATAAAAAAATATCGCCGAAATTCTCGAAACGATGGAAAAAAACAAAAGCAATTGTTACAAATACGCGTATACGCGCGTTCGTTACTATCCAACGTAGCTTAGAAGTAATATTTTTAAAAATCGCGTCGTAGTGAATCGACGGCGGCTCGTGTATGGGAACGTGCACGCGCACAACCTATAAAATTCGTCGTAGAGTTTTGCGATTGAAATTTAAAACATTAATCGTACGATTATTCGAACTCGGTGGCTATTTATTTATTTTTTTTTTTTTTTTTGTTTTTATCGAAGACTAATTTTCAAATTACATATTTTTGTATTACGCGTATACAATTTGCGGAATTATCGTTGGATCGCGTTACGCTTGGTTAATTAATATACACCTTTTCGAGTTGTGCAACGATCTCGCGCCCGTCTCAAGTGACGCATTTGTTACTGAATCCGAGAATCGGAAAATGCCGTATTCGTGTGAGGATTACGAGCGACGTCTCACTGTATCGCCGGACTGCGTAAGATTATCATTTTTTTTTTTTTTTTTTTTTGTAACGCGAACCGTGTAAAGTGTATGCGCGCAAAGTGGGTTTACTCATTGTGAATGTATATATTCGGACGACGATTATTGAATTGAAAACTTCCACTCGAATAATACTCGGCGGCATTCGACTTTGACGAACTGGTGCGAGATGGTGCGACATCGTTTCGCGTAATAAGTGACAACTGCGGCGGCCACGGGCTTCCAATAAACTACTGCGGTTTTCTATCATGACACCTACCGTCGTAGTACGCGCGTTATGCCGTCTCAATAGATAAACGCAATATTTTATATATCAGGCATGTGCTTTGAACATCGTACTACAATTGTGCCGAAATTGATTATTTCGATTCGAAAGCATGACGAGTGCTTTAATTCTTAGCCCATCTCGTTCCACACGAACAGTACAAATTATATGCCAATATGGTTTTTACACAAAAAACCGATCGTTTGTCGTGCGTAAATAATTATTGACGACGATCCCAACAATTAATTCACTAACATTATATTATTTGGTATAAATTTTGATTTAAAGATATTGACACGTGGTAGAAGTCTACCGAATTTTTCCGATTTATCGGAATGATGTCATTTCACGGACTCTTAACCGCGGACGCGCGTACGGAATAGAAATTACGTTACGTGTTTGAAAATCGTATTTTTTATTATTAAATTCATTTTTGATTAAAATAAATTAATGGCGTATACGCACTGGTACGATCAACCCTAACTTTTGATTACCGTTCGCACTACGTAATGGACGTGAGTGGACTCGAGTCGTCTCTCCGTTCGGTCCGGCCAGTGGCAGTTACGCGTTTCTCGTTCTTTTCATGTGCTATACAAAACAGATGTGTCTGTTTGTAATCGTCGCCGGTGGGTGCACTTACAACTAATTAGACGGACGTAATGACGTTATTAATCGAATAAACCGTGTGTCGTCCGCCGAGTAATCGACGTTGTCCTCGAGAGAACGGTGGACGCGCGACATTTCCTGAATACAACGTAAAACGTTATCACGAAACATTAACGTATAATTCAATAGTGCGCAGTATAACGACGTGTGTAAACGATTTGAATAAGACGGGGGGAATAGGTCGGTGGCGAGCGGGAAAAGCGCTGGAAAAATTCGACGTGTCTATATACAATAGAAATCGTGTGCGAACCGGCTACGAAGATACCGTACGAACGAAATGTTTCCAAACGAGTTCGTGATCTTTTTTTTTAAAAAAAATTATCCGAGGCAAAGAGAGCGAGACAGAGAGAAAACGAGTTAAATGAAACTTTTAAAAACGTTAATTTTTATTTTCCAATATAACAAGGAGTATCTTTAAATGCCAACAAATTGTTTAGTTTATTCGGATATTTTTAATTAAATCGTCCGTTTCCGAAAATTCTATTGAAGTTTGAAACACGTGGAATTACCTGGGGGTTTTTTATTGTTGTTATTATTATTATTCAAAAGTTGTATAAAGTTTTTAAACACGCTTAATATTCTCTCCGTTTTATTACTATAATCGTAACGATATTTGAAATTTAAATTAGTATTCTTTAGTTTAAAATTAATAACAACGTTAGACTAAAATTAAAAAATAAAAAAAAGAATAATTTATACGCAGTACGACCTGCAAGTGCTCAGCGTAAGTACTGCTACTTGCTCGTAATCTATTTTAAACCGGACACGAGCGTATTTGCTTGTAAAAACAAAAAAAAACAAGAAATATTAATAAAATAATCGGACTTGTAAAGGAGAAAAAAATTATTTCTAAACTATCGAAAAGCGATTTTTTTCGAGGGGGGAAAAAAAAGAAAGCGGACTTGTCTGCGATCGTTATTGGTGTGGGAGCGGTTCAAATAGTTATTCGCACTGACCGAGATTAATTTATTTTCGAAGAAAAACTGATAGAATAAGACGTTTAAACGATGTGAGATGTTCACGTGGAATTCCGCGTGAATCGAATAATCTGAAATTTTATCTCCGCACCAAACCGCGTTTAAATTTTTAGATTATATTTTAGCGAATCGTATTAGTTTCACGACGACACGCGTTTCATTTTTTCTTCGAAATTTTTTCTTTTTTTTTCGTGTACAAGGAATAATACTTACTACAATGTCCTTCGCCGCGGCGTCACGTTTCGGTAGAAAATCGTATCGAGTTACTTATTATTCGACAGGTCTTTTAATTTTTCTCATTACAGTGTCTATTTGAGTGTGATCAAAAAATAAATAAACGGATACAAAACTTATATAATACGAGCAGTTAATATTATATAATATTAACGTTTAATTAAAATTCAAACAGTTATTCGTTAGTTGTATATTGGAAAAAAAAAATTATCTTTACCGGAATCGTTTTTTCTTTCTCGAATGTAACGATCGAACAGAGTTGCTTCGAAATTAAAAACAAATAATATACTCTCAGTAGGAGTGGTCCACTCGAATCGACATCCCACGGTGTCGTTAGAATTTTTTACAAATTTTTTTTTTATTTTCCGATAAGTGCACACGCCATTACACACAGACACACACACACACTTTGATGGTACTACAGTACTTTCGCCAGTGTTTGAGCGTATAAAGTTTCCTCGTCCGAACCGACCGTTTTCACGAGACGCTAATGTAACTTTTGATTTATCGACTTTTGAACACGTCGCGCACGATATTATAATTCATTTACAATGGTAAATGTACTACAGCTAAGTACGTGTACACATATATATCATATGTACATATATTATTATTATTATTATTATTATTATTATAGAGAACACACCCTGTATAAGCAACCGCATGACGTCGTATTTATATAGAAAGTTTCGTGCGCGCGCGGTAAATATAGACGACTGTGCTAAGTCACGCGCGAACAGATTCCTCCTCGACGTGCCGTTTGAATCGACGAAGAAAATAGTAATAATAATTTCTATATTTCTATATAAATATATATGTATTTTAAAATAAGAAAATACGCGTTGTAAAGTAGTCTCGCAGTGCAATTACCTAAAGGATTTCGAGGGAATTTGAAATCGATTCGTTGTACATCGAATTCCGTGCAAATTTCACACGCCACATCGATACGGTTAAACGTTCGTATTAGCTGGTGTCTGTCCAGCTGGGACGCTTTAGACGTTTTAACGCCCGAAAACAATTTGCGTTTACAATTATTTTCGTTCGCTTCGAGCAGAATATAAAAAATTAATGTAATTACCAGAAAATAACGATTCGTGTAACAAATCGAAATCGCGACCGGTCGACAAATATAACTTATCGCTGGACGCGAATTAAACTTCTGCCGTGTTTTGAAAATAAACGCTTCTTAAAAGTTTCCTTTTTGTACACATATTTTTATTTTTTTTTTAACTTAGTCCGCGGACAAATTATAATCGGGACTCGGATTTTATAGCACTGTAAAGTACAAGCGGACTGTAATATGATAAAAAAAAAAAAATGAAAATCTCAAAATATGCTCTAAAAACATAAAAAAAAAAAAAATAAAGAACAATTTCGATTTAAATATAAAATTATTGTCTCGTATTAATTTCTAAAAAAAAATATCACTCGAATGAATACGTCGAATGGCCGTAGGTGTGAAAACGTGTAAATATGATTATTATTACGGAATGACCTCATCGATTACATACAATTCGGAGGATATGAAGTCATACGTTTGATTATTGATCGACGGCCCGCTATTTCAAAAATAGACCGTGAACTATCTAATAAAACGAATTATTCGTTTTCCAATCGTTTTACTTAAACACTGACATAACATTTTTCTATTATTTTCGTTCAATTCAAACAAGATTTATAAAAACGACAAAATTAGTCATATTTAACGAAAAAATAAGCAAAAAGACAGCACCGAAAACTGGGAGAATAGCGTTAAAAATCTAAAACGTTCAAATATGCAATAGAAAATTGTATATTTACAATATTTGATAAATAAAACAAATTTATATCTCGCTCTCCTGTTTTATATGTCCGTACACTATAATAATATTATCGGAATCCGAGGCTTGATTATATAATTTAATCAAACGCACGCGCGCGTACACATCAGTTTTTCGCGATATACTCGTACGAACACGCGCAGGACAGTAAATATGTAATATATCCGAATAAAAGCCGGTAGTCTTCGTAAATAATAAAACTCGTACGGGCCGCGTTTATTACGGGAGGAAATATCATATTTGTTTCTTTAAAAATTCAAACACGAAATAATAACGTACACATAACGATTGATTTTTCACAATTTTTCTTCTTTAATCTCAAGTAACGTTTACACGTAACCGTCGTCATATTATTATACCGCGCGTATGAATACTATCCACGACGGATTTCTGGTTTATAATATCGTAACCATTTTTTATTTTTTTTAAATGTGGCGTTTTTTTAAATGTGAAATTTAATAAATTCAATTAAAAATTAAATTTATTTTTAAACGAACAGTGATATCGTTTCACAAATTTTTATTTTACGCACACGGCACATAATTCGTGAAAATAATATTTCATTACAGGACGACCACCACCGGTCGTATTATTATTTTATTTTAGTTGTTTTTCGGAGTTTTGTACACGGGGCAATTGATTTCCCAAAGTCCGAGATTCAAAAACGTTAAACACGTATAGTCTCTGTATAATAAATCAAAGCGATTGTGTTTACACTATTATTATTATTATTATTATTATTATTATTATTATTATTATTATTATTATTATTATTATTATTATTATTATTATTATTATTATTATTATTATGAACGATATATACTTCTAAGTGAAAAATAAACTTATATAATTTATACTCCTTGTCGACCATTTCGTCTGTTATCCCGCACAAGGTAAAACTGGATTTAATCGAAACGATAAAATGTGTGCTACACAATAAAAGAGAACTGCACAATATATCGTAAAACTTTTTCGTTAAAACGTATTTTTTCTTCTTCTTTTTCTTCTTCTGCGTTTTGGTTTCTAAAATAATAATATACTTGTATTTATGTTGTTGCGTAACTTTCATAACTTCCGTTTTGGTGTTTCATTAATATAGTACAGCGATAAGTTTTATTATATAACTATATTTATTTTTACGTGCAGTACACCGCGTTATAAGGTCGTTGAAAATGAAACGTTCAAAAGGAAACACCGGCGCGTAATAATTTATAATATTCTTGGTGTGATGACTGTACGCATATTATATTTGTAAACATATTTTCCCATTCGAAATCCTCCCATTAATTAGAAATTCCGCAATGCAATAAAAATATAATATATAAATATTTGCGAAATATCATTTTGCGTATGTTAAAAAACCCGTATACGAATACCATCGAGTTGTTTATGATTTCAATCGTGCGCGCGGAATTTTATTAGAATTACAAACGAATTTGTCAACAATATTTCGACGGTTTCTGTTTCTGGACAATAATCGAAATCCGCGTGCGGTTCGTCAAATCGCTTCATATAATTTTTTTTTTTCACTCTAGTCTCAAACCGTCTCGAAAACACTCGGAAACCGTTCGTCAGTGAAGTGTAATAAATATCGCCGTTTTGTATTATAAAATTTGTTGAACACGGTATATGAATACGATAATATCATACAATATATACTCGACTGGGAATAATTTTTTCACAAAGCAAATGATTTATTTCGTCACACTTTCGGATCAAATTAGTATTGAATGGCACGGGGTTCGCACCCGCGACTGTACAAAAAAAAATAATAATACAATTTTTAATAATTTAAAGAAAGAAGCCTTGAACACTGTTCGTCAATTCACGAATTCGATTTCTTCCGTATTGGCAATTGCTCTTGTGACTACTCAGTGCGTTCGCATATCCGTCTCGTTTCACATAACGTCATTATAAAATGTAATTTGTCGCGACTAAAATTTGCGTTTAAATTAACTGTAATATTATTTTATATTCCGCGCACAGTGTTCCGACGACAAATTGAATGATGCATAGGTTGTATAAACGCGCGCTTTTATCGTTTTCAAAAGATTTTTAATCTATTTACGTGTTCCATCCATCGCGTTCAAAGTAAACTTTATATCGTCGCACGAAATATTTACAATTTATAATTTCTGAATTCGATAACATTACATTATTTCAATATTAGAAATACGCGGCGTAGTTACTATATAAAGCACAAAACCTTTTAACTAGATTAATTCTATGGATTATTTTTAGAAAATCCAATATTCTATATTGATGTATTTTTTATGTATTATTATTATTTTTTTTTTTTAATTAAAGAATACGATAGTATCAAATATTATGTTGCAACTTGTACACATGTATATTTATAAATTTCTATAATTATTGTATATTTATGTGTTTTTTTTTCGGGTGGATAGTAATAAGAGGAGCGGCGATGACGGACTTATTTGGTGTCCATGTTTTCCATGGTGAAATGAATTATGCGGCTGACAACAATGTTAAAATTCGACTTTACATTTTCTCCGGAAATTTCAAATTCAATACGTACAAACAATTTATAGCTTAATGTTATTTTTGAGAAATCTAAAAGAGTCTTATTTGGTTTACAGTAGAGAACAAGGGCGAGGTCGCAGACAAATTACAAATACTGTTGAGTAATGGACTTTGTAAAGGAAACCGTGACAAATACCTCGTGATATCCTATAAAATTGTACCATAATATTTTATATAAATATAATATTATATATGTTGTGAATTAACTAAAATATAACAAGACCCGTATGACGATTAAAATATCATCGATTTCCTCCCGTGAGAAATTTCGTCGTTTTTCAAATAATATTAAAAACGACCGATTGACCCGGTCGAAATATTTTCAAAAATACTTGAAAAATGTATACGCGCGTTTAATTGGATTTAAACTGAAATAGAAAAAAAAGTTACTTATAGTACTTGTATTTAACGCGCTTTTTGCACAATATATTCGTATTTGATTTTTCCCGCGCAAACTCCAACGCTGCAGTTCTTTCGTAAACGATATTTTCGAAACGAACACGACGAAATATAAATCGTAAAACTAATATTATAATTATAATATAATATTAGATGTTCACCACGTCAGCCGACTCGACAATCTCGTTTGCTTGACGTCGCGTTAATTATACACAATAAATAATATTATGTACAGCGTGTCAGCTTATAGTATTTGATTTCGGCCTCGGATTGAGGTTTTCAAATGGAGACGGCTCTCTGGGTTTCGGAACCGAGTGTTCGGGAGAATGAACAAATGAAAAGAAAATCGATTGAAGCAGAAATGTTTGGATGGATGTAATGGGATTATTTTAAGTAATTTCATTGATAGCCTTTCCTGATTTTACTACACCGGTTTTTTTTTCTTTACCGCGAGACTGCAATAGTGTAATTGTATAACACGCGTCACAACGTTAAAAATATAATAATATAATTATGCGTTATTAAATAAATAATAATATAATATAGTTATGCGTACGTTTGAAATATATCATTATTTGTATCCAAATATCGTATAAATATTTAAATCCTATTGTATTTATCACCAACCAATTGTATTTTTACGCATTAAATCACACTTTTGCGTGTGTGTGTGTGTATGTGTAAATCCCAGTGTGTAATGATATCATCCGAGCACTTTTTCCACGCAAAAGTGTTAAAAAACAAATAAGAAAACGACAATACACATAATTGTTAATAACAATGCGTTGTTCTCGGCTTCGACGATTTTATTGCTAAACAATTACATAACGAAAAAGTGTTTGCGCCGAATTTATAACAATATAAAACGTAATCGCGTACTCAACGATTCTTGCGATTCGAACTACTTGGAGCGGTTGTCCGACATACGCGGAGTTATTACCGCGCCACTTAGTCTGGTATACTAAACGCGGAAATTTCAGTCTAACTAAAACAGTCAAACTTTAGACGAAATTTATAGGATGAGTATGTTGAAAATATTACTTGCAAATTACACGCGCGGATCGAACTCGTGATATTACTGACGACGACGCTCGCGTGAAGCGTAAGAAAAATCGACACTTTATTCGACGCGTGACGGTCGGGAACCGATTTCCGTCAACACTATAATACAGTACACCTTATACCATCGAATTATACGATTTCTGAAACATTTCGTCTGAACGACGACATCCGTTGTATACGAATCAAACGGAATACGCAACGCATACGTTTAAACGGAATTAGAATGTTAAACGGCTTTCCCCCGTCCTCTGTCGCACATCTCATTTCAGTCCCTGGCAAAAAATTGTCGTTAAGCACTTAAAATTACCGTAAATATATAAAATAGCACTCTTTTTACGATGTTATGTATAATGTAACACGATGGGCTACGTCATGACAAATTCAAGACGGACGCTCATGTTTTATTCATTGACATACGGTGAACAAGGTCTGTATCGTATGTCATGCAGACAACGAAACGAATACGGAGAAAAAAAATAACAATTTTTAATAAAAGATCACATCGGGTTTTATAAAAAGTTTTCAACACTTTCGTAACAGTAGTTTTGAAAAATAATTAATTTTTAACGCTAAATAAGTCGCGGCGACAAAACGTGTACTCTTATAGTATCGAATTCTTACTCGAACGATTAAGCCATCATTAAAATTTGTTCGTAGTTTTTTATAATTTTTTTTTAATAAAAACGAAATTCCCGTAATTCCTTCGTGCCGATATTATGTAATCGTTAACTATTTCGTTCGATTTATTACGCTTTTCGAGTTCATATTTGTAATATATTGTTACAAGACTTCGCGGTTGCCAATATAATATTATTGTATTGCGTCTACTGCGTACAATACAACGGTAAAATATAAAAACGATTACGGTGCGCTACACAGTAAACAAAGCGTACTTTTAACAAAAACGTGTGTTGCCTAATACCGATTAAATCGACGGTAATGTTTTCACGTCTTGTACCTTAGACAAATACGTATAAATATAATTATTTAATAAATATTATTTTATAATGCGATCTACGATAAATTTCCATCACACAATACTTTTAATAATTATTTTATTAAATTCTGAAGACAAAATTCTGAAAACTTTTATTGTTTTGTGGACGGTGTTATTGGAGTTTCCGCACGATAGAGAAAATTATATGCCATTCATATTTACAGTTAACGAAAAGTATTTAGAAAAACGTAATTTTTAAAAAACGATTCGTGTTCCTCCCAAAAATAAAATTTATATTCGAAAAAAAAATGTATTTAATGAAATGAAATAGACGTGTCTTTATCTCAATATAGGATTCAAGAAAAAAACTACTGAATTGATTTGGCCTGTAGCCAGTAACACGTATATAAATATTTTGTTGTGGATTATTTCCACGCATATTTTACTGCCAGTAATCGTGTACGTGATTTTCCGATACAGTGTATAAAATTTAAGATGGCTATTATTATAATACTCACAACAACGTGGAATAATAAATTACAATTAACGCGCTTGTTAAATATCATTTTAATAAATTGGGAGGCGACCCAGATCAGGGGTATCAGAATAATCTAATCACGTCTCTTACGTACGTAAAACGTAAAACATACGTGTGAGTTAATGTCTCAATATTATCGTCGTTTTTATTAAAAAAAATTTGTTTTGAATACTTTAAAAGTTGATTACTACGATCTATAGATCCAGACTTATAGAACATTGTTGACCGTTAATAAATTTAAAACCTGAAGTCAAATACACGTTGCAAATACTCGCACGAGTAGATTGAAAACATTAAATACAATTTTTACGCATTTACATCGATAATAATATGGATAAACACGTAAAAATAAGTATTTCCCCCATCCCTTACACATTACCGACGGTATGATATATGTGATTAATTTTTTTTTTTTAACTGTATATCGTAGACCGTTTTCAAGTCCTTTCGTGTGCACATTTGGATGCAAATATTAACAAAAACGAGTAAATGAAAAAAACGATAAGTAATTTCTTCGTGGTAGTCGGCAGATAATTTCTAAAGCGTTAGAATTGAGGACATTTCGTTAATGATATCGTTTATTAATTTTTTCAACAATTTCGATATGTAACCAATATATTCGCATATGCTAACCAGTAGTAATAAGTTAGTACATAATATGTCGCAAAGTACCTACTCGTAAATAATATAAATACTCGTTTTTTGTCTTCTTTCGTTTAGTGTATTGCGCACATCGCGTATTACATTCGTATAAATACAAATCTGATGCGATTCGAACGTAATTCGTCGACAAAAGAATTGCGCGCGCATATTCCGATCACAAATTGGTCGATGGAATTGTTATTTAAGCCGATTAACTGCAACCCGTGTATTTCATTCCAACTGTTCGGACACAACAGATGATAATATTAAATCCCTCCTCCTTCTCTCATTAATCTGTAAGAGCATTATGCTTTCGAATACGTCGAGGAGTCGCCGAAAACTTTTGAATATCAGTTCTCTCGATGTTTCCGCCGAATGCTGCACACAAACAATATCATTAGGAATAAATATCTGTAAAACGTTTTTATCGAATGTTTTACGCGTTGTTTTTTTTTTTTTTTAGATTCTGAGCGACGCGAAAAAACCTAATGTCTTTACAACGATGTGATTTTTTTTCTATATGTACAACTTGTCGACTGCTAGTAGAAGTGCTCCGATCGTTATAGTGAGCGCTGTGGTGCTGGGCACTTTAGGGAGATCGGTTTTCGATTTCCCCTATAGTTTTTTAACGCGGTAAAAATACTTTTTGTTAAAAACGCAATTTTGTGGAAATTTATTATTGTATAAAATTGTAAAATTCCGCTCCGAACCGTTTTTGTACAAGAATGCGACGGATTGCTTTCATATTTAAAATATATATTAAAACTCTGAAATCTTTACCCGAGCGATTCACTTAATTCACCCGGTGTTGTATTCTTATTGTCGATAATAAGAACATTTAGTAATTCAAAGCTATATAAGTCCATTTCCTTGACTTAAATTTTTTAACTATTAAAATTAGCACACGCGCGCACAAAAAACTGTATGTAGAGTTTTTTTTTTATTTTTATTTTATAAGTATTATTATGTACATAAACGTTTTCGAATCGACAGAGCTTCACTGTTTACGCCGCGTGTACGTTATATAGAGCGTAAATGACAAAGTACTCGTCTCGGCTATATTTTACAAGAGGAAAAACGAAAAAACGAAAAAAAAAAAAAACAACAACCGCCAACCGATGTAATTACAAGTGGTTCTGTTCCACACCTATATTTGTACGGGGGAAAAAAAAAATTGAAACGCATCAATCAATTCGAGCAGCATTTTCATAGAAAGTTTATCGAAAAAGTCTAAAGTAAAAGCATCGCGCGAATACTGATTCACTCAATTACGGATATTAAACTTTAAGCGAAAACGCGATCACGTCAAGCACGCGCGGTGTGATATTATAAAAATGAATAAATCGACTAACCGCGTTCGACGGTATTACGTAATATTATGTTATATTTAATACACGGCGGACTTTCAACGCGTATTTCTATTCGAAGTTTAAAGACGAACACACAAAAAAAAAAAAAGTCTATTTCGTATATTTTATAATTAAAAAAAAAAAAAAAAATGGTATATTAGTGGAAATACTATAGAGAGAAGAGCGCAGTGTCTCTCCTTAAAACGCGTTCGCTCGCCCTTCTTCCAAATCAATTAAATCGCAATCCACTCGAGTCGGACGCGGTACACACCTGTCACGTCTGACGATCGTCTTCGTTTATTCTATCGTCGGATCGATAACGGTGTGTTGACAGAACGAACTGGAAACGGAATATATACCATGTTCCGTAATAGATATTCGGTGTACGGTGTATAAATTTCCCGTTCCTTTTTCTTTTATTTCTTTACAGTAAACTCTATTATTCGATCCAAATAATTGGCAGGAATTTCGATTAAATATAGAGTTGTATGTTTTCATTTCAGTATCGACACGATAAAAACTCGATACGAGCGTAATAAATATAAAAATCTATCGACCATTCGAAAACGTGTTCTCATTCTTTTTATTTATTTATTTATTTATTTCGAAGACATTTGCCAGATGTACAGATTATATTATTGTATAGCGAGTTTTATCGAATTTCTTTATTATTATTATTCCGCGAAGATCATTTTCATTATAACACGTGTTCAGGTGAAAACCATTAAGTCGCGCGATGGCATCAGACGTTCCGTGATAATATCGTCGAAATATAACACATCGATTTTCCCATAAGCACCTAAAAACACGTATTGTCCGTATAATAAACGAATTTATAGCACGTTTTTAACGTGTTCTCCTTTGGAATTAAAAAAAAAAAAAAAATCGTACAAAATATATTACACGATACCGTACCACCGTTCGCGTATATAATAAAAATACGTTTACGTATTTAAATATCGTAATGTGACGAGTGACAATTTGTTTGACGTTTGTAAACGTTTCGCAATTTTCAATTAATTATAACCGCGAACATTGTGTATATAAAAAAAAAAAAAAAAAAATGTCATATTTTTCCCAGACGAATATTGTCAAATTCCGTTCGCAGTGTACGTTTTTGCTCGTCATTTTAATAATAACGCATACGCGCACAAAAAATAATATCGCACGATTTTCCGTCTCATTTTCACGGATTAATATCGGAATCGTACAAACGTATAAAAAGAAATATGTTTCGCATAACTACTGTCACGCGCGTATTAACAATAAATATCAAAAAGGAATCTCATCCTAAGATTTCTATTGGTTTTTTCAAAATTAATTTTTACGCTCGCGCAAAACTTTAAATAAGACATTTTCTTTTTCCCCTCTCATTGCACTTGTTGAAGCACGACGAATCGAGATGAATACGTAAACGATAAAACACATTTAATTTCCGTTTTATTATATTGTTTTTCTTTATCGAAATACCAACAGCCATTTTACACTAATCGTCATAATACGATTAAAAAAGTAATACAATGTCGTATATATGTAAATGATATTTGATCTTTGATACACTTACGGAAAATCTCGGATAATTTCAGCGGCGTTATTTCCAAGTAAATTTTGTATAGGAAAAAGCGCGTATAGAGGGAACGCTTTTGAACGAACATAAAATATTCTAGTAAACTAAATTCGTATAATCGCAGAATATCAACAGAAGCTGCAGCGTTACGTATAACGTTGACGTTTTAAGTACGTTTTAAGTCTACACATTATAATATACGATGCGCACATATTAAAAGATCTCAATTAAGTTAAACGCTCGTATATTTTACGCATATAAATACATCACGTTAATTATGATTAAATACGCTTTCGGGTACATTCTTCGTGATCCGCTTAAAGTTTCCGCCGTTGACGCGTTTCGAATCTGTTTCAATTTCTTTTCTTTTTTTTGATTTTTTTTTCTTCGTCACACCTCCCGGCTCAAACGTAAGATCGTACACACGCGCAGTACATTTCTTATTGATATTTTCTATCTCCATTTGGACATTCGGTCAGCGACCGCCGAGTGTCCTCCTCTTAGTTTCTAAAACACGTATGGGCGTATAGAATAATATGACAAATAAAACGATATATTCAGTAATTCATCGCTTCGTGTATTATCTTTTTTTTAAAAAAACATTATGTCATTGAGCGTAAAAGCGATATCTCCCCACCGGTTTCTATTAACGAGTAAAATTTCGCGAGTATTAACGCTGTTAAACACAAGCGTAACAGAAGTCGTTAAAGTCGAAATTATGCTAAATTTTAATTATAGCTCGACGTGCTAAGAATTGTCGGATTTTTTGGAAACAAATATCGACGGCTCGTATAAAAAGCTGCGAGAAACGAGAGACGGTTCAAAACTAAAAAGTAGCGATTCGTTCATTAGTTTCTATTTAAAAGATAATTTTTTCAATGCAAATTTATTATTCTATGCGGTATATTTTTAGTTTCAAAAATTATCCGAGAATGAATTGTCCATCGTATGTGTTCGTTTTATTAGACACGTACCACGAATACCAATAGTTCGAGGTATAGAGAGAGGGAGAAAAAAAACAGAGATCGTCGGTTGTGTCGTTGTTCAGTTTTCGAAATTCTAACATTTGGCAACCCTACCTCGAACCCACTGTAGGCTAAGAAAAAAAGAAAAAACACTAAAAACTGACGTCTGGACGCGCAGTGAATATTCACTAAAAAAAATTGCCTCGCACACGAACACATCAGCACACACGCGCGCGTTTTATACATTTCGCATACGTCTAACCTACGTCTAAAGCTGACGGATTTATGGCGACAATAACGGAGGCTGCAAGAGATTCGTCGTCGGGCGGCGCCCAGTGATCGTATCGTCCGCTGAACGCAATAGAATACGCGCGCGTCGTTTGACAAGGCAATCGCGCTTATTTATATAATATGTAATACGGCGGTAGTGCTGCAGTATCGTATGGGTGGCAACGCGATTTTTATTAGACGCGGATTTTCGCGACAATAAAACACGAAAATCGTTCACAATATAAATATACACGGAAGAGGACAGAGAGAGAGAGAGAATCATCCGCTCATATATCTACCGACTCTATAAATTCTACTACATATTGGACCATCGACGACGACGTCCCGTCGTCTTCTTCTTCTTCTTCTGAATTTTCTTCCCGTCAGAACAGAAAAAAAAATCGCGTCCCGAAAGTCTCTCCGCCCTCCGAGGCCGACAAATGTTTTTTCGCTCCCACTCTCCCCGTCGTTTCAAATATTTTATGCAAGCGACTATAAATAAATATATATAAGCTGATTTACGGATTTCATTAGATTGCTGTTGGCGTATGAAGCTGGTAAACGATATGTATACTATGAGTACCACCGATTTTTTTTTTCTGAAAACGGACCGGGAAGGACAGGGCTAAACTCTGTCGAAAAGCATTTTTTTTTTTTTTTTTTTGATTCCTTATAACATTTTGCCCGAACACACAAAAGTTCTATTACTCTCACTTGATAAATTAGTCATATATACGGTCAATTGAAATACATTTTTTTCTCTCGAAATTATCGCAATATTAACACTATAATGGTTATAATTCGAAAATAAAATAGAAAAAGAAATAAAGATTTTTTTTTTTAATTTCTTGCTCATTTTTGACCTCCCCTAAAAAAAAAAAATAATTATTTTATTTTACCGTAGAATATAATACGAATTAATAAGAGTCAACACTATTACCGGACGAAAGAAATTATATATCGAAAATACGCGATTAAATAGTATACCGCCGGGGCCCCCCTTTCATTCGTTCTCGAAAACGATTTTCCTACAACAGTTTTAATCAGACGTGTTAGGGACGTGTGTTTGACATTTAGAAAGTCCGTTTTCGAAGCTGAAATAACTCACACTCTCAAGAGGAATTGCACTGGACGAGAACGATTATCGAATATTTCCGTCTTAAATATATCGTAGAAAAGTAGCTGCGGACGAATGAAATCGTTTTGGACAAAATTACAGAAAAGAATTTTGCAAATAATAAAAGCTAGAAGGGATAAATTTATTATCATTTTTTTTTTTTTTTTTTAAACGAAAAATATTATGTTTTTAATAACATTTATTGAAATTTTTAATCGCGTATTAACTCTGTAACTGTATACACTGTGATTTTCTAAACATAAATAAATACTAGCTATGGCGTAGCCAAAATTGGGGGAGGTTGAGTATGAATGAAACTATAGGTTTCTATATTTTTCGTTAGGTTTTTTACTTAATGCTCATATTCTCAACGAATAACTTCAGTAAAAACGTATAAAAAAAAAAAAAGCAAATGAGGTTTAAACATCGAAAACCCCCCTGGCTACGCCACTGTATACACGGTGTTGCCAGAGGCGAGCAATGTTGTTCGCGTTTGCTCGCCGTGTGTGTATGGTAACGTCATAAATAGTTATCGTAGTTTAAAAACGAAAAAAAAAATTTGTAATTTATTTAAATTCAAAGTCGCCCAACGAAACTATACGCGCAATTCGTTTGATTACATTTCTCGTTTGACAAAAATATATACGTATAACATTATAGGTAATATATTATTATTTTTGTACACGCAAGAACGATGACAATAATATTCGTATGAACTGTTTTGTGGGCGTGACAAAAAACCAAATATATAATTATAATTTATATAATAAAATTACAAAATACAATCGACCGCGGAATTATTGTTAGAAGAAAACGTCCGGTTCCGGTGGAAGCACGAAAATTCGTACACATTTTTTTTTTCCTGATATAACTCGTAAAATATTGCTCGAAATGAAAACATTTTAAATCTTTAGTATTGAAACACACGAAAAAAACAATAAAAAATTATAATTCTTCGAGTAATTATCGCACGCGTTATGCGGATAAACACCGGATGCTTTAAAATGTGCCGTTAATTATGACCTGCAGAGTATAGAGTAGAAATTATTATTTCCTTATAAATAAATAATATTGCAATTTTTTTTTTTTTTTTATATAATATTTTGTAAAAAAGTTTAAAATTGAAATACGACGATAACGAAATGAAATAAAATAGAAAAAATACGAATAATTTTTAAACTCAACGATAAATGTCAACTACGTGTTAATAATCGAAAGATTAAACGACGTTTTCGTACCACACAACCGACTTATATTGTCGAGATATAAGACATATATGTGTCTAAAAAATAAACTATCGGCATTCGAAATTCTTATTAATTTGTTTTTTTTTTTTTTTACTTTATTCTTTGTTTATAGTTGTCAAAAACAACAGATATAAAGCGCGTAACTGACACGCGTTGTACTAAAGCTAAAACAATAATAATTTATTTCAGATTCTTCCACCCCCTCGCCAAAAAAAAAAAAAAAAATTATTTCTTTAGACCGTTTGTATCCAGATATATTCCGTAATTTTCATTTGTACACATTTTCTCTTCAACATCGAAACGTACTTATAATTAAATAAAAAGAAGAGTTTTTTTATTTTTAGACGCATAATCAAACGAATAATACGAACGAAATTACAAATGCAATTTGCAGTTCAAAAATATTTCAAAACATCGTTTTTTTTCTTTGTAGTTCATTCGAGAATTTTATTTTAAATTCCGCATTCATTTCCGCTGCGCGCGCCGCGCCTTATAATTTATTAAAACTAATTCTGATTTTTTACCGTTTTTAAATTAATATTTTATAGTGTTGATTCGCACGATATGCCATAAAATATACTATAATATTCGGTGTGTAAAAAATGAATATTATAATATTGTATCCTACGTACATTATATGTTAAACTACTTTTATTCCGCACGTATATAAATATAATAATATATCGAAGTACATATTATATATATATATATATATATACATATATATATATATGTATATTTATTATAATATTTCGAAAGTTTTTTCATCGTATCATCGAGCAGCGTTCAATACGAAAAATATTGGAACTTCATTTAAATGGAATAAAAAAAAAAAAACTTTAACAATAGCTGTGTACGGTCGGTTCGTATAAAACGAGGTCAAGCCAACTATTAAGGATTTAGCCGAAAACCCACAAAAGAACGTATGTAAGGATCTTTTGACATTTTTGAAAAGCGGTTTAAAGTTAGCGAAACGCTGTATCAGAGAGGACTATCGGATATTTGTAACCAGAATAACGATCTCCATCCCAACAAATATTTCCAAAACAAAAAATTTAATTATTTCTCTTCGTGATTGCGTTTATATAATAATAATAATAATAATAATAATAATAATAATAATAATAATAATAATAATAATAATAATATGTAATAATAATAATAATAAAATAATAATAATATGTAATAATAATAATAATAATAATAATATTAATTCAAAGACCAGTATTATATAAAAATGAGAATTATCATTGATATTGTGTCAATGTCACCGGAAGGATTACAAAACCGTGTGTGTATATATATGTATAGTAATAAAATATTTTTAATTGGAAAAATAATATGTATATCATTAAATAATAATGTCTATTATAGAAAACGTGTCGTGAATAAAAATGAAAAATATTTTTAAATTAAAATTCCTAATGACTGTTGACTTAATATTATATATATCACGTTCCGCGAACAATTCGATTAATTTCATTTCTCTGTTTATACAAAACGCGATTGTGTTTCTTATATTCAATAAAAAAATCAAATTATTTTTATTCGTAATACGTATATTTATTTATTTTTTTTTTTCATAATATTGTATTTCCTAGTAGAAATATTCAATAAATTGAATGTATATATATACAAATGTTCGAGCAAACAATGTGCAATGTCGTACAATTCCAAAATTATATATTTTTCGAGAATTGGACATTTTTGTTTCATAAAACACGTATTTATATATCACGTTCAACAATAATTCCACCGAATATAATGTGGATCTAACGGGGAAAAAAACAATAATCGTTTTTACGTCTAATAATTCGATATATTCAATTTCGGGTGACCTATTTAAAACTTCTTTTTTCTTCTTCTTCTATACGAGTCTAAGAACAAAATTCTCTATTTCCAACGGCTGTTGTCGTAAACACGTTAGAACGTTAAGCAATTTAAAATCTCGATCCAAACTTTTTTCCCATACAATTTATTTTTCCTATATATTGTATATACGTTATATTTACAAAGCTCGGCATTAACGAGTTAAAAAGTTAATTTTGTTTTGTGACTTTCAAAGTAAAAACGCGTTTGTTCGTATACGACGTGACTCGACGAATTATTATTAAAAATACAAATATATTTCAAAACATAAATTGAAACAATTTTATTGTGTTATTTAATATACCATAATATATATATATATATATATATATTTTTTTTTATATAATATTATATTTAGACAGATAACAACTCAATTATATATATATATATATATACATATATAATAACAATAGTAAAACATACCAATATCTCGCATTTTCGTGCAACTTTTAAATTATTAAAACTTATATAAAGTTATAACCCGTTAATGACGAATAAAACGCTCGTTTTTACGAATCTATTGATTTCGACAACGTTCAAAATTAACTGTCTGAATAATACGCTCAATGTTCCCGGATAAGACGCTTTCCTTATCAATGGTGTTAATATTGTAAAAATATAAAATTTTAAAAAATACCTCACTAATACGTAATAACGGTAACGAATAATGTGTACGATACGCCTACACACGGCTATTGACGGCATCGGAATATCGGATATGATGTCCCCAGTTGAAGACAGTTAGTGGTTGATTAATAATTGTAAGTATAGTGTAATTTATTCTTTTTTACTGTGAATAAAATGTAAAATGTAATATGTTCGCATTGCAATATATAATTTTTTCTTTTTTTTTTTTGTCACAATTTGTTTTTCCCGCGTAATATGATTTCCCGTTTAATACGCTATTTTTTTTTTTTTTTACTGGTCTCTAGGATAGCGTCTTAAACGGGTTCTACTGTTACCGATATGGTATATATATTTTTTTCAATAAATTTGTAATTCGACAAATTCGTTAAATTTGTGTTGAAATTTTTTTTTAAATAACTCTAAATCGACCAAATGAAATGTAATTATTTTTCAAATAACTACTATGAAATAAATTAAAAATAACTCGCCGAACTTCGTATACAAATAAAAGTATTATGCGCACTCACCAAGTCTATATGGTTCATAAACCGAGACAGCCCTCTGCTAATTTATCAAAAATCTTATTTTTTCTCTATATAGTACGTACTTAGACACATCGGTGTCTCTTATTATTATTATTATTAAGAGCTATTATTATTATTACAATGATAACTTAAATTCATGTACGTCCACCCCAAGGCATTTTAATTTACATAAGAATAATGCCACCATTACTCTGTGGCTTTATAATGTTCGGGAAACACAACAGAAGCTATACACGCACACACACACAGAGGGAACACAGATAGAGTGTTCGCGAAAAAAAATGTTGGGAATATTTCGTCGGCGAAAGAATTTTTCGTATCTCGAGTTTTACACACAATAAAATATCGCCGCGTCGTATAGAATATTATTTTCTCGCTCTTTTTGTAATCCAGTATTAATAGTGTATAATCCGTGTAGTCTTATGAAAAAAAAATAATAATCATTTTTTTTTTTTTTAAAAAAAAAAAAGCTAATTACTTTAACGAACTCTATATAGCGTAGTGTGTTTACATTTTTAACGTGTAAAAAAAAATAATAACAGCAAAACTATACAAATAATACTGTGGGATTCATGACATCCAAACGTGTTATTAAAAAGCAGGAAATGTAAATAATAATAATAATAAAAAAAAATATCCGTAAACACAATACTACTCGTTAGTAATAACTTAATAATTTATTCGAATAAAATATAAAATAATATATACAAAAAAGAAAATACATATAATTTTGCGCTTAATGAAATGTAAGCCAATGTTAAATGACTACTGGGGCGTACGATGAGAGAATATTAAATATTAAAAAAAAAATTTGTAATTTATAAATGTATATTCTCATTGATAACGTAATAAACAAGTTATTTATATTTTTAGTAAAACGCTTATATAAACATTATTGTAATATTATATAAAAATTATTGCAAAAAACTGAATTAAAACACATTATATTAAATGAATAGGTAAAAATCGTTGAATAAAATATATTTTCTTAAAAAAATGTAAAAAGATCACAGATTTTTATTGAAGTTAAAATATAAATATTAACACGCGATTTACACGTAAAAGGATTTATTTAATTTCCTATTTAAACATTTATTGTTAGTGAGATGAAAATCGCACACGACTATTGCAATTGTTATTAGGACGGAATTTCGCGTAACGACAATTTTTTCTCGATTTTATTTTTAATATATAATATAATAATAATAATAATAATAATACGGAAGAAAAATATGTTTGAAAATGGTATTAGTAGGAAGTATTAAGGAAAATTGGAATTAATCGAGACGGGGAAAAAAAATAATACGACTGCTCGCTAAGTCACACTATTGAAGACAAAGGGACGCGGCGCGATGAAATAAAATTTCTTCTCTGCCGACTGCTATTTATTATATTTAATATAATAAGACACCTGCCTACTACGTTCTAACGAATAACAGACGCAGTCGTTCAAGTTTATTCAATGTCTGAAAAAAAATAATAATATTTTATCGTTTTAAAAACGGCTGTTTAAAAAAAAAAAGAGAATAAATTGAAAAGCAAATATAACACGTCATATTTGTATATTATAGTTTGACGCTTAGTTCGCAATATAGGACCGAGTGAAAACTTTAGATGACGAAATCGAAATACCGTGTATGAGATCAAAACGTTTGTAAGTGAGTTCAGGAAATTCGCGCGTGTTTGAAACCAGAAGTGTCGGACTTTTTGAATTTTTTTTGACACACTGCGCAAATAGGAAGAACGTATTGGTTTCACAATAATGTGTGTAAACTTTTTTTTTTTTGTTTTTGCTCACATTTTCGTATTGGTCGAGTGCGCCGATCTTTACTGCAGGTTTTGCAACATTTTCCGATTGGAAATCTTATTTAAATAAGTATTTTATTCGATATGAAGTTCTCTTAAGCGATAGGAGAAAAGTGTCGAAAAGTCGGATAAATTATTAAAAAATCCCAATTTATACACACACGTATACATCTATAAATTATTATTCAGCCTGATTCATATACACGTGTAAATATGTTTAAAAATGCTAATTGTACGAGATCGCCCTACTGAGAACATCATATTAAACTCATCAATATTATTGTAATAAACGACTGTAGCGTCGCTGTAGAGAATCGTTTTTCAAACACAACAATTGCTTTTAAAATAAAAATACGATTCCTCCCAAATTTCATTGTAAACATAACCAAATCGATATCCACGTAGTGTTCGCAACTCACTAATTTGTATCTGCTCGATTTGATTCGATACATACGGATACGAGTCATATGTTCCTATGGAAAATCCAATAGCTTTTTTTGGATATATTTTTATTTTTGCGAAATTCAGAATAGCTGTTTTATGAATCGATGAATCGAAAAGAAAATCAACTATCATAAAAAAATAAAAATAAGATTCGATTAAGTTTTATTATTTGATTTGTTAAACATTAAATACGATTCGTTTGTTGCTAAAGCGATGAGTAATTGTAAAGTCAGAGTTTTTTTCCGTTTTGGGCTACTCCGTAAAAAATAGCAAAATGATTAGTTTTTGAAATTTTTTTATCCAAGATTATAAATAACGTTAATTTTCCATAATTTCATTGAATTTATGAAAATATCAGATTCTTTCATGAACGCTAACGCGAATAACATCGACTTATTTGAATTTAAACAAAGATTAAAAATTGTTAAAAATTTACGACACAAAATATTTGTGTGTGTGTATATATATATATAATCGTTATTTTGATTTAAAAAAAAAAAAAAAACAAAAATTTAGAATAAAATTTTCAACTTTAAGTTCCTTTTAATTGAAATCGACTTAAAAATAATTGTATTCTAACGCGTAAGTACATAAAAATTATTTGAAAACAAAAATAAATAAACATTTTTTTTTTTAAATATCTCTGATAGAAAATAATATGTTATTGCGTTTGTCAGATATCCATGGGACACTCTCTTTACACCATAAGTCCGTATACATTTTGTACATTTTCGAATACTATGGAATTTCGCAATTTTATTTTCAAACTACCGGAAAGCTTTATAAATGCCGTCCAATCGTCAACGGTTTCAACGACGATAATGTACCTAGTGTTTATCTCGCAGTTCGCAGCCATTCACAGTCTCCTAGATTATAAATTGTATCTAACCGCGATTGGCAGGGAAAATATTGTCCCACAGGGACTGCGAACGAATGTGCGGTTCGACAAGAAAAAATTCTCAGGGATAACTTCGGAAGGCACGCCAAATCCCGAAGTTTCCGGGGAAAGAATCCACTGTCTCGGAGACATATACTCGTTAATTATATATATATATATTTATAAAAAAAAAAGAGATTTTTTTAATCGGCTAAATTTATTATTCAACCAATATTGATATAACTATAATCACTGTACGATATAGTATTTATGTAAATTTTTTTGTGAAAAAAAATTTTGTTTAACAAAAACTTAATTCGAAAACGTTTCGCCTCGCCCCGGCTTTATTTTGATAATTACAATTTTGTCCAATGCGATTCGCACAGAATATAAATGTATTATGAAATACAATTTACAAACGACGAAGTTTCAAAAAAAAAAAAAAAAAAACAATACTAATTACTCTTTTTAAAGATGCGTTACGCGTTTATAAGTGTAGTATTTTACGTTTAAATTTATTTCTACGAAAAACCGATTCAAACTGTAAAATTATATAAACATATTTGACGTGATTCTCCAGTAATCCGTGTTGATATTAAAAGATACGAATTTTCTTTATGTATAAAGAAAAAAAAACGGAAAAATGCATAACGCTTTCGTTTTTTCGTGTTTTATTCTATCAATATTTTCGATATCAATTCTATTTGTTTAATTCGATTGTTTAAAATTTTAAATACGACAACAACTTGCGTTATAATGTAATATACAGTTTCCGTGTATCGTACATCTGAAGTCTGAGAAAATAAACGGTAATTCTTAATTTTTTTTTTAATATATATATATAATGTCTATTTAAACTACAGTCGGCGGATTCGATACGAAAATATTTGTTTGTTTTATTTTCCGTTTAAGCGAATGTTACGCGAGAAATCTTTTACTCGCCATCTCGTCTGCGCACAATTGTTTTTAGCTTTGATAAAAGCGAATACATCTCCAAGTCATATATCGTATAGTTTTCTCAAAGACAAAAGTTCACTGCGTATAAAAGTATTTTGTATATTTTAAGTTTTGCGCAGTACTTTTAATTGTAAAATGTATTAATATGTAAATTTATGTATTTTTTTTTCCGTTACATATAACAAGATAATTTATGTGTATATAATTTAATTAAATTCTATTGTTTTTTCCTAGGTTTTCTTTTTTTTTTTTATTATCTCTTAAAAAAAGCTTTTTATTTTTCTACGCGGTCGCAATTTCTATTTTCGTGTTTAACATTTTTTTTTTTGGAAAAAAATAATATACAGTTTCTTCTTTTTTTTTTTTACTCTTACCGGAAATAATTCGTTTTTTTTTATTCCGTTGGCGACCGTTACGCAACTAAAACGAAAATTATTATCAATGAGATTGCACGTGTATGTTACACGTAACTAAAACATTCGCCTAACTACTATCATTTATACGGCGGTGTGTGTGTGTGTGTGTGTACAGCCATGTATACAGATAAGACTGTATATTATTGAAATTTATTACTGTTGAAATTCGAAACGTTCGCAAAATTATTAATCATAAATATTGTTAAAACCATCAGTTTTACATGCCGTTGCGTTACAAGTAAGCGCGGCGGCGAATGCCGTTTACTCGGTTTTTTTTTTTGATGACCGCGTCATCAAGTTTTTCGTCAATGAAAACGTTTTTGTTAGTGAAAAAAATAAAATAATGTGTGCCATTTTATATGCGGAATACTGGGTTAAGGTCGTGCAAAACGTCAAACCATCACGTCGTGTATATTTGTGCAAAAATGACGGCGGGCATTAAAAGACGAGTTAATTTTAACTTAACTCGGTCTAACACGCTTAACGCCCGAACTCAATAAATGTCGGCGACTGTAAAAAAAAGGAAAAAAAATGTCACAGGAGATTAAATCGTATAATAATACAATTTACATATCGTGAAATGATTGTATTTTTATTTCCTACGCTTTTGGATAATAACGCGTGTTTAAAAATTTTAATAAATTTTACATAAGAAAAAAAAGAAGTACACGTTATTAAAAGTTTTCACGTTATTTATTTTTAATTGCTAATTAGAAAATTTTTGAACTTTTCGCTGTAAATTAGCTTACTTTGCTGTTAAAAGTAAATTTTTAACGTCCGAAAATAAAATAAAAACTCTAAATGAAACTTATATACTTTTTAAGTTAAATTAACTAAATAATTGAGTCCAGCGTTGTACGAAAATTTACCGCGAAACTTACATATTACATATATAAATATTGAACGTTCAGATACGTATATAATAATAATATAAACGTGGCGATAAATGAGTCTGCCATTCGATTCTCGTAATCGTTTTTATTATGTAAAAAAATATTAATTGCTTTATATTGAAAAATCGAAGTATTAAAATTTTTGTTTTTTTTTTTAATTGTTCGTTTTAACACTATTACCGTATACGTTATAACAGCCAATAATCTGCCAACAATCTTTTCGATCTCGGGACTTATCTCATCACAGTTTGGCCTTAAGCGATTTCACTGAAGTTAAATAATTCATTTCTTTCTGAATTCGCAAATCGCTCGATGAAATCATGAAATGAAAGGCTTTGAAGTTTATCCGACTCAATGCGCAATATTTTCAAGTCTACGAGTTTTTCTTGGGACATAGTCGTGCGCAAATAGTTCTTTATTCTCTTCAACGTTGAAAATGATCTTTCACCCGAGTAATTCATTATCATAGGAGACAAGAATACAGTTTCAACATTCGGGTAAGCATCTTTGATATTATCGTTGACAATACTATACGGCAAAATCCCTCGTGCGTAACTTTTTCCGATCCCGAGTAGTTTTTCTCACGTAATAATGTTATAATATACTAGAACTAATGATCGACATCATTTCGTACATCTTCCAAAAAAGTTTCCCTCAAAAGAGTTCAACTTTTCTTAATTTCCTTTCAAAGGCGTATCCAATTTGATGAAAAATGAGAACATATCGGCCACGCGGTGATAATAAATCTCAGCAGTTTCTTTCTAAACTGTTGACGAGTAGATCAATTTTTTATTGGATAGAACGAACGAAATCCGATGAGATAAAATTTTCGACGGTGTTTCCGTCGTTTTTTTTTTTAAATTATTTTTCTTTCTTTTTATTTCCACGTTGTTCGAAGTGATTCGACAAAAAGGAATTGAATACGATAATGGACACCAACAATTCAAGAATATTCGCATTATTCGACGAGCTGAATTCGCGTCTTTGCTCTGTCCAAAAACCAGACCTGCACGTTCTGCTTTGGCGGAACGTGCTTTGGCCCGTGCAACCGCGACGACACGACAATCTCACACCAACGTACACGCACAACTAGACCATTTTCGAACATTCATCGAATCTACTTGTCGTCGGTAAAACGAAATGAGATTTTTCGTTAACGGTTATCACAATATTCGTGTGCAGTACGAGAAATTTCGTTGGCTCACTCTGGACATATTGTTATGTATACGTTCATAAATTAAACTCACGGACGTTTTCCGTATGCGTCCGGCACTGCCCGTACGCGGACAATGCCGACCGGAACGAAACTCGAGACGCCATCCTTCCGGATCGCAATTACTGTACCCGTGTACACTGGCGAGTTCGTAGTACACACTGGACATGTTATACGTTCGGCCATTTCTTATACTTTATACGCGTTATAAAATATATATAAAGTATATCAGTAAGCAGTAGTTTTCGAATCGGTTGACCAAAAAAAAAAATTATTCAACTTTAAACGCGTTAGGTTAAATAACAACGAGATGAATTTCATCTGGATAAAGATGAAGAAAAATAAAATTTTCGTCTTGATAATTTTCTGGATGAACGGTGTATTGACTATGTAAAATATGATTTGGATAATGAAAACGAAATTTAATTGTCTTCGTAATGTAATAACGACTGAAATTCAGTGAAATGCGCACCTTCAGTGTATACACGAGGACTTTATTTCCATTATTTGGTTTTTTTTCTTTTTTCAATATACATGTTAGTATTAAAAAGAAGTCGCCTTAATCGAAGGATGTTTTCGAATCTTAGAAGTGTAAAAACTATTAATGCTTCGTCTTTTCACCGTCCACAGACAAATGGATATTTTAAACGAAATCGTTGGAATTCGATATATACGTTTTCAAAGAATAATGTTTGGAATTATCAGTGTTACGAATTCAGACATTACGAGGACTTTTCACGACGGCCGTGTGAAACGATATCAAACCGCGTTTTTATTACAATAATAAGTCATATTTGGTCGATCGCAATTATAACTACCTCGATTAGAAGACACTACCGGGCATAAAAAATTCTGATAAAACATCTCCGTGAGGAGGATACGTTTTCAATATTAACTTACCAACACAATACCACCTATTTATTTCATAAAATATTTTTTTACACCTCTTTATGCCTTAAGTGCGTAAATACTCGAAAAATATTCATCGAAAAAAAAATTTTAATTGTTTATATACGTATTATAATTGTCACAAGTTTGCGAATTTTGTCCGATTTTTTCATTACATCAAGACATTTTCGCTCTTAACAACAACCAAAAAAAAAAAAAAAACACCTCCCGATGATGAAATGTATTAGAGTAATAATTTTTATTGGTCGAAACGGTGTAAAAAAAAAAAAAAAAACACCCCCAAATGTAGTAAAACCGATGGCTAAAAAATCGTAACGTGACCGGCGGAATTAATTGACGTCACAAGGAGTGCGCGCGTGACAATTTTTTTTCATTTCGAGCCGCCTCGCCGCCACCGTGAAACGTGTTTTAACGTACCGACAGAGAGAGAATTTCGAGGTCCGCAACACGCGAACGAGAAAAAAAAACGTAATTTTCAACATAAAAAAAAAAAAGAAGAAGATCTCGTACGATAAAATTTGCCTCTAATTCGACCGACTGTAATATAATGTGTACGATAATAATATTTCTGACGCACCACGATAAAGGCAACGCTTCTGCGAACTCGGAAACGTGCCTGCCGCTGGTCGTTTGGTAGTATTGTGCGTGGGCAATGAAAAAAAGTATTTGGCGAAATGTCGCGCTCGCGTACGTCAGTGGGGAAGAGACCGGGGGGGGGGGAAAAAAAAAGTATCGATTTTCAGTGGATCGGGTGGCCTGTGGGGGGGGCGTCGGTGGTGATGGTGGAAACAGCCGTCGATCGACTAAACGGACTATTTTGACGATGAATCTGTACGCCATCATAATAATACAACCGTCGTCGACTCCCCGGGACGCTCGTATTTATGCATTCGGTTAGGGTATTTTCAAATAGCTTGTTATTCGCGCGCCGATCGATGGATTTGAATTGCCGTCTAAAATCGTTTCCGTCATTTAAATTCCGTTCTGACTCGCTCGTGCACTCGTGTACCAGTGGCGGAGTGGGCGGTTTGAAAATGAAAACGTTCCTCTCGGAATCGGATCGATTACACTCTAAAAACAATAAGTGAATTCGTTGAGAATTTTATCGAATGAAAAAAGCGGATTGCGAAAATCGAATACTAACGAACGTTTTGGGGTAATTAACGATAATGGCAATAAAAAAAAAAAAAAAAAAAAATGTATCCTACAGAGAGCTGGGAAACGGAAATCGTAGAAAACACTGTGCGCGAGAAGTCTAGGACTTTTGTCGAAATATCGACGTTATTGGTGTTATTCGCTAATGTATTTCGCATGTATTTCAGATTAAAAACGATTTGTGTATTTTATAGAACCCACTGCGAATTTCCACAGAAGTGTCCTCAAATAATGATTTACGAATGATTGGACACGTGTGATACATTAGAAATGTGTAACATTTTCGATCGCTTCGCGAGCTCGTGCGTAGGAGCTTAAAAACAATTCTCGGATTTTTTATGAAAATAAAACGCTTCGGGTAAGTCAAGGACGCCCAATTGTTCAAACGAAATAATATTTTTGTAACTAATAAAATTCAACGCACTCGCGTTTTAACGGGGCGTCGATTCCGTGACTTGGACGGTTTCAAACCACAATTGACAACGATTCGAAAGTTCGAACTGGGCGTTTAAACCAGAACGGTAACAGATCAACGCGCGAATACGGTTTTTTTTTTTTTTTTTTTTAATATATTCACCGCCCTTTGGCGGGAACACGCCCGATATGTGTTTTTTCTCACAATTACAGTGCGCGGCGTTTTCCGCGTGGACACGTTCCGCGACAATGCGTTGAAAAAAAAATAATAAAAGTCATAATTTTTAATAACATTTTAAAGGGTACATAGATTCATCGAACCACAGCGTTAAACGTTTTGCTCGCGCGTTCAAACAAATTGTACAACACCGCGGCACAATACGTCGTTTATACCGATTAGACGACTATAAAAATAAAGTCGGTGATGGTACTTTTGAAAACAAATGGTTTGTAAACTGTTATTAAATTTTAATGGACATATTTCTTTTTATCGCAATCGCCACCACCGCGGTCTGTCGATTATGCATTATGACGTAATATTTGAATTGACCGGCGTTTATCGAGCGTAAACCGTTGCCAATCGCCACCACCGCGGTCTGTCGATTATGCATTATGACGTAATATTTGAATTGACCGGCGTTTGTCGAGCGTAAACCGTTGCTGCAACAGACACCATCGCGTACCACCGCACGGCGGTATACGAATAATAACCAGAAGGAGTTTGTCTGTTTTTCGAAAAACCATTAAAAACGCGTTAAAAGATTTACGCGAAAAGGCGAAAAAAAAACTCGTAGTAGTTTCTGGCGATCTAACGATTTGGAACCGTCGCACGTCGCGTGTCGTTATTCCAAACGAAGTCTAAACGAATCGTTTATAAGACCTTGAAATTAAACATAACGTTCAGTTCAACACGCGACTTTCGGACCGGTGAAACGATGCGCGAGACGGGGTTTTTCTTCTGGCATCCGAAGAGGACACGAGAAAACGTCAGAAGAGGCGGTCGGTCGAAAGGAGTCTGCCACGCGGAAATCCGAGTCGAACCGGCGGACGCTGCAGCTGGACAAGGACCAGACAGCGAAAGAAAACTCCTTTCTCCCAGCCCCCGAACTTTGCTTGAAAAATTGAAAAATTTTGCGCCAAAGGCAAATGGAAAGTCGTTCCCCCCGTTCCACGCGTCTACGGTTACTGCGGTTGGCGTATACCGCGTGCCATCGGGTCAACGCGCGGCAGACGACTCGTTACCGACGGGGAGGACGAGGCACTTGTAACCGTGCAGCCGCGATGATATATTATTTAAAAAAAATATTCGGACGCGTTAAATTTTCACGAAACAAATAAAACAACGACAAACGGGGCACGTCGCGCACAGCTTCGGTAATAATATATCGAGCGCGCGCGCGCGTGTGTGTATATATTATGTATACGGATTTTTTTTCGCTGCTCTTCCGCTCTACCCTCTCGCGGCTCTTGAAAAATAGCGAGCCATAGCTACTGCGCGCGTTTCTCGTGACGGGACGTGTGTCACGAATTGTGTGTGGTGGACGACGGGAGAGGTCAATAGGCGTGCGCACGTTGTCAAAACGAATTGTTTTATTATGACCGGTAGTGCGCGTTGGTGATAAATCAACCGATGATCACTACAAATATTATACGTATATTATATTATTTGTGTGCGTTTGGTGTTGTACAGTAGCAGCAGCAACAGCAGTAGCAGCAGCACACGGTTCTGAGCAGAAAACGGCTATGAGCCACACTGCTGCGTGTGCGCTAGTCGTTTATTGCGTTGCGTACGCTTCTGGGTGCACCGCGCGATGTGTGAATTATAACTAATATATCACACGTGACCGCGCCTTCAAGCGCACACACACGTTCAACTATGAAAATCGCTTCGTGTGTATTACTATTATTATTATATGACGATGACACGCTGATCGAAAACGTACACGCGTGCGCGGGAGTGAACGAAGAAACGATTTGAGCCAAGAGAGTATGGACGACGGCGCGAAATCGGCGAGACTTTTATCCTCAAAGAGTACTTTGGAAATTGTGTCGAAATTTACGAGGGGGGGGGGAAATAATTTCTGATTCGAAAATTTTCACGCGAACGTTTTTTCTTCCCACTCGACGACATTACCAATATTTAGATCTAATTTAATACCGACGTCTCGCACCGTGTGACGAACGTTCTACTGACTGAGGGTATGGAAAAATACGAGTTGTACGCATGAAAAGTGTTTTGAGTCGGGAAAAAAAAAAATGATAAATTATTGAAAGAACAACGAAAAATGACTTAGTTTTACATTAAATAAAACGTAGTACGAATCAGAGAGAGAGAGAGAGAGAGAGAAGTTCACGCTCGACGGCCTAGAGACACTTGAATTTTGAGTCGGATAAAGGATTCAAGTGTGATTAGATCCGTCGTAGTGCTTCGCCCGACACGAAGTACAGGAGGAAACGAGAATTTTTTCGACGACAGTCCACGGTCCAAAGGGTGATGATGGTGTAAGTTTGGAAAAAAAATGTCGTCAGCCTGTCTCATCGTCCTCAGACCTGACTTTCGACGTCTCCATAAGACCGTACTTCGATCGATTATTTAGAAAATTATAACAATTATTGTTTTTGCACGGATCGCATCGACAAAGTGTTCGACGATTACATTTCTCCCCGTGCGCCCGCTCACTCGTTCTAACACACACGCGCGTCGCACCGTAATGCCCGCCACAAACAGCGAACGTTGTTCCGCAGACACCGAAAAGGTTTTAACCATTGATATTTACGATATGCCCATGAATAATTTATTAGCTAATGGCAAGAGGTTTTTTTTTGTTTAAATCTATAATTAAAAAACCATCATCCCGAACAATTTATTACTCGTTTAATAAAAAGAAAAGAGGGAAGAAAACGTTTTACGACAATAGCGCGACGTCCTCGTGGTCGACGGTACACATATAAGACCGACCGTGATGAATAATTGATTTTCTTTGTGTGTTTTTTTTTTTCGTTTTGCACTACGCGCTAATCAGGCGCGCCGTATTGTTTCAAAACATTTCTCCGTCGAAACAATACACCGGCCGTCGTATTCCGTAATATAAAAACGCATATATTATGGAAATGCGAAACCGAGTGAAAGATATCTGTTTCCGCAAACGAAATGTTATTCGTTTCATACGGCTTTTTCAATCGTTTATTACGATTATTGTGGAAGACGAAGAAAAAAAAATCCGAATCCCTGTACAACGTTTCGCCTATGCGTTTTACGTCGTCACGGAGTTCACAATTGTCTTTTTTTTCCCCCCCAATCGGGTTTCCTAATCACAACGTGTGTTTCTCCTTCGCCGTTGTAATCGCGCATTTTGCAGTGGAAATTTTCCAATATTGTCCGGAGAAAATCGGATATTTTAATATAACGAAACTGTGCGCGATTCGTATTGGATTCGTTTGGGAACAGTGGCGTATTTACTTCATCCCCTAGGGGGAGGGGAGGCGAGTAGAAAAACGGCCCGTCGAATCTGTTGCCAACTTAGAATTATCGAAAAATTTTATGAAAATAATAAGTTTTAAACAAAAAAAAATGTTTTATTACATTTTAGTTTTAGTTCGATTAATTTTAGTTGTCAGTAGATATAGGTACAAACACAAGTATCTATGGGGGGGGGACGATCGCCCCCATCGCCCACCCCCCCTTGTATACGCCCCTGTTTTGGAATAATATTCTTCCCGGTACGTGGAGCCGAAATCGAAGCGCACGGACGTACCAAAATTAGATGCTCCGATATCGATCGAAATAACTCGTTAGTTTTTTCGGAATAATCGTACGGATCAATGCAATAAACGCGTCGAGTATTTACTAATCCGAATAATACCCGACGGTTTTTTAATTTTTTTTTTTTTTTCAATTTTAAATTGATTTTGAACATATGAACACCGAACGCGTTCGAGCAATTTAAAATGTTCAACGCATAAACTTATATACAGTGTTATTCGAATGGAAATCGCGCCACAAATAGAAATAAATCAAAGTTGGATGCGCGTATGGAATGGAGTTTAGCGAGGAACGCGTGGAAGAAACATCGAGGAAAACGCCGATTTTAAATACAATTTATGTACGCGAACGTCCATTGAAAATATTACAAAAAAAAAAACTTATTTCCGACAAAATGTATTATGTTATATAAGTTCAGATGATAATTTATAAGAACATCAAGTTTTATTAATCGATGTACGTTGAAAGAAAAGAAAAAAATGAACGAAAAATCAAAGTGGAATTCCGTTCGAACATTGTTTGTACAAAAAGAAGTTTAATCATTATATTATACGGTCTCAAACATTTTGTTATTTGTTTGATTCTTTTTTTTTTTAAATAAACTATACAAATCATTTGGCGAAAACTTTTATGCGTGCATAAACTTTCATTAACGAAATTCCAAACTAATTTTACGTCGTAATAAAACATTGACCACGCGCATTATTGTCCTATGACGCGGGGAATACGTTACGCCTTGTGTTGTACATCGCACATAATTAATCTCAAAGTTTATGGACGTGTAAAAATAACGACGCGCTATAAAATTTAAAATCCACACTTGTTCGTTTGTAATCCGTTCGGAGATATTGTGACGTTATTTTGAAATAATAAAAACTATACGAATATCAGATATTAAACGAACGATATTATTATTATTACAAAAAAAAACACACACACGATATAATATTATTAAACTTTCTTTTATAAAGTAAACAAACCAATTACTATGATCACGTACAGCATGATGGTGGAAGATCAACACTGAGAAAAACTTTATGAAACCTGGACGGTGACATTACGGTTACGAGAGAGAGGAGAAAACTAAAAGTGTTGGAAATATGAAATAAGATGCTCGGAGAAGAGTGACATATGAAAAAGTAGAATCCAGAGAAGAAGAAAAAACGACGATTTTAAGAAATTACGCGTGTAACTCCTACTACGCCACGATGAAAGAGATTATTATCGAACGTTGTGCAGAAGATATTATCGTAAGACACAGACTTATAATGGAATATAAATAACAGATTTTTTAAAAGACACGGGAATTTATCCGGTAACGAAAAGTGTTTTTGACGGATGAGCATGCAACCCATACGGATCAAACGAGAGATCGAATACCAAAATATTGATAAAACAATAAAAGTCCGAAATTATAATAAGAAACGTAATGCGGAAATATATTCGAGAACACAGTATACGAACAATTAATGATACATCAGAGATAGCCGAGTGACAGATTCGCTCTTTCCGATGCGCGCGCGTCAGCATATACGTTATATATTGTACGAAATAATAATATATTATTATTATTATTATTATTATTATTATTATTATACATTTTAAACTATACTATAAATCGTCGCTTCGTTCCGAAAACTTACCGCTACTTATTAATAACACGTCGTATGTTTACGTTTTAATTTCTCGTTCGGAATTTTCGGACGATTTCATTGAATTTTTAATACTCTGTAATTGAGTAACGACGGTTTATATAAATAACAGCGTCTATACACGTACATGTAATAATATACGCGTGTACATAAAGTTCGCGCAACACGTTCGACGTGACGAAAAATAACGAACACGACGCTCTCGATTTGTACGTGTAGCAGAGACCGAATTAGAAATCCAATATGTACGCGGAAACCTCAACGCTATCGACATCGAAATATTACACGGAATTTCCGTGTGGAAATAATAAACGCTACGCGTATGAAATAAAATATTAAACGATGCGCGTTCGTCGTATATAAATTATAATATTGTAGTGTGTGCGGAGAGACGCCCATATGGCTCGGTTGTCCAGTGAGAGACTTGCACTATACACGTATGTGTATTATATATTTACAACAATGAAAACAGAGAGTGAAAACGTTTTTGAAATGAAAATAATTGTCGCGCGTTAGGACGCAGCGTAAACTACGGAAACTCGCGCCGGCCTACTAGGAAGTCGAGGAACAGCGGTCCACCAAGTGTATAGTTTTAATCATTCGCGGACGGGGAGAGACGGACGAAAGAACAGTAGTAATCGTTTTTAGTTTGCGCGGTGTACGGGGGGAGAGGACGAAGAAAAGAATAAACCGAAAACGAGTTGGCTGTTTGTGGGCGGATTTTATCTGCGAAAAATATTGTCGTGTGCGCCGAACGAACGACGTCCGTGTTATAAAACACTTTGTTACTACAAATGTTTTTCGATTCGTAATATTATCATTAGTAGCATGACGCGTGAGTCGGCCGAATACGTTGAAATATCGTCTTTTTGTCGAACATCCGATTATCGCCGATAAAACAAAAAAAAAAAAAAACAACAAAAAATGTCAATTTTATTCCGCGATATTATTATTATTATTATTTTCTAAATTCGAAACAATTAATTACTCGTACAAAACGCTCGTGTAGAGTTATGTAATGCGTATGATTTCGGAAATACGTTATTACAGTGTATACACGTATTAACGCAAGCCAATATTGAAATACCGTTTTTAGACTAATTTTTTTTCTTCACAAACGTGTACATAGGCCGAACAGTGTTTGAAAAGAAACCGGCTCAAAAGTGTGTTAGTGTCGTGCGACGCGTCCGCGCATTATATATTTCCCACGAATGCGTACGTGCATTTTTTTTCAAACAAAAATATTCTTATATTATTATAAGAGGTTGGCTTCGGTTATTGTACAGTTATTCTTGCGACGATTTTATTTGCAAAGACGATCCGCTATCCATTTCGTTACGAATCGTTATTGCACGCTGGTTACAATAAGCGTGTGTACGTTTTATTCATTCGGTTTATTATATCGAGAGTGAAAACATTATGAAGACTAATAAATCGTATAATTATAATTGTACTGAACACGCGGAGCTTAAAAACATTTTATAAAATTGTCTGTCTGAACACGCGCGTACGATATTTCCCATTTAACGTTAACGCAAAAACATTGCGAGTGTTACGTTTCACCATACGATTCCGACACGATTGCCTAATCTGGATTGCAATTTGTTTCTATATTTCAAACGAAAACTTTCGATTATGACGTGTTATTTTTCTTCTCCGGTAAACGCTTTTTCGGAACCGTAAACCAATGTGTGTGTATAGATACAACGATTGTCGATCGAAGAAACCGAACACAGAGATAGTACCGGTGTACACACTATACACACTAGTGATAGTCTGTCAGTATTGAAAAAAATAAACGGTAATCGTTTTCGAGAAAATTGTGAGAAGAAAAAATAAACCGTGAGGTTTTCGGCACGTTCACGATAAAAACGTTCGTTTTCAGAGATCGGTAATTTTTATTTCACCCCCCCCCCCCCACACACACTCATCGAATGAAATTGTTTTGTCGCTGTTTTACGACGATGCAAACACTCTTCGGATAAATATACAATAAACTATATTCTCGCAAACACTTGCGGCGTATTAATGAAACTCGCATTTTGCTTCTCGAAATTATCGTATGACCTCGAATTCAATAATAAGCGAGAAAAAAATAAATAAATAAAAATATTCGAATAATCCCCCGGAGCTTCGGACTCCAACAAAAAAAAAAATTAAATACATTTAACACGAAACGTTGGCAAACTAATCGGTGAATCGTTGGCGATAATTAATTTTGATGTCACCGCGTGTGTCGCGTAACGTTTTATATAATTATAGATCGGCATAAAACAAATATAGTCATTCATACCGGCGTCGGGTATATTATTTACTATTTTTCGCCAATTTTAATTTATTCCCCATAACACGCAACGTTATAGTTAAATGCTCATATAATAATTTATAGTAGTTTAACGCAATATACGATATATGTGTAATTTATCGACTACGGTGCGCAACGATACAATTGATTCATTCGACAGAAAAAAAAATTGACGCGTTATTTCGCCTGCATTTTATCCTCGGGGGGAAAAAAATCGTTCGCTTTCACGTTTCTATTCCAATATACCACTACTATTTATTACTGCGTTTTCCACCTTTCCTATAATACATATAATATACGCTGTATAATAATAATAATAATAATAATAATAATAATAATAATATTATTATTATTATATTAAAGCGGATACGACGACAGTGGTTTTCGTGTAATTATACATTGGCTAACGTAAATTCGTAATCATTTCTTTCCCCTCGGAAAAACAAAAAGGAAAATACATAAATAAATTATGACGTTTAAATCTCAATAAAAATAATAATTAAAATATTCGTAAACTCCGAATAAATGTAAAATGATATGTTAAATTAAAAGGACAAGTACATTAATAACGAAAAAATAAGTAACGCTACATTATAAATTCATTATAAGTCCATTAGTTTTATTATAAAACCGCTCGCAATAAACTAAATAACGGCATTTTTAAAAACATTTTACGCCGTTTTTATAGTAACGAAATTAACGATTAAACGGCCGTCGGAAAAAGAAAAAAAAAACTATAAAACTGTACATAGACGTTTTATACTCACAGGAATAAATTCAAATTTCAGTAAATCAATTCGTTTTTAAACGGTTTTGATGGTAAAAAAACTTGAGTTTTACGAAAAAAATTAAAGCGAATAACCGTTCAAACCAATTTAATAACGTGCCGTAACTTTTCAATCAGCTCTTAAAATCAATTTGACTTTATTTCCAATATAACGCATATTTCTGTAACTATATATATTATATATATATATATACATCGCATGGAATCATATTTAATCATTAACGTAAAATAAAATGATAAATTCGGCTCTCAATTTTTGTACGCGTTCTAACGATCTCGCGTTTAGGAGTTTGTTTGTAAGTAATGTGTTTAAAAAAAGCATTCCATGTGTATTATGAATCAAAAATGTTTGCCCGATCAGAGCGCTGAAGAGTTATACGATTACGAGAACGATAATATACTAATTTGAATCTTATCACTCGTATACGCTTTCACGTACGAATAATATTTAATGCGAGTAGAGGGATTTTTTCAAATTGTCAAAAACAAAAAAAAAATTTGGTTATTTAAAAAAGACTTTGGTCAATATGGTAATCTTGTACAAACAATTACATTCGATTTCGATAATTAAATAAATAATAATACCGAAAAAAAAAATAATAATAAAATAAACAAGAAAACAAAAACCAATCGGACGTTTTAATTCCTCGGAGGGGAATCGTCAGTACTTTTTAAATTAAAATCCGATCCTGAATATCATTTACTTGGTTTAATTTTTAATTTGCAATGTGTAACGCGATCCGTAGTAAAAAAAAAAAAAATAATAAAACCGAAGAAAACGCGTATCAAAAGTTAATTAATAAATTTTATCGTATTGAAACCATATACAAAACGATGACTTTTGTCCTGTTTTGTTTTTCGTACGAAATATTTATGCGAATATAACGTATTTGGAAAAAAAAAAAGTATAATTTAAATGCGACGTAATAATGTCGTCATAGTGGTTTTCGACGTGTTAACGCGTAATATCACACAAAACGAAAACATATACAGTCGACTCTCGATAATTCAAACCTTCAATAATTCGAAACCTTCGGTAATTCGAATTCAATGCACGGTCCCGTGAAAATCACGTGGTAATTCGAATAAAAACAATGCATTTAAGTACACTGGTTAATTCGAAATCAAATTTTGGGAAAACTGGCCACTAACAACACGTGACAATTCGAAGTGTCATCCGTTCAACGTTCGGCAATTCGAAGTATATTCACCAAATGTATTTTAACTGTATTTTTATAATCTTTCTGTTAATAATTAATACTATACAATCGTGTCGACATTTAGCTTATTACTTTTGATAACCATAAAATTATTATCGTTTTATTTCTTAATCGTCTCTAATCATAATTTCAATTTTTTTCCTTAACTGTCAGTAATTCAAATTTTTTGTCGGCTCCCTCGTTATTTCCAACTACTCAACAATTCAAACTCTCGGTAATTCGAAGTTTTCCCACAGTCCCGTCCACTTCGCGAATTATCGAGAGTCGACTGCATTACAAATAAATCAATCAGATAAAAACGTTTATCGTTCATTCGAACGTTCTCGTCGTTTATACGCATTAAACCTTCAAAACCCATCTGCGGAAAATACAATATTCACCAACGGTACTATTTTACTACGTTATGAACGGTGTGTTCATAATATTTATTTATTTATTTTTTTTTTGATTTCGTAATGGGTATATTACCGCGTACGTTCTCTGAAAATGTTATCGACGTTTTCAACTCGACATAATAACGTTGGTATAGCTGTGCGCACACTACTATTATTGGAATAACGACGGCCGCGCGGGAAAATAATGAGATTTTTTTCCTCCTGTTATTCGTCAAAATCGACCTGTATCCCACCCGTATTGGAACTTTTAAAAATATAAAACAAACGTATTCATACGTCGTGGTGACCTGTGTTTAACGAATTCGACGGTTCGCATTTTCGTCGAAAACGCTCGTTTTTTAACTCTACGAAAAAATGATGAGAATAATAATGCGCGTTATAGCTCAAAATAATAACGTACGAACACCACAATAAACGTTTTAAACGTAATACATTAATACGTATGTAAAAGAAATCCGGTGTCCTTTCGCAACGATTTTTTAATGGGATCGATCGGAGAACGCGATGAAATCGACGTCAAGAGAATACGTGGAAACCGACACACCTGCGAGTAAATCCAACACCGTTGAAACTAACAAGTGGAACGGGGATGTTATAGAATTTTAACATTTCTCCGGCGGTTCCTTCGCGTACAGCTCAAAGCGACGACGAAGATAATTCCGTCACAGATCGTTTGGTTAGGTTATAGGAATACTCTGTGTTTAGTCGCAATAAGTGAAAAAAAAAATTATAAATATACTTTTTTTTTCTTTTTTTGTAGGCAGGGAATATACAATAAGAATTCGGCGGCGGTCTCTGTTATCATCGCATCGTCACGCACAGTGTATTCTTCGCGTTTCTGTGATAATTACGTTATATTTATAACAATAAGAGGTTATCATCAGACAATCTGACAATCTCGTTAAAACTTTACATCTTTATCATTCGGACAGTTTATACATCGGGAATTAAAGACATCGTGTTCTTCTTCGATTACGCGAAAAATATGACAACACACATATCGATCATCTCTAGTCTCGTCCGCGCTCGTGTCAGCTATTATATTGCGACGACATTGGGTATGGAAATACTTAAACGAAATTCCCAATTTCTTTTTTGAAAAAAAAATTATACTGTTTAAATGACTGTATTTAATGTCGAACTAACTATGTATATACTCTTATAATTATTTTGTAACTACGCGCCGCGTCACTGTATTAGAGCACGAGATGAGATGAAAATTTATGATCGATAACACCCGTCAATAGTGGTCAAAAGTAGGTAGTAGCGAACTACGACTGGAAGAACGGTTGTATTATATGATATTGTTTCCACGTACGACGAATTTCTTGTCGATAAAAATTTTAGAATTTCATGCACCTTATAACGTATTGGGAAAAACGAATTATTAGGTAAAACGGTACACTGAGAAAATTGTTTTACAGCCCCTTCAGTTAGCGTTGTGTTGTACAAAAAAAAATGTTTGTACTACTACTACTACTACTTATAACGAACAGGCGTATTAAAGCAGTCGTTATTAAATACACGTAATTTGTTTGATACGATTAATAGTGTGTGTTATTGATAAGCACTCGTTAAAACGCTCAGTAATAAATATTATAACGAGACAACAACGTTATTGTTCGTAAAGTGCGTTGAAATAAAAAAAAAAATGTCGAATATACACAATAACTTTATTCCGCTCGTTAGACAAGTGTAATCGGTTTTATACATCTGAATCTATATAATTCACTGCAAGTCGTGTTTCAATAAATACGTCTCGGCCGAATAATCGGCGAAAGTATCGTTAGTCGTTTGACAATCGCGATTACACGTTGCACACGCTTTGTCAATAATATTTACAAAAAAATAAAATATGCGTTAAAAACAATATATTTAAAAATAATATTTAATTATACGCGTAAAAATAGATATAAAAAGAAGGGATTCGCGAGGGTGTTGTGAATGTCGTTTAAATGAATAATTACTCGCGGATAAAGATTTTAGGGTTTCGTTATTATTATTATTATAAATTTGAAAGCAATCGCATAAATCATCGCATTCGATAAAACGATTCTGCGAGCTGGGCGAGCGGCTTCGGCGTAATATGATTTATTATTAATAAATGAAATAACGTAATTTTCTACGGGGAAACAAAAAAAAAAAAATAATAATAATAATAATGAAATACACTTTGTGAAAAATCTTGAAACGTTTGTTAAGGATAATTATTATGACAAACGATTGTCAATATATATAAATATATATTTTTTTTTTTTTGAATATAGTTAAAGTAACGCGTACGTCTGACGTTACACAAGTAAATTGTTACGCGTTAAAACCCGAAGAATTATCTCTTTTACGAATTAAATATCTCAAAATCTATAATCGCTATGTACAGCCCTAAATCTAAAGACATTTTTCGATTCTCTAAATTATCGACTAGATGCGATTTGCTACGGGAAATCGTGTAAGACAGTAAAAATCGGCCAAGCACACTCTTCGGCAGAAGTATTGGGTACGGACACGAGAGAAAAAAAGACGTAATTGTAATACCGATATGGGAGTTCGCTCCATTCGCTCAGAATCTTATAAAACACGAACACGAGCAATATTCGTGTAAAAATATTGTGTTTTCTTTTCGCCTACCGTTTTCTACGTATAACGCGCGTCTTCAACCGGCTTATAGTCCACGCAGACGTGGGGACTAATACGCGTTTTGATATTCACTATAAAGGTAAAAAAAAACGTAAATCGACTGCGTAGAAAATTCATCTCTGCGAATCGACCCGAACGCCATTGCCCGGTATGGTTGACTCGAGAATTTCACTACGGACGTATTACTGTATTATAATTTATATATAATATACAAACGCGATGTTCGTTGAACTGTCCCCCGATGTCATCGTCGTCGTCGTCATATTCCGACAATATTAAAAATAGAAATTTGTTACGGCGTGCGACGGTTTGTAGCAGGTCGCGTTTGAACGTAAAATACCGTTGGTATATTGAATTTCATTTCACGGAATTACGACATGTAATAAATTTAATAATATATATATATTACGTTATCGCCGCGGTAAATGGCTGAATGTCATGCGGCGTTTTCAATTTTACGAAAAGAAATCGAAAGAAGTAGGAGATATAGAGAAATATATTGTACGATATACATACATACATTTGTTATAATAAATTTATAATACGAGTACGCGGAAAACGTTTTACAGATATTATTCCATTACGTAACATATTTAGGACGTCGTTGTAAAAAATATATGCAGCATGATTATTGGTTCATTGAATATTCAAAGGATCTCGTTATTATTATATTGTTATACCCATACCTTTTTTTTTTTTTTTTTTTTTCATTTTGGTCCATGACGATTCAATTACAATCGACGATGATACGACGCAATAATTTATTTAAACGAATATTAGTGAATACACCGATATATAACATCCGCGAATTATTATTATTATTATTGGTAATAAAATGGTTATTTTTTTTATATATATAATATGTCTTCCTCAGATTTATATTTTGTTAACCGCCTCGGTCTTGTAGCTGCTACAATAAGCGTTATGATTGATATGGTCTTGAGTTTTTAATCACAAATAGGTTTTTGGAATACCTGCGTATAATTCTAGAAATTTATCCAATTTTCACGTTTCTCTGAACGTTTCTAGAAATTGCGTAATTTAACGGTCCGACATATCGCTTACTCCTAAGTCACATGTAAACGAACTAGTTTTGGTCCTGTGACCAAAATGTAATTGCGTGTAATTTGATCAATATTACCCGTTCGATTCTATTTAATTTTCGTATAAAATTATCATTTATTACGTATTGTAAGCCACTGTAATTTTAGCTCTTGCTGGTGTTCATAAATAAAATTATTACGAGACGCGCGGTATAACGCGATGATGGGCGTATATTATTGGTGTATAACAACATTTCAGCGTAGGACATTTTTTTTTTTATTTCACGCTACTCGGCAAAAACGTGCCAATTACTGCGTTTCTAAAGAAATAATATAAAAATGTGGGATATTCTCGAACGGAGTAAACCGTACGAGTAAAAAGAAAGAAATAAAAAACGTGGTACAAATACAAATTTTAACGTGTCGCGTTAAAAACCGAAACGTGAAAATAAATTTTAAATTAATCTCAAACATTTCGAATATAAATTCAAGAACGCGGAAAGAAAAATGTCAAAATGTAGAAATCCGAGTACGAGTTGTTGGAAATGTTTTAGAAACACGTGCTCACATCGTATCACGTTCACGGGTCTAAATGTTCGTACGGATTATCAACAGTTGTTCTACGCGAGATTTTAAAAGAAATAATTTCAGTTTTTTTTTTTTTTTTATAGTATAATTGCTATAGGTTAAAGTGAACAACAATAATTTGATTTTCCATCGACGGTGAACGTAGCGGAATATAAAATTGCTTCTGAGTTTAACGCTTTCGAGTAAAAACCGCGCGTTCGAGAGGGTTTAAAGGAAAAATAATAATAATAATAATAATAAACTGCACAACCAACACGGCCGTGAAATGAAAACACTACGCGTTCGTTGAACGATTAGGAAAAGAGTGAAAAAATTTTTTGAGATTCGAGTTTATATAGTCGTTTTTTGCTATACGTTTTTTTTTTTTTTTTTAAAAAAATTACATATCACATAAATCAAGCGGTGTATTCGCGTACCGCGGTGTTATAATATATTATTCTAAACAATTTTTTTCCCCCACAATAACTACGTTTTGTTCCGAACCGTTTGCCTGCGCGATATATACGCAAAAGTGTAATAATTGTTATATTAATCGTTTCGGATTCAAATACCAATAAACACTGTAAATCCGCGTGAAACCTTGTGTTTTCCGATTTCGCAGAAATAACGTTTGTATTCTATGTAGCGAACGCGAGAATTGACGAGTACGTACGTATATATTATTATACACGTTCGCATTACGGATCTCCGGGGACACGTCTTCTTTGCGGATAAATTTTCGTTACAATACGGTAAAGTGGCTCGGGACATTACCGCGCGCATTGTTGTACAATACGCGTTGTACATTCAAATCCATTGTCAAAAATCAGTTTGATTTGAAATCAGAGAAAGGAAAGAAAACCGCGGGTTTATTCAACGAACGAAAGTTTTTCTTTTAAAAAACTCCGGGATTCCGCGCTAATACAGTGTTTTGTAAACTCTATAGAAATCTGTTGAGCGCATACGACAACGGTGTAGTCCCTGATATTTTGGCGGTGCGCGTACGAAATAATTAGACAAAACGATTGTATTATAGCCGTGAAAAAGAGCTACGACACGTTTTTGTATTCGTTTTTTTTTTTTTTTTTTTGGTCAATGTTTTACCATTGGTAATTTCGAACCAATGCGATATACAGTCGCGTAAAATATGTCCTGGACACGAGTCCGCCGTTCGATATTATAAGCGATTTTCATAATAATTTCTAACGACAACGTTTCCGCGATATTATTTCACTGTCGACGACACAAAACGATTGTTCGAAAACGCTTTAAGCCCAAATAATTATAATAATCATAAATAAAAAAAGTAGTGAAAACCAGAGAGGAATTTATAAAATTAAAATTAAAAATAAATATATATATATGTATATATGTGTATTTATTTATTTTATATATATTTTTTATTTAATAATAATAATAAGTGGTGACGCGTACATGCGTATTAAAGACACTCGGTGTTTCAACGAAGCCGAATGTAGGAGACGTAAACGCGTGTACGTTAGCGTTATTGCGAATTACATTTGTCGATTAAACAACAACGAGAATAAAAACTAGAGATAGAAAATAAAAACAAGATATACACACGACGACGCCGTCGTTTATTTTTATAGTTTTCGAGTGACTACAGGTGCGCGCGGAATTCCGATGCGAACGAAATGTGATGAGGGAGAAGAGAAAACGATTAATATCCACTGCGCGCACACACACACATATATCGGTAATCCATTATAGTGATGCGCGCATTCGCTTTGACAAACATTCCGTTACGGGTTAAAGAGGAAATAGAGAGATACATTAGTTTTAATCATTTCGCAACGGTTCGTCGTAGTCATTAAAAAAAAAAAAAATAATAATAATAATTTATCTTTAAAATCTTTTTTTTTTAGGATATTGTAACGTAGTCGAGTCATCGCACATGCGTATCGCGTATTTATATAAATCGTTTCGGATTATTACTGGTGCGAAAAAAAAATCTACCAAATCGTTTGGGTCGCTGAGAGAACACGTAAAAAAAAAAAAGAAAAACGTTTAAACACGTAATAATAACACAAAACGTGTTTGAATAATGACTCGTTGGAAAATATGTGTGACAAAAGGAAATAATATCCGCGTGTATTAAATCGTTGTTTTTATACACCGGTGACTGAAATTTTATACGTCCGAGTAGATATTTTTGCATAAATTATATGCATGATTTATACTCGAGTCAATATATTTATTTATTTTTTTTTTTTTTTTCACAGAGGTCAATATTTCCACAGTTATTCATTCGTTGGAAGACGAAGTATTACGCGCGTCAGTCTTAATCCGATGCGCATAATACTGGGAGAAATATGAAAACTTATTGTTTCGCACTATTGGACGTTCGCCAACAACCCCGAATCGAAAAATATTATTCTATATTTATACGTGATAAAATGCTTAAAATTCGTATTGCGTAGTGTTCCAAACACGCTACAGCCGATTGTGCACGGAGAATTCAAATAATTATTATTGTATTACGCGGAAATTAAAATATAGTAAAAGAATTTGGGAGAAAGGGGAAAAATACCGGATCTAATGACGGAAACGAATGGTTTTGAGAAAATCTCAATGAGGAGGTGAGCAGAATAATAAATGCAAAGTACATTATTGAAAAAGAAAAATGTATTCTTTGAAAATTATATGAAAAGAATTTCGTAATTTTAAGGATGATGACGGTTAGACGGATTATTCGTTGTATTTTTGGCACCTTGTATATTACGAGAATATCGTTACGAATGTAACACATTTTGTCGTTTTTGTAAATTTCAAATTTTTTATAAGTCGGCATACTGTAAAAAATCGAAATTTCCATTCGAACGAATAATAACAATTTCCAAAAATTGTTTTTCAAAAAGTCCAAAGCGAGGCAAACGATTGATGTCTTGCAATCTTCTACCTACCACCTCTGGTTCGCCCACAAAACGGTACATTTGGTAAACAGACGAAAATAAAATAGAAACGATCGATCGCAGCGTACGGTAGACAGTGTGTAAAATATAATAATATATTTCGTAATTTTTCAATATTATCGCACACGTCCTTCGGTTTTCTTCGTTTCAGTCGTCGAGTGTGCAAAGTTACAAGTAGACCATTTTAGGAAATTTCACCGGGCCATATAGAAATAAATGTAGGTATTCATGTACGTTATTCTGTTATTAATCATTTTCCATAGATCAAGAATCGCAATCACCATAACTAATAGTAATAATAACAATTTTAAAAACTACAAAAAAAAAACAAATAATAATAAATTATTGATTACTCTATCCGTGAAAACCAATGCGTAAAAAGCTCGAAATATAGAAGAAGAAAAAATATGAAAAACACGTAATATTTATACTTCAAACTTTTGTACGAGCATTGATCACATCTGTGGGAGCGGGGGTGACTTAAAATTTCTGTTTTACTTATTAGCGCAAACAGACGTCTTTAGACGCTTCAACCTACTAACTAGTGGCTATTTCTACTTTATTCTAGTAGAGGCACTATTTTTTTTCAACCGATTAATTATATATTACATTGTTATTGGACACAATTATTTCGTACTTCATTAGAAATTCGTTTTTTTTTTTTTATTAAATTTCATTGTGTTTACATATTTTTTTTACATATACTCTCTTTGCGATTATATAATATGCGTGCTACGTAGAAATACGATATAACGAGTATATGATAATACGTCTTTTGTGAGAAATCCTTATGAAATCTACACAAAGTCATTTGTTAATACGTTTTGCCATTTTTATATATATATATATATATATAAATAATATTTTTCTCTTTAAGTGATTTTCTGAAATCTGATCATGCACCAGTAGTTATTCTGTATACTGTTTTTGAAGAAAAATAAATAAAAATTTGTTTTCTTCGGTACATTATATTAATAGTATATATATATATATATATATATATATATATATATATATATATAATGCTTACAAAATTCAATCTTCTTGTAATATATCACATATTATAATGTTATATTTTCCTACAAAAATAATAATAATAATAAAAAAACATTTAATTTCATCGAGTTATAACGCGTATATATATATATATATATATATATATAGTAGTTATTGCGTTAGATTATTAAGACTATCATGTCGTATCAACTTTAATACGCTTTTAGGCCACAAAAAGATCTTTCTGACGGATGGCATTTAGAAGCTGAACAGCGTACAATTTTTAAAAACGTTTTTCCGGCTAAGTATCAACACGAATATATTTATATATATATACATCGCGTCACTCGAAATTATAATAATTAGGTTGGATATTAAAATTATGAGCTTTTATAGACGTTTATTGAAAACAACTATAAGCCATTAACCGAAATTGGAGGATAGTGTTTGAGAGAATGGTAAAATTTATCTTACACTACGGCTTGTGTAACCGAATTTTATTTTTGTTCTCTTTTAATACACCGTTTAAAGTAGAATATTATACATTTTAATAAAATTTAAAACGCACGTAGATATGATAAACCACCACGGTTTTGTAGCTTCAGCGCAAAAAAAAATTGTACCATAACCCGGAGTAATGAATATTATTATTATTATTATAATTACGCGTAATTGTACAGTAAATTCATTGTTTTTATGAGTCTGTCGAATAAATCCGATAGTTATTTGTAATTCGTGTACCAACACTAAATATTTTAATACGTCAAAATCCGAATAAAATAATAGTAACGACAAAAAAAAAAAAGAACCTCGGCAATGTCGTCGCGTGTATTGTCATCAGTACGATCATGCGTTGTACCTATTATGTTTTATATTTTATTTAATTTTCGCGAATTATTCGATTCGTAACGGAATAATCGATATTTTGCATATTATTATATTCTCGCGAATTTCCAACTCCATAATAATATCGTACGAATTTGTAAATATACGTATATTAGGTAATGTGAATTCATAAATATATACCACCGATTCGATATTATGTGTATTGACAATAAGTCATAATATATAAACGTGTTTCCTTTTTCATAGAAACTAATTGGATTTCCGAATATAATAATATTTCGGTATTTTAATGATTAAAGTGTGCGTATACCCATTCAAATATAATAATATATTTTACGTTTCATATATATATACGTCGATTTTTTATAACTCGTAATACCATTAAAATATAATAATTGTATCCGGTACATGTGAGATTTCCGCGGGGACAGTTACAATGAAATATAATATATAAACTATATAAATATTTTTTATATAAAATATAACATAAACTTGTCACGCGTTACACTCTGTTAATATCACTTTTTCGCGCGCACGTTGTACGTCAAAATATTATTTGACCGTATATTATATTCGATAGTTTTTTATTTTTTTAATTCTTAAACGTCCCTGCGGGGCCTGAAGGACAAAGGAATCTCGTATAAATTAATGGTGAATTCCATTTTTAAAATCATTATTTAAATTATTAACGAAAACAATTTTATCGAATTAAAATGCGTTAATCGAATTCCCCCGCTTACGATAATCGTATAGTATAATAAATTTCAAATGTTTATTTTAATATATACGTTCGCGTTTTATAATAATATCCACTCCGTGTAGTAATAATAATAATAATAATAATAATAATAATATTTCATTGATCTCTCTTTTACGAAAAACAACGTGCTTTTAAATTTCAAAACTGCATTTGGGATTACTATAACGGGCACGAATGTATCTATTCGTTCATTCGTTTTATTTTAAATGCAAAGGTAATCGGATTCCCTTCTCGGCTGTAGTACGTGTGATACTCTTGATGAGACATCTTCAGCAGAGAAAAAATAAGTCGATAAATGTGTATATGTATATATAAACATTTCCCGAGTGATTTAAATCACTTCACTCGCGATTGATATATTATTGGAAGAAAATACGAAATAAGGTTAACAACAACAACAACAACAACAAAAAGAAGTGTATACTTTGTTTAAACATTATAATGTTATATGAACGGAAACTGTTGTGTGTTGTAAATAAACTGTTTAACTGTGTTGTAAACACAAATGCACGTCGTTCTTGTAATATACGCGCATATACACACGAATAAATTAATATAAATACGGCAATATAACGTCATCATTTTTGATTTTTTTTTTAACTGTAAGATTAAATATACTTTTTTCTACTACACCGAATCGCGTACGTACACTATTAATGTTCGAACATTGAAACTAATAACGCGTAAAATGAGTTTGTAAAATGTAACGAATACGAATGAATAATATAATGAGTGTTAATAGAAATGAGTGTTTGAAATTGTTAGAAAGAAATAAAAATGTCATACCAACGGCAACCGTTCGAGTAAATAAGTGTACCGTACGATAACATACAAACGATATTGAATTATTCGTGCGAAATACGATAATTTATCGTATACGTTATGACGTTACGCTGAGAAATTTGCGAGTGAAATAAAATATGTCGAAGGAAAAAGATGGTGTTTGAAAATGTGCAATGATGTTAACGGACGTTTTGTTCACTTTTCGCGTTTATCATTCGGAGGCTAAACGTCTTTTCATAAAGAAAATTTATATTTGTCTATCGACGCGACTGCGTTTTTTATTTTTTCGAATATTGTACGATCGGAAAATGTGAGGAGTGCGTACGAGTTGAATATTTGTAACGAGGACGTGTCTGGGGAATCGGAAACGAAATAAAAAGTTAATAATGCGTGTTTTAAAACATAGAGACGGCCTCGCGTGTCGCGTTTTGTCTTTAGGCGCGCAATTTCATCCGAATTACCGTCAACTGATTTAGTAATTGCGCGTGTCATACAATGAAATTCACGAGTATTTACATTTGACTTATATACAAATATAAATATGTGAGTATAACAGTGACGGTTTTAGGAGGAACAAACAATTCATGTTTATTCTCTCCGGAAAAAAAAACGCGTTCATATGCTTTCTACAGTAATTCCATTTGTATTTCCGAGTATTTCAAAACAAAACGTCACATTGAACAATATCGTTTTTTATTGATAAACACTGCAATTACCGGATTACGATGCAAACGATTTCCTATTTATTATTCATTCGTTTATTTATTTATTTTTTATTGATTTCGAAACCTCTTAACATTACAACTGATTAAAATCACTTAAAAAAAAAAATAAACAAATAACAGTAAATATGTAATGATGCTGCAAGTGTGTGTGTGCTTATGGTTGCTGTCAAAATGGAATCCTTGAGCCGTCATCGACTTGTATTACAATCGAAATGATGAAAACCATCGAAATATCCGTTCGTGTGTGCAGATTCGACGCGGAAATTTCTCATAAAACAAAACGTGGAAAACAATATCGTCGTGTACCTGCGAATTGCGTTTCCGTAATAGCGTAATACGTATATAAAATTAAGTTTTATTTGTTATAGAAAAAATAAATAAATATGATGTATAACGAACAAAAGTCCGTTCTCAGATTATTATCGGACGAAAAAGCGATGAGTTTTATATTTAAACGCGTATATAATTACGCTCTATCGTACATTCACAACTAACACGTCCTTATTTTGGTCTTCCTAATTTCGAACTTCTCGCACGAAAAGTAATTTCGGATATTTGAGTTGGTTCGCGTTGTCTTATTCGTATCGCGGACAAAAACTACACGTAACAATTGTCTTTTGAATGTATTCTTTTTATCTATATATGATTTTTCGTTTTTTTTTATTTATTTGTAACGGTAACAACTCGAAATACGGTGTACCGAGAGGCGATTATCGTGGGCCGTCCCGACACTGGAATCGCTCGTGTCCAATCGTCGTGAAATAATTTTTTTTTCAATCATAGAGTAAATCGCGGAGCGGGTTTCAAGTACAGCGTTTCAATCCCCGGTAAGTTAATAAGCGATCGAGGTGATTGACGTTTCATAAATAAGTCTCCCACTACCCATAAATGTATTACACAGTTTAGTGGTCGTATAAAAAAAAAAAAATTAATTAAAAGCGACTTCGCGAATTTCGTTTCGAAAAGTCTCCGGTGTTTTTATGCCGGCCGTTTAACGGTAAAAAAACGGATAAATCGGTTGTACGAATTAGTGGCTGATATTGTAAAATTTTAATCTTCTTTTTTTCTTTGCAACGAATCGTTCGCAATAATCGTGCATATTTCAATTAAGCGTAGAAATACTGCTGCGCGCGGTTCGCGCGTCCTGTCGTTCCGCTGTCTATTGCCGTTCGCGTGCGGTGGACGGATGACGACCATCGCCGTCAATGCCATCTCGTCATACACTAATAAAATATGTATCCACGGCTCGCGCGCGTCATCCACCGACTTCCTTTCGTATTTATTAATATTATTTTTTTATTTCAACGTTTTGTTTCTCTTTACGCGTTTACGGTGTGCGCGCGCGAGGTATACGTATATGGGATATTTGCCAATGACTTCTCGGTATACAAATATAGCCCGGCGGTCCGGGTTGGCCAAAAATCACAATTTGTCGATGTTATCCCTCGGCGCGCGGCGACACGTTATTCGCCACCAGTGTTGTTCGGCCGCGTTCCATTCGGCCCGTCGTCGTCGTCGCCGTACGTCAGTCATCGTCGTCGACGACCTGCAGCAGCCGTCGCGCCATGGACCGCACGAAAATCACCTAGGTAAGTCGCGCACCGCGTTGTGAAACGCGTCGAAAGATCTAATAACAATAATCATCGTGTAAAACGCGTCGTGCCCGTTTATTCGCGGCCCGACACTTTTCGAAATCCCCGTTTTGCGTTCGTATAAATCGGGGGGGGGGTACTATTCGAAAAATATCGATGCTGCGGTCCGAGAACGAAACGCGAATGCCGCCGTACGCATTCCGTAATGGCATGGAAAAGTAATGTGGAGCACACGATTGATAATATACGAGTATATACATATAATTTTCTCCGTGACATTTATCGCGTTTTTATTGTTTACATTGGAAATAAAACGGGACGCAAAACGACGTCAGCCGCCAAAAATCGGTTTGTTTTTACATAGAGTCGGTAAGAAAAACAGGAAAATAGAAACGGAATGCGTACCGGGGGAGGATGAGAGGGCGGCTGCTCACTGTGCACGCGAATACGAGAATTATATGTACGTGGAGAATGCGCGCGTTGGGTTTGCGTTGCGCGTAGATTTTTTTTGGACCGGGGGATTCTCGCGGAGAGAAAATCTCGCGAAAATATCGGTCGGGCTATAGAGGAAACGTGTAGGAATCGATCCGAGAAATCTCCACAGTGTCTTAAGTCAAACGGTTAACTGGTAAATTTTCTGCGCGTTAAATTAGGTCGCGTCGTATTCTCGTCTAGCGTATATTATCGAGTCGAATGAATCTCGCCCACACCGCCGTCATCGCTGCGGTCCAAGCATAAAAATATTTATCATTTTATAAGCGTTGCCGAGTAGGAAACAAGAACGAAAATCGTTATATTTATATCCGGTATTGTGATATGTCGCGGATACTATTTTTAATCTGTATTTATATTAATTTGGCATACGAAATGAATTCTTTTTCTTTTTCTTTTTTTTCCGTGTGCGCCGGCCGGTACAAACGTTCTTTGCCGGACGACGAACCGACCATTGAGCACTGTAATAATAATAATATTATGTGACGTTTGTTGGAAATCGCCGGAGAGAAACAATAATGTGTAAACCGTATCGGCCGGTTTTACACGAATACATTCGTCATGTATAAAATATTTAAAAAAAAATCAAAAAAATACTTACGGAATAAAGTATTGAATCGCGCTCAAAGGACAGGGAAGTATTTCTTTTTGTGTGTGTGTGTGTGTGTTAGTATTCCCGCGTACAACGCGTATAAGGAAAAAAAGAAATCGGGAGACGAAATATTCGTGAAGAATAACAAAAATTTTGTTTTCGTATAGAAAATAAGAGAATGTCTAATAAAAACCGTATATACGTGTTTAGTAAGATCCTGGAATAGCTCTAATAATTGTAATGAGTGAAACGAAATTTTCGTCCGAAATAGACGACGGTATTATCGATCCGTAAAACGTATACGAAACAAATGTTAAAAATTAAATAAATTATAAAACATTTCGCGCGCGCGATAAGAGTTCGTCGACTTTTCGCATAATGTGAATAGTGTGTTTATTATAGTGTACCCGCCGCTTTTTCAAACATAATAGGCAATTTTTAACGAAAATATAATATATTTTAAAACTCATTGCAAAAAGAAAACTGTTTTACTATCATTTTCTTTTATCATTAACGTAATCACGATATTTATCGGAAAGAAAATCCCGTATTTTATGTAATAAGATTTTCAAATTTTCAACAATACACTGTGCAGAGACAAGTTTTATATACGTGACGTCATATAACGTTTAATAAGTAAATAAAAAAAAAAAATCGAACGAATTAGTGTATTGAATAATATTATGTTGTATTTAAATTAAAAACTCCACTACAACGATACGTAAAATATATTGTGTGTGTGTGTGTGTGTGTGTGTAGACGAATTTCTCTCCTCTACACGTTATTGCGAAAATCAGGAAATTTTCAAGAGACCGCTATCGGTCTCTTTGTATGGACGCTTTCGGTCTGATTTGTATTATTTTTTTCAAATATGATATTGTAAACGTTGTCGGCGTTGGAGTCGATGACGAAATCCCCGTGGTGAACTAACATTTTAATATAAAATACGCCCGTGTTTCATGTTCGTATTAAAACGCACGAGCAACGTGTAACTCATATATCTATATTATACAGTCTGTTTATGTAATGTTCGTATACGCGATTTGCCAAAATGGCGAAAAACGAAATTCTGTATCGAATAAGACAAATCTTTTTGGCACCACTTATTAAAACGCCCAACCGTTGCCCGGCGGAGTGTCGGCCGAGAATTAAGTGTAAAACTGGATGTTACACCCGTTATTGTTATTTTATCCGAAAACCCGCGTTATACGTATACAGAATGTGAAAATATCGACGAATTCTCATTTAGCAAGTTCGTATTAACCGGTTATTGTTTTAAAGGGCAAACAAATAACTCGAACGGTAATATTACGTTCTGTTCGGGAAGAAGACGAATTCTTCGTACGAGCGGAATCTCGAGTTATAAAAATTGCACAACTCATTCCCCCGTTATCGTTACCGCGATTTTCGCTTGGAAAATTTTTCACGAAATTCAAATATTATTATCGCAGTCGAATCGTTTTCGAAGAAATGTCCCGTCATGAAATTCGAACGCCAGCTGGATTCGGTCGCTCGACGTTTCCTGTAGTTGTGTGTGTGTGTGTGTGTTGCACGTCAAATTTTCTCGTCCCCGCACCGAGAAAATATATTCAACTCGGTCCACGTAAATATCAATCGAGCGACGACGATAATCAGCATCTGACTTACGTCGTGTTTCGGCGATGCACGACCGTTGCCTGTGCGTCTAGAATTCGTCAGATCCACTATCACACACGCCCTGTATACCTACTTATTTATTTAAACGCGCGCGTCGTAATTCATCAGCGTTTTGCCAACGCATCGATCAAAATCCCGTTGCTTCGAAACGACCCGGTGACAGTTTACGCGGTAATAATAATAATAATAATAATAATAATATTAATAATAATATAATGTTATTCGCTCGTATGTCAGAACGTATCGACAGGATCCGTAATTATTATCAATATTGAATCGCAAGTGTCGCGTTTACATATCGCTGCCGCCGCCCTTAAGAAAATTACAATTCAATATATTGTGTCGGTTTTTGAAAATTTGCCGTCACACCGAACGCCGTAAGAATTTACTGCTGCGCCGAAGCAATTTGTTCTCCTTTCCACACACACACACCTCATCCCCCGCACGGGATTCGCCGATTTTCATGTAATTATTATACGTACGCGGGATTCTCATTTTTCTAGCATATTTCGCGAATTTTCAACGTTAGTTTGAATCCGGAATTATTGTATTTTAACCGATACGTATATATAATACATTGAAGCGTCGATTTTTCTATTGTACGTTTTAAAACCAACTACAACATTACGAGCGACCTCTGTTTATAATAACATTTTTATCACCATTATTCGTATCCATGCAAAAAATGCAATGATATCGAACTGCTTTAAAGTTTGCATAAGACTTTATATTTACTTATTGATTTTTAAAGTCGCTCCTCCCGCTCTTCAACTTGAACCTCAGTGTGATTTGAGTTCGAAGTTTACAAGCACCAGCCGAACATTTTTTTACCTATTTCATCTGTTTTTTTTTTCTGAACACTAGATTTCGTTAATTTCCCATTCGTTTGTTATACATTACGTATATTTACGCGTGCTAAGTTTTGGAATTTTTCTAATCAAATTTTCGTAAATATCCACCCACTTATATGCCAAATAACTTATCGAGTTATTATTAACTCGTATATTAATTACGCTATGTTATTTTCGTTTTGTTATTTCTCGCGCGGAGGTGTTTTTCTATACAATATTCAACACGTTTCGACACTTAATTACTTTCAGTTTTAGTTTCAGTACTTTATAATATATTACACAACCTGCGTATAGATAATATAAAAGAAGAAAAAAAGTTAAAGACATTTTCAAATTATAAAAACTTTAAAGTATGTAATCTTATTTTATAAAGGATTAATACTATTCGACGAGACGTGTTTATTTTTTTAAACTTTAGCGAATTTATTTTCTCGGATAATCGTGTTTTTCTTTATGTTAAATTTACTCTCCTCTTCGTATTTTTTTTTTGTTTTTCTATTTTTTGGTAACAATTTAATTTTATAAATCTATCACCTTCCAAACGGTTCCATATTGGATACATCGACGCAGACGGTTTTTTTTTCCAGTCTCGCAGCAGTGCTGACAGGAAGGCTGAACACAACCGGGATCACTTTCAGTTCTCTTTTGAATGTTGTCGACAAATGGAAGTTCATTGAAGTGGGTTTTGATTTTGAGGAATAAAAAAAAACAATTCATACGGTTTGAGATCGGGTGAACAGAGTGGCCGGGGGAACGTTTTCAAGTTCGTCGAGAAGGTAGACTACACGCGCATTGTTCGTATTATCTTTGTGTTGGATCGTAAGGATTTTCATCGTCATCTCAACGCACATTTCTCGCGTCCAAATTTCGAGCGAAAATCCGACGAAAGGCAAACCGATTGGAAATTCAACTCAACGTTAACAGACATTCCACATTTTTCCTCGGTTGGTCGGTAAATGTCGAGCGAGGTGTTCTCATTCAACTCAACGTTAACAGACATTCCACATTTTTCCTCGGTTGGTCGGTAAATGTCGAGCGAGGTGTTCTCGGACCTCCAAAAAATAACAACTCGTGGTGCCACCGACGGAAAAACTTGTGCTCTCGATAATGAAACGTCGTTTCGCGTGGGACAAACTCGCGAATCCACTAAACTTAACACGATTTTTCACGCGTTTTTCGCAACGCTGCACTACAATTAGCGAGTTCGAAACTTTTACTAAGAGTCTATAGGACGGGTAACGTCGCCACGTCGGTGGACACGTGATGGTAATGGTGGTGGTGGTGGTCTCATTATTTTTCTGTCACGAATCGTCGTAACGCGTACGTTGCATTTAAAATATATCGGATTGTATATTTTTATTCGTGACATTTTTAAAAATGTTTTTTTTTTTTTTTTATTCGCTTCTTTCTCGACACACGAGTCCCCCGTCGGTGTTCGAACGTCGTCTTGCAGCAGCAGCAGCAGCAGGACATCGTCTCGTGTTCTCTCGCTGTTATAATCGCGCGGGACGCATATCGTTTTACACGCCATTAAACGCGGAGAAAAATTGCCAAACAATCTCAGCCGCGTTTGCGCCCACGAAGGGACAATATATATAATATGTACTATACGACTACGATTACATATTGTATATACAAAAAAAATATATCTATGTGTGTGTGTGTACACGTCCCTGTTTCCTTAGGTATACACATTATAAGTCCGGACTAATTGAATCGGGGATTTTAATAAGAAAACGGCCGTGTTACGGTTGCTCCGGAGTCGCACGCGCGTTAATCCCTCCGGTAACTGCGCAGGAGACTTGCAGAGGGAGGTCAGTCGCGTGTGCGTATAACGGACGGAGCCGCTTATCCTCTTAAACTGATTTAAAACCCGCGTATAAAAACAATCATAATTAAAAAGCGTGGGATGGTTCATCTACATATATATTGAAAATCCGAGGAGATAGAAAAACGCGGTGACGGGAACGAGAAGAAAACGCGAGACGGTGTGTATAACATATTATATATATATATATATATATATATATATATATAAAATTGTTAAATAAAAAAAAATTAATATATTATATGTATAAAGCCAATGAGAATATTATACAGAATAAAAAAATAAAAATAAATATTTATATCGAATAGCATTCGTATTGATTTGTTTCTTTAAATTTTAATATATTCGACGTTTCAATATACACGTTTGTTCTCTTATTTCGCAATACTCGCTGGTTTTACAATTCATTATATACGTTTAAAATTAAAAAAAAAATGTTTTTTTTTCTTAATTAATTTATAGAGTTTTTCCTTATTTTTCGTTATACATATATATTAAATACGCGCGTGAAGAAGAGTTTAAACGTTTATTTAGCCCTGTATCGATATGCATAGCGGTGAACGAAGCGTAGATCACGAGTATACACGAGACTGGGGCAAGTATCATAAACATTGATTTTAAAACTTATAGTTCGAGTCGAAATGATTAGTTCATTCGAATGTTGATTCTGAAAGTTGGAAAAAAAACGTAACTTCTTTGAGTATAATGAAAAAAATCATTAAAAAAACGTACGCATACACATATAATTATCGAGTTCAGTTATAAAATTGCACGAAAACGGCTTGTTGGTATACAAAGTTATAACTCGCGCGCCGTTCCTAGTGAATATATACCGTTATTTTTATCGCGACAATAGAATATGCGTGAAAAAAATAATATATACGAGTGTATAAAAAAAAGTTTACTATTTTGCGTGACCCGATGATGATCGTCAAAACGGCGTAACGTATCGATGTGAAATCAGTAAATTCGAGTTAAAAGTATACGAAGAAAAGACCATATTATAATAACTATTCTTGCTCTCAAAAAAAAAAAAGAAAAAAAAGTGCTTAACTCGTTGCAGACGTCCAGCCTTGAGTGGGCAGTATTGACATCATCTTGATACACAAATAAAAGGTGACGCGCGTATAATTATCTACAATCAAGGGGACTCAGAACACGCGTACACCCGACGAAATTTCATTACTCAAGAATAGTAACATTACGTCAGAGCACACGTCTTCTTCTTCTTCTTCTTCTTCTTATTTACACTACGTAATATAAATGACTATAATATTCGTGGCATTTAAAAAAATATATATATATATACACAAACTTACGTTAATATCAAAGTTATTTATAATACGAAAAACAACATTAAAAAAGAAAACATAATATTCAAGGGCGTATAATAATGTATATTTAGAGATTTTTATTTTCTTTCTTTCTCTCGTCGAAAACAACGATTTCCGGATTATTCGAATAATTCGTTCATTTTCGTTCTGTACACAAAAGGTTTAGCAAAAAAACAGAGTCCGTATTTCTTTGTAACCGCATCATTCGCGAGCACCGTACAATGAGAAATTGTTTTGTACGATCATATTTTTGTTCTAATGCTGGCCATATATGTACGCAGCGAAACAAATTCGTTTGTTCGAAAATTACATTTTTTTTTCTCTCTTCGACATATTATATTATATATTCGCCGCCGAGCAAAAGACGCGGATTGTATGACACGAACAATTTGTGCGTCATTTGTGTCCTCTTTTTATTATTATTTTTTTTTTTTTCGTAAAAACACACAAAAAAAGAAAACACAACTTAAAATAGACGTCGTGCACACGACGGCCGGTCGTCAAACCGCGTGCGTTTTTTTTTCCTTTTTTGCGTTACAGGCCTCTGTGTTACGAACACACGCACGCATCACCTAAAATAATAATTCATTAATATATCAATTGGAGCGTTTCAGGAGAAGGCGTGTGGGGTGTTTAAAACGGATTTTCGAAATAAAAACGTTCGCCACATATTATTTATTAAATCGAATATCTGATTTCAAATGATGGAATCCTATGATTATAAAACGAAATCAACTCTCACCGACCGTTGTTGATTGGCGCAATTTTTTCCCCCCGCAATAACCGTTATTTTATTCGTGGAGGAGGGTTTTCCGCGACAAGTAGGTTTTTTTCCAACAGAATCGATTCGTTTCAAGAACGCATCGAATTTTATCGCGTTCTCTATTATACCATACGAGTAACACGATTATATTCATAATATAACGCGTTATATATTGTGTTATAACCGTTAACTGAAGTCCGCTATTGCAGTACGTTCACAGTCGAAGGAATGAAAATTTTAAATAGCAAGAACAAATTTTTTTTTTAGAGGGTTCAGGAGGATGGGACGGTAATCCCATAAGCCCTTTATCTACGGCACTGATATTAATAATAATAATACGGCCGGTTAGCGAAAACCGGCGGGACGGGAAATCAGGAATTGGCGGTTAGGGATATTTTTTTAAAGGGACGACGCGTTGTGTGTGGTGGACACACACACACACACACGCGCAGGCAGGCACAGAGGCGGTTTGCGTCCCAGCCAAATTCGCACAATAAACACTGGCTTCGGTCCAGGTCTGGCGAGCCTCGAGTTTCTAAAACTTCCCTAGGCGTCTAATTATAAAACGCGCCGGCCGAAACGAGCGAGCGCAAGCGCGCGTATAGCGAAATGGGTGGGCGGCGGCGGACGCGACGACGGAGATTTTCGCGTGAATTTTCGCAGCATCACGACGCCACAAACGGCGTTTCTACGTTCCCGTTCGACGGTACAAAACAGTGCGATTCTCTTTGTGCGCGCGAACGCGTCAAGAGAAACGATTTTTTTCAGCTGTACAGAATACGTTTTTAGATATCCGAATTAGTGTATTCGACGTTTACCGTCCGCGCCAGTAGAGAATATTCGTTGCTAACACTGAACTTTTCTTCCGGGATACATATGAATTCATTGGATTCGACGGTCCGATTTTGTCTAAAATCAAAATTTACTTTTGTTTAAATAAATAAATACACGGGTAACAATGGAAGAGTTCCGCACACACGATATTCGCAACACAAAGTTTCGTCGAGCGGACCGTGATAAATAATTGTTCGTTTCGTGCTATTCCCGCAATGGTCTAAATTATAATGTTCATGAAATGATGTCTCATACGATGTATTTAACGAGGAAACAATGAACTAATTATTATGCGAATTGAGTAAACCTAGTGATCGCGATCCTCATCCGTTTCGTTTTCCTGCCCATTGGACTCCAACCATTTCGAAATCATAAAAAATTGCTGGTCTCGCTACTGTTTTATGAACGTCTCATTTTCTCGTCGCACAAAATAACACTTAACGTCTCTCCACTGCGCCCACGGTTTATCCTGTTTTTCATGTCTTCGCCGTTCTTTTTTTTTTTTTTTATCTATCAACGTCACTCGCTGCATTCTCACTCGTTTATTCATTCATTATACACGCCTCGCCCTAATTGACCTAATTGAATTACCAAATCCAAAGAATCACACACCGTTTTACTCCTAATCATTAGTCATTTCCCATCAAGCGCTCAATCTCCACTCTTCGAGTCATTTATTCGCTTCTTCCGCGTCCTTTTCCCAAATGAAAACGTTCAGTAAACTCGGTATTTTATGAGGCCAATACATCAAAACGATGCGGTATCTACAACACTGTTTTTCAAACCGAGAGCCACCTCGACTTTTATAAATCCTCTGAAAATACACTCTATACGCCAAACGTTTATGTGTACCGGGAACTCGTATTGGCTGAGGCGCTCGACGCGCGTAATATTATCCCCGACGGAGGGATCGATCGAAATAAATTAATAATATCGAAAACGGATCGAGTAAGCGTGTAGTGCCTGAACCGATCCGCGTGTAATAGATAGGAGCTAGTGAACGTATATTTATTTATCGCGGATATAGCGCTCGCGTTTAAGTACGGAATTCGTGCGCGAAGAAAATATATAATTACCTATACGATATCGAACGAGTCTTTGTCGAGAGAAAAATTAAAACGAACAAAATGCAGCGCACGTCCTCTCGAAATAATAATAAAAATAATTCCAACGAACCGAGTTATTTCGATCGCTTACTACTAATTGGATGCGTCCAAAAGATAATAACCGCAATAATATTATATGACTGGATGTGTACGAGTACAATTGTATACACTATTTAGGTCCCCGGGTCGAGATGAATTCTCGTACGTTTGAAGATTTTTTTTCTTTAGCGGCGGAGCGGAGCGAGTATTGGTTTTTGCAAAGATGCGAGTTTTCTTTTATCTCTGTACCGAAAAAATTTTACCAAAAGGAGTGCTACGATCTTTAACGGTCATAATTTGTTTCCGGTAAAATATCGCGCGTCTATATTTGGTACCGTAAAGATGTAATTTTTCGAAATCGTTAAAAAAAAAAAAGAAAACACATTATAAAAACTTACCAAAAAATTGCACACGAAAACGCGTAATGCGGTCGAAATCGATTATCATTCGTTGTTCTCTCGTTATTTCGAAAACTAATGATTAGAGAAAATTGAAATATTTACCGAATGTGTAACTCATTTATTTATATCGAAATTAAAGAAACATTTTATCAATTTTGTTTTTTATACGAATCCTCAAATTATGACGAAGCAAACATATAACAGGACACTCGAGAAAAAATAAATAAACACACTACCGTATGAAATAATTAAAAACGGGCGGACGAATTCCAAAATAAAATAATAGAAGTTTTTCTTCTCATCTTCGCGGCACAGCGAACCGCGTATTATGTCGTCGTACCCTCGTTTTTCTTCGTGGAGAAACAAATTTCTCCTCTATGTTATTATTATAAAACGTTAATCTTCCTCTCGGGTGGCTTCTGCACGCAGGATAATATACGTGTACAGCAGTAACAGTGTTTTATACGCGTAACTGTCAGAAACGCGTCTCACAATTTGTCGTAGGCGCCCCGAGATTGATCGCCGTGGAAATAACCACAAAACTCGTACCGGTTTTGTGAAGTCAATTTTCTCCCGCAGGAGACGACGCAGTGTGGATTTTTATTGTTATTATTTTTCTTCTTCTTCTGCCCGTAAACCATTCTATTTTCGCGCGATGCTGTTCCGCCCGTTACCAGCCGTAAATCCCGTTAAAATATCCATCACTTGTATAAACTACACGGAACACTACCCCCCCATATTTCCTATTCGCCCGCCCGCCACGACTACATGGCCGACCCGTCGGGAATATTGTAATATTATATACGTTTTCTATAATGTGTTCTAAATGTCATTTGAAAATGGCGAAAAATCATTTCGGACGGAAAACGCGCGGGCGTTTCGTTTGTTTTCAATTTCGTTTCGTATACAATATTAATATTGTACACCTGGTTGGAACGGACGGGGAAAATGTTTAAAACGTACGTGACGGAATAGCATCGAACGTACAATTTCACCACGGGCGTATAAATGAGATAATGTACAGTGAAAAAACTGTTAGAGTACACGTTTTAATTTTAAATCTCAGATAGACAATTTCAAAAAAAAACAGAACCTCCCCGCACATTGAACTTACGAGCACATAATATTATTTTACACCGATGCGCGAAAGTTTCCAAATTGGACGTCGCAGCGACACTCTGCTGGTGCAATGCCGTGAACGAATATTTGAGATGCCACGAAATGCAAGAGAGTACGAGAGAAAAATTTAGTAAATAAGACATTTAAAAGAGTTCTCGGAATTTCGGAAACAAACGAAAAAAAATCTTATCATTGTGAGAACGTATTTTCAGCAGTTTCTGTCGCATAAATACCGAATACAAATTGAAAACGGAACGTTGAATAATTATAATTGCCGCTTCGAATGTTATTCCGCGATTTGAGAAAACGTGCAGTGCTGATCGACAATGAATCAGTATTATAACATTTTGTTTCTTTTTATCAAATTTAATTTTAATCGAAAACATTTTGAGTTTTTTTTAATACTACTACTTACAAAAAAGCGTTAATAATAATATTATTATTAAATAAGTACGGTGTGTTTGACGTGAAGTACGTATACAATATGAAGTACCCATCGAAACTATTACGTGCTGTGTATAAGCGTCGCAAATGCAAAGATAAAACTTTAGGCGAACGCGCCGAATTTAAAACTCTCGAAAGCGATTTGAATTTCTCGTCACTAAAACGTCTCCCTATAGTTCCCCAAATCCCAAAATAAGTACTGTGTACATAAAGTATGTACGTGTGAAACGAACGCACATGACGGACTGGGGGAATGTCGTAGTTCGCTCATCTTTTCTTTTACACTCGAAAAACCAAAGTACCTTTTCCTACATGCGTGCATTATACATAAAACGGGTGCGTAACTATATTATAGCGTTCTGTTGAAAATCAAAGCTGAATAGGTTACACTAGTTGTGTAAGTGGCGTACAAGTGTGTTTGTTCGGCGGCGAAAAAAAAAATGTTTTTTTTGTTATTAAAAAAGAGAAAAGAGAAGTTCCTAACCTAATTTCGCCCCGGACGACACAATTTCTACGTATTTAATAGGGACAGCCAAATATAATTGTCTCACAATCGCGGTTTGATTTTTACAAAAAAAAAAAAAAAAAAATTCTATTGATATTTAATATTCTACGTTAAATTTTGTTTGAAAAAATTAGAATTTATTATTATTGTAAAGCACGTGAAGCGTTCAACAGTATTCTATTATATATTATATTGTGGTTAATAGTTCGTATTGATTTTTGTTTTGGACGTTAGAAGTTTCTTAGAAATCGATAATACGATATAATGCATATTGTATATAATTAAATATACGTTCTGCTATATATACATATACCGCTGAGAATGAAATTTTTAGCAAAATATCTTCGAATCATTTTTTATTTGTAAGAACTGTTTTGTTTTCTAAAATTATGCGGTAGATCTAAACGCCACTTAATCACAATCACAACGAATATATAGTTCACCATATCAACATGGTTAGGTTTTGCTCATTTTTCAACAATATGGACCGTTCAATATCTCCCTTTCAAAACTCGAAATATAACGACACTGTTTCCATCCTCTCGGCACTTATTTCGATCCATTTCGACCACCGTTGTTCAATGATATTCGCGTTGTCGTCTTTCCGTTTGTATTTGCAATAATTGACGGTAATATTTCAATATGAGCTTTCATTTGCGAGCGTAACGCGGACAGAAGTATAAAAAAATGTGCAACACTGACGCAATGAAAATTTCTTCAATGAGAGGTCCATACTTGTTTAGACATTTTAACTAAAGAGAAAAAAAATCTGGTACATACATTATATTATGTGGCACATAAATTTAACACATTTTTCGCGAAAACATAAATCAATTTATTATAAATTCAATATATAAATCGTTTACAATATGATTATAATAATTATAATATCCGAGTATTATTTAATTTCCATAAAAGTTTTATTCGAATAAATTCCGGCCAACACGGTATATGAACGGTACGAATATAGTTGTCAATAATATTATTAAGTCGTCGGGGTCGAGGCGAACACAAACATCTGCCAACGATTCCCACTGACTCGTGTCGACTAAAACAAATTATTATTATTATTAAATATTATATACTAATGCCGGCGTGCAGTAGTGCTTCGGCGGTGTAAGAAAACTCCTATTTTATTATTGTTTGTAATTTGAAATCTTTGCGCGTATTATGTACAATACGCGTCTTACTTTTTCCTCTCCCGCTCTCCTCTGCGGTGCACGTTCGAAAAGAAACAACGCGTGTCCATCGATCGATACGGAAGTATCGCATACAATATTATATTATTATGTAAAACTAAAACGAATATGAAATCCGTGATTTTTCCCGATGGAAAAAAAACCTTGAACGTTTCGAATGACACACCGACGCGTTCGTTATTTTCGAAATTTCGAAATGCCAACGCCGAAAATACTGTAAATAATACAATACACACACACACACACACTAACCCACCACAGCACACGGACGCCAAAAATACCGCGTACAATCGGCAGCGTTCACCGCGTAGCGTCTTGGCCTACAGTCGACGACGACAACCAGACGGTCTCCGCGCGTACGCGCGCGCGGTTGACAAAACGGTATTATTATTATTATTATTATTATTATTATTATTATTATTATTATTATTATTATTATTATTATTAATTATTATTATTATTATTATTATTATTATTATTATTATTATTATTATTATTATTATTATTATTATTATTATTATTATTATTATTATTACGTTATCCGCAGGGTTGAGGGGCCAAACGAATAATCACTAAACTGAGTCACATTATTATTGTGACATGTAACTCGCGATCGGCTACGCTATGCTCCGAATGAGTTTAAAAAACGTAACTCGTTACAATAATTTTTTTCATCTATCGTAGTTTTTAAATAAAACTCATTCGGAATAAAATAATAATAATAATAATAATAATAATAATAATAATAATAATAATAATAATAATAATAATAATAATAATAATAATAATGATAACGGGACGTTAATATCAGGATTTTTAATTATTGAAACATATGCGTTTAATGTCGCGGGCAGCTTCGACGTTCAGTATCTAAAATACACACACATAAAACGAGCAAATTTCCGAGTACACCGTGTACATCGGGTCCGAATTTCTTTTTTCCATTATTATTTAATTTTTTTTTCTTGCTTTGGTTTCTTTTTAAACGCGCCATACAGTAATAACGAGTTCCTCCCACTCTCCTCCGAAATAAACGAAATAAACGCCTCCACGCGAACGACGCGAGATCGTTATGACGATGCTGCGACAATAGGTGAACGCGCGCTTAACGCGTGGCGACGGCGCAGTTTTTTCGAGATCCGCGATTCACTCGGCGCGACGAACACACGCGCGTCTATTTATAGACACTTCGTAACCGTATCTACGCGAGAAAATCGTTTCGCCCGTTGTGAACGCGATGTCGGCGGAGACCTCCTAACTCAGTAGTAGCAGTTGTAACTCGTTCGCTTGCACGGCGCATACCGCGTGCGTGAAATATTACAACACACGAGCGATGACCGACCGTGTCGGCGGGATTCTGTCGCTTTTGTAACGATCATTGTACGATACGGACGACGAGCACGTAGGCGTCTAAAGATTTCCAGGTAAAAAAAAAAAAAACGTTTCTTCTACATTTTTCTCTCTCTCTTCTATCCCGAGTGTTTCGCGTGCGATAATAATATTTTTTTTGTTTTTCGACAACGACGCGTTATTGCCGTTCCCCTGCAGCGAGGAGAAGAAGAAAAAATCCGTCGTCGGGAGACTTATCCGTATGAATATTTGCCGATCGCCGGTTCGGTGCGGCGATAACGCTCCGGTGACGGGGGAAAAATCAAAAAAAAAACAATTCTTATTGACCAACGGAAATTTTTTTTTTTTTTTGATTGTAGTAACACGAACGCGACATTCGAACAGCGATTGGCGAAATGGAACAGTTCGAGCAACTGTTGACGTGCGCTATATGTTTGGACAGGTACAGAAATCCGAAATTGCTGCCATGTCAACATTCGTTTTGCATGGAACCGTGCATGGACGGTTTAGTGGACTACGTTCGCAGACAGGTAGGTGATAATATGAGGTGATGAACACGGGGGAAAACAAAAATCTGTATCGATAATTAATCGTTTCGTCACTGTTTATGTTGCGTTGTGGAATTCCGCCGCGCGCAGGTGAAATGCCCGGAATGCCGAGCGGAACACCGGATACCGTACAACGGTGTTCAAGGATATCCGACAAACGTGACCCTGCAGCGTTTCTTGGAGCTTCACATAGAAATCACCGGCGAGTTACCGGATCCGACGAGTGGACAGATAATGAAACGGTGCGGAGTGTGTTCGGAAAAAGCGTACGTCACGCCGTGCGTTCATTGCGAAAAGGACGTTTGCACGGAATGCAAAGGCGCTCACATGGACATTCTGAGGAGGGAAATCGCCCGGATCAATAACCAAGTATAAAATTATTATTGCCCATATCGTACGCCTATCGCATATTTACTTTGACGCGACCGTTTGTCCCGCAGGTGAGACGGGCGCTGCACAGATTGTCGGACATGCTTGCCGGCGTGGAGAAAAACATGTTGACCTTGCAACAGAACTGCACTTCGGTGTCCGAGGAAGTCGACGAGATCTACCGTAGGCTAGCCAAAGCGTTGAAAGACCGTACGGATCATCTCGGAGGAGAAATCGACCGGTACTTGACGACGGAGTTGAAGAACCTGTGCAATCTCAAGGAGAACCTGGAGATCGAAATATCGAACATTCAGAGCAACTGCGACCTGGCCGACAAACACATGCAGTCGGACGACGTGGAATGGGAAGACAGCGAACTGATGGACGCGAAGGAAATATTCTTGAAGACCGTGGAATTCATACGGAATTTCGAAACGGAAATCGGCGATTACAGCAGAAGGGCGAAGTTCATCATGGCGCACGATCCCAACCAATTGGTCATGCACGTTTCTAATTACGGCGAGCTGAATATTCAAGCTCCGCATCAGCCGTTCACTTCCAGTTCGAATTCCCTACAGGCGCCGAGCCCCGGGCTGATGCGATCGAAAAGCGATCACAGGCTGGCTTCGCAGTACCGGCAGGAAGAGAGGAATCCGTACGAACCGGGCGGTGGTGACAACGGCGGAAGGATATCGCCGCTGGGCGGCAGGAAATTCGGCGAGAGATATCCGAGCCGGTACTCGCGCGGCGACAGGAACGACTACGACGCGGACCCGACGCACGACAACGAGAACAGGAGCTCGGCGAGGTCCAGGATCAGGTCGAGGCTGAACAGACACGGTTTGAACGAAAACACCGACTCGGATACGGACACGAGGTCGGTGCGTTTCTCCGAGACGAACACCGTGCACCGCGAACGGGAACGGGTGTTGGACACGGAGGACGTGGCCAAAGGCCCGTTGAGCGGCATCACGAGACTATACGATTCGCCCAGAGTGATGAAAAGACTGTTGGAAAGCGAGAACAAAGAGAAAAAAGTGGCCGTCGCGCCCAAGCCTCAGCCGGCGGTCCAGCAGCCGAAGAAAGTAACGTCGCAGCAAACGCCGCAGAGACAGTTGAGCGAAGACGACGAAATAGCGAGGATAAAACGGCAGAACAAAACCGCGTCCACGTCGTCGGACACGGAGCGAAGAGATCGAGTCAGTGCGATAAAGAGGGACGACTCGAGAGATTCGAATAGATCGAACACGCCGTCGGAAAACGCGCGGAAGACTCCGGCGCCAGAACCGATAACGGTAAGAATAATAGGTATTTTCAAACGTAGGTATAATGAAATAGAACCGTATGGCCTCAACGATTACAATCCAATATAAGATCCTAGAACATTCGGCTGGCTAAATTCTCAACGAAGCAATTTACTTTCCTCCCCTCAGTTGTTCATGAAAATCTACAATGTTTAAAACGTCTTAGCGGCCATTCCGGCGTAACATTGCAGCCGCGATTCGTTTATTGTATTTTTCGACCGAATTTCGTATAACTTTTCAATATTCCCAAGGCCACCAATTGAAATACGAGTTTAAGCCGTTATCCGAGTTAAAAGCGAAGCGTATATATATATAATATAGTACGTAAATAGTCAATATGCATAACACTGTAAAACATATATTTTATTGAAAGCGGTGAACGTCACCAATTTCCAACTATTTCGTTTACAAAGGTATTGTAGCATTGCAGGTTTCTATTGAAATTTTCATACTATTAATAAAAATCCGTATTAATTTTATCGTTTAGAATTTTAAACCAAATGCGGCTTTTAATCTTCTGGCGACGGCCAGAAGTGTGTTTTTTTTTTAATTATCGACTATAACAAAACTTAATAATAATAATTGCCTATTACACAGACGGATACACTGGAGTCGTCTGATAGCGAGTCGGAAGAAGATTCGGTCGAAGCAGTGGAACCGTCGCAGAGAAAGGCAACGCCCGCAAAGACGACGGTACCGCCGTCCGCGTCCACCGCGGCAACGGATTCGAGACGATCTTCCGTCGCTTCGGACAAATTGGCGTCGAAAGGTACAGTATCACGTCGTAAAACAAAATCGTTGTTCGAGTCACGATGAAAAACTATCGTGTTGTGTGTGCGTGTTTGTTTTTTTTTTTTTTTTTACTCGTGTCCCGCAGGAAACGTTAAGATAAAATCGACCAGATCGGAAAGCATCGATAGTTCCGGGTCTTCTGAACCCGGTACGCTGCAGGGACGCAGAGCCGTGTACCCGCCGTCAGACGAAGTGAAACAGTCGCCCGTCAGCTCGAGGTCTGGAAGCACAACGCCGCGAGCCAGATTTTCCTCGGTTTCTTCCAAGAGAGACTCGGCTACGCCGACCAACTCCCGGAGTTACAGTGCCACGGGTAATACATTTAAATATTATTTAACCGTCGCCATAATTCTCGCGGTATATTATTTTTTGAAATTCCGTACGTAACGGTATAATTGTTATTGATTATTATTATTATATTTAATAACAGTAGATAATTATTTTACGCTGCTGAAATATTTATCGTTTGATGTTCACACGTTCGTTTGTATAAAGAAATTACCACTTTCCGCTTTATAATAACTAGGGTTACGGACTTTATGCCCCCAAACAAAAAAAAAAACCCCCCTTAAAATATGCACGCATCAATGCCCTAAATAAAATATTCCCTTAAAAAAATGTCTACAATCGTTAAAATATGCGTTAAAATCCAAAACGTTCAATATATGAGATACCTATGATTAACGAATAAATAATAATGAAAATAAAATTATTAATTTATATCGTTGATATTATTACTTAACGATATAAAAAAAAAAAAAATTTCGCGAGACAAACTTATACCGACTGATTAAAACTATCCAAAGTACACGCAATTCGTGTGTGAATAAAATAATCTCCGCTGTTCAAAATAGAAATTATCGAGCAAAACTCATTTCATCGAATTTTCTTTCAGATGTGCATATAATATATATTTTTTTTTTACCAATTTTAAAAACGAATTTTTTCTTTGTCAGTATTAAATGTAGCGAAGTATGATCATAAAATTAAAATATAAAAAAAAACTAGCTCGTGAAAAAGAGTTAAACACGCAAAAGTTATTGTCACGTAGTGCTACGAAACGAATTTCTATATCGCTAAATTATGTTTCGAATGATTATTAAAAACCGTGCAAACTCCTATAAGTCCCTAGCCCTATATTAATAACCGTTATTAATATCTACGGAATGCGTCTTTTGGAAACGTCCGGCGAATCAATCTACACGCACGTCGTCGTACACGTGAAACGATGAAATGTAGCGGATTATTATTTGAATAACAATAATCGTTTTTGTCTATAACATATAGATCTAATATTTAGATAATTAATATTATGTACCCGTTAATTTTTCACCAGATTTTATTTTTATTTTTTTCATTCAATTTACTCGTAAAGTATTTATTACTCGTTTACTCACATGATGTTTTATACATTTATACGTATTATTTGTATTGTGAATACATTATTTGTTTTTTTTTTTTTTTTTATTTAAATTAACGGTTTTAATTTTGGTTTGGTGCATTAGAATTTGCAAACAGATCGGTTTGACGTATTATATTAGCCATAATATATCACCACCATATAATATTTGATATTATATACGGCCATCGATCACTTACGCATGTATAGAATGTTATTAATAAAACGCATCCTGTATCATTTATTTATTTATTATTTTATCCGATTTCATGAAGCTATTGTATAACGCACGTTACGGATTAACCGTTAATTTACAAAAAAACATCCGACGAAAATAACCAACAAATAAACTTATAACCGTAGACTGACCGTTCGGTTTTTCTCCTTTATTCGATTGAAATTGTTTATTACCGTTAAAAAATGTTCATTGAAAACATACCTGTTCGAATACGAACAGAACAATTAAATACGCTAATTCATTCGAATGTAAACGGTACGGGGTAAGCATCGATTTTGTAATATTATACAGATTAGACCATTTGGCGATTGAATTCACACTTATACGACGGGTGGTGGTGGTGGATAGATGTCGTTGCCGTAGTGTACGAACAATCCGTTATTTTCTTGAATAACAATCGCCGAGTGGTGAACACGTCATTTGTGAGGAAAAACGTTTGCAGTGATTTCGCTGCGCACTACTGCTGAATTCGGCGCCGGTGAGAGGTTTTCACCGGGGCCCCGGAAATTGTTTACTGTGCGAGCAAGAAGAATTTCCGCAATATGAAATTTTTCTTTTCTTTTTATTTTACACAACTTGGGTAGATTTTTCTTTTCTTATACACTCGTACACGATCAAACAAACCATTTAAATTATTTTATAATTATGAAAACAAAATTTGCGGGGGGGGGACGCGTAGAATCCTCCTACCAGTGTTCCCCGGTTACCACTGTTACCACTGTTACCCTGGTTGACGGCGTCCGTACCGCAGCGCTGTGTAGCGGCTGACGGCCAACGTTCAGTCGCCACTATTTAATATCGAGAACGGCTAATCTGTGTGTTTATTAAATCAATGGTAAAATAAATAAATAAGTAACGAATTTTTGTGTGAAATATGCGTATTGTTTGGCGTTCTCGTTTACTGCGCGCACAATAATTTCGACGTCGAAAAAAAAAAAATCGACTAGTCACAGGGCATTGTGAATGTCGCTTATGTGAATTACTCGCGGTTAAAGATTTCAGAGTTTTGTTGTTATTCACAATGAATTTGAAAACAATCGCATAAATCGTTGCGTTCGATAAAACGATTCTGAGCGGGGCTTCGGTGTAATATTATTCGTTATTATTATTATTATTATTATATTATACAATAATATGGCGTGTACAGAATATACGATTTACGAATAAACTTACAGTACCTACACTTTAATACTTACTTTAATTTCTTCCGATAAACCTGGGTGGCTAAAAACTTTCAAAAAACTTTTTCGTTAATATGACTTCGTAATTACGTATTTGATAAAAATGTCAAGACTCTAGAACCATTGGTTTTGAATAAATGGTAATTTTCCACAAAAAACACAATTTAAAATGTTTATTGAGGAGAATTGTGGCAAACGGGTTTCAAGATTTTTTTCGGTACAGTTAAAGTAACGTACGACTGACGTTCTATTAGATTTTAATGTCTCAAAACCAAAAATTACCTCTTTTATGAGTTAAATTACCACAAAATCTATAATTGTTATAAACAGACCAAAATTGAAAGACATTTTCTTCCCGAATATAACACATATTTGGTGAATACTTCAAGTTTCTATAACCATTATCTTTCGAAATTACGAAGAAATAACGATAACGAGTTTTTTTTTTATCGTTTTTATGTAATTTTCGGTAGTTTTTGAGTGTTTGTTTTTTAGGCGCTTTTGGGAAAATCGAAAAATGACTTCTCTAAAGTACCAAATATTCTACCGGAAACCGCGTAAGACTGTAAAGATCAGAGCACTCCTTCTGGTAGAATTCTTCGGTACAGACAAAAAAAAAAAAAAACACATCATTGTAAAACCAATACATTCCTCGCGCTCCGCTCAGAATCTAAAAAATATCAGTAAACGAATCATTTAAGCGGCGTTAAAAAAAAAAAAGAAATTCCGCTGACGGAATCCGGTAATTTTCCAAACGTACTTTTATTCCGCGCGTATTGCACGGGCACCACCTGCACGTACACGACGTTATGACGGTTTCAGGTAACAGCGAAGGCGTTACGAAAAAAGAAGAAATCGAAGACGAGGAGGAAGAGGAGGAAGAAACGGAGACTTCGTCCGAATCGTCCGAAACCGATTCGGACGAGGATTCCGAGGACGCGAAACCGAAAACGCCCGTGTCCAGGGGTATGGAGAAGACGGACATCGGGCCGCTGTTGGCCAGGAGTGCTCAGGCCAGGGACAACGGGAACGGCGGCGGCAGCAACAGCAGCTCGAGAAGGACCAGCCAAGACGAGAGTTACACGAGATCACGGTGAGTCGCAAACGGACGCGTCCTTGCGATCCCAACGCTCGGATAAACATTTATCGCACAATAAATTATTGCGCAATACATCCGCGTTTCGTTTTGTCGTCACAGATACGGCACCGGCGGTTATAAATCACCATCGTCGTACCAGAACTCCAGGGAAACCGACGCCGCCGCCACAGCGGCGAGTGGTAGTAAGTACCTGAACAGTTCACGAACCGAGCCCGCGCCGCGGTTCACTAGCAGATTCCTAAAAAACAAAAGTATCCAAGAGGAGAGCCCCAACAGAAAGCCGAGTTACGGCAGCGGTGGCGGCGACAAATACGCGTCGTCGGACAAGGGTTTGTCGCGGAGTAGGACCAGCGCTAACCTGGACGAAGACGTGCAGCAACAGGACGACTGCACTAACGCTTCTCCGTACTCGTCGTATTCTAAAAACCATTACGGTTCGGATTTGTCCAGAAGTCGGTCCAGTCACGCTCTAAAATCTCGGGAAACCTCACCCGATAGGCCCGTCACGAATTCCTCAGGTACATCACCGGTAGACACACCCGTACGCGTGTACCGAACAAATTGCCGCCACGTCCGTTCGTCGTTGCCACCGCGCTGCGACGTTATCGTTGCCCCGTCATTCGTTTCGTTATTTTATTGATTCCGCGGGATAAAATAAATCGCCGGAGAACACGTCATTCAACCACGGATCGTATTGAAATTATAACACGTAGCATAATATAAAACGGCGTTTTACACCGCGATTATAAATAGAAAATTATTGTTCACGGGACGATAATAATAATTAACGCGTAACTTATGTATATGTGTGTGTGTGTGTACTGTGCAGGGACCGGAGAAAAAGACGGCGCTGCGTTGAGCTCTTGGGCCAGATATCTGAAAAACAAATACGGCAATCGCGGCAAAGAGAACGCGGCCAAAGAGAACGCGGCCGCTAGTTCAGCATCCAGCTCGTCTTCTCGCCGTCTGTCGCTGGGATTACCGTTGCGCTCGAATTCCACCATTGTAGACAGTTCGGACGACGACCAAAAAAACATGCAACGCTCCCCCACCTCCCATACAATTATCGAAGCAGGTGTGTGTTCGTTCGAAATGATACGGACCGTCCGATTTCAGCGCATTATATTTTAAGCGTTTATTTCTTTTTTTTTTTTATACACTTAAGAGTGCCATAATAATCAATACGTTTAGTTTTAATAATGTATTTCGAATTCAGTTTACTTCGTATATAACATGATCTGAATCACGTGCCTTCATTATTATTATTATTTTTTTTTTTTTTTTTGCGGTTGGTGCTTGTGCAATGGCGATGTGCGTAGGTATACGCATCTAAAACATATCCCCGAAAGATGCAAAACTCTCTTCCTCTCTCTCAATTCTTTCCGCATTAACTTTGGATAAACGAGGTTGTCCTGTGTCTTTCTTTTACTGCAACACCCAATTTCTTCAAACTGTCGAGACCGTCGACGGACGCTCTGATGAACCAGTCTATTCATCGATTCCGTGGACGGTTCTCGTTCAGAAAATCAAAACGCGCAGAACGCTTTCAGTTGTCCGGTCGACGTTTTTTTCGGAGACTAAATTACATCGCAGTAAGCGCGGTATTGGCTATGGGATGATTCAATCAAAACTTTGTAAACCAAAGTCCCTCATTGTTGATTGGCATATAGACAGATATATAATATCGATAATGTTACAAAAATATAGTCGTTTGAAATCGGACGAATCGTTTGAAATAACCCGGTACATAGAGAACGTATCCAGTCGGGGAGAATGTTTTATTTTAAATATTCTATCGATTTTACGTGTTACAGGTATGCAGGGCGTAGGTTCTACCCCTAGAGTGCAGTACCTACAGAAACGACAATTGTTATTCAAAATCGGTGGTAGGGGGAGCGAGCCCGGATATTTTACTTGGCCAAGAGGAGTAGCTGTTGGCCCCGACAATCTAATCGTCGTGGCCGATTCCTCGAACCACAGGATCCAAGTGAGCGTCTTAAATATACACGTACTTAACACGCGTAGTACAATAATTGTGCGATGAAATTAATATTGCATATGGTATCGAATGCAATAAAAACAAAACGAAATTTATACGCAAATATATAGGTGTTCGATAATCGCGGAAGCATTTTGAAAGACTTTGGGTCCTACGGTAACGGCGAAGGGGAATTCGATTGTTTGGCCGGAGTAGCTGTCAACCGCATTGGCCAATACATCATTGCCGATCGATACAATCATAGAATACAAGTAATTTTTTTATGCCCTGTTTTCCGGCAAATAAAAGAACGTTTCGATTGTCGATTTCACTGTATTTAATTTTTTTTTTCGATTCCAATGTAAAAAAAAAATAGGTTTTAGACCCATCTGGAAGGTTTCTAAGATCGTTCGGAAGTCAAGGCTCTAGTGACGGCCGGTTCAATTATCCCTGGGGAATCACTACGGACGCTCTTGGGTTCATATACGTTTGCGACAAAGAAAATCACAGAATCCAAGTAAACGAAGAAAAAAAAACTACTTTAATCGAAAATTTACCGACACGTACGAGCCTGCGTAAAACAAACATTATGCAGCCCGTCTGTATTATGATATATTTATGTCGTACACTTGTCAAATGTATCGCAAAATCTCATTACTTCAATTTCATAATATGTCGTGGTCATGTCAAATATTATACTAACCTCTTCGGCGGCTCCTTCAATGCTACATCATCTGTAGTCATCAATATATATATATAATATAGATATACACATTGTATTAAATCAGTATTCCCATTTTTTCCCCTAGTTACATTGGTATTATACTTTTTACGTACTGAATAAGCTATATAGTATATGAGTAAGCAGCAGCCAAAATCAGAGTGTAGTTAAAAAAAAAAAAAAAAAAACATCAAACATTTATATTGAATTAAAAATGATTAAAATATTCCGTTGATCATTGGCTCAATGACAGTTTCCACAATATATCGGCGTATACAATATATATACAATATATATTTTTTTTTTCCTATATTATTACACTTTTGAAACAATAATAACAATAACAATAATAATAATAATAACAATAATAATAATAATAATTTATTTCGCGTTTAACAGGTGTTCCAGTCGGACGGTACGTTTGTGGGCAAATTCGGATCGCACGGCAATAAAATCGGACAACTGGAACATCCGCACTACATCGCGGTATCGAATACGAACCGAGTGATCGTGTCCGACTGCAACAACCATCGGATTCAGATATTCGACGTGAACGGCCGAGTGATCAGTTCGTTCGGCACCGAAGGATCGGATAACGGCCAATTTAAATTCCCCAAGTACGTAATATTATTTCGCATCACGCCGTACAATATAAACGCGCGCTCGTATTACAACAATATACGCGTAATATACGTGTGCATGATCACTGAACGGTGTTAAAAATTCAAATTCAGCATTTTCGTTTCGATCGGAGGGGGCTCGCACACATTTTCCTGATCGTTATTTGTAACGCAATAATAATATTCGAAATGGGGGGGAGGGAGGAAGTTTTAGCCCTAAAATCCTACCCCTTGGGTGCCGCCAATGACGTTCACTGGTATAACATATACATATAACTTGGATTTAATTATTACGGTGGAAAAAAAACGGAAATTCGTTATTACAAACGAGAACTCGATTTCTTTTTTTTTCGCTAAACAATTTATTGTACTCGTCTCGGGGGGGAGGGGGACATTTTGTAAGAACCGCCTCCGTTTTCTCCCGAATAGATTCTATGAACAGAAAGCGTATTCTCTAATATTATACACACAAAAGTCTCGCCATTTCGTCTTGACCGAAACGGTTCTCTCAGACGTGGTTTCATCACTTTAGAGCCGCTTGTAACGCCGTCGCTCATATACGGATAACACGAAATCGGTGTATAGTGAAAAAATAAAAAGGATTTCAATAACCAGCTATACGGTAGTGCTTGATAATCAGCGCCGGTGGAATGGCAAAGCAAAAGGGCCTAAACTCCTCTAGAAAAAAAAATCGTTTTTGCTGTGTTTAAATTAGTTGAAAGTGTATCTCTCGTCGATTGTGAAAACAATATATCGCGAATTTCAACGCATATATCATATTATAACGATATTACTACTAATATAATTATTATATAACGAAATTCGGAATATCTACAATTCGGCTATATTTAGGTATTTTAAAATAATTTTGCGTAATAATCGATTTGTATATTATTTTTATTTCATGAGATCGGCGGGCCTCTCGACGTCGGTAGGCGGACGGAGCGCACATTTCTCAAAAAAATAAAAATAAATAAAAGGGAAAACTTGTGTTTTGAACTTATTTTAGGGTAGCTAAAATAACTGATATTTTATAGTGGTTCATAACAGCAAAAGGAGCCGTCCAACCAATATTTAAGTACTTTTTGTAAGAATAAATACTTCAATATTAGGATTTGTATTGAAATTATTATAAATACTAATATATAGAACTAGTGGGCCCGTGCGAACTTTCGTAACGGGCGGGTTGAAATTATATATATAAAGAGTATTTCTTAACTAGGATTTATTCAATTGCGAAGCATTTAAACAAAAAATGAGTGCATTTCGGGCACACCTGGGGTTCTGAGGAGCATGTAGTTAGGTCCAATATGTGTAATTTGGTGTTCGCATGGCCTTATTTTCGGAACAAAGCCGGAATCGGACCTTAGCGGAATAATATGTAGAAGACGAGGATCCAGATTTATTTACTGTACGGTAGTTGAAAAATTTTTGTGGGGAGCCTGTATCCAGTCAGTTAATTAGGTACTTAAAAATGTGGAAATAAATATCTTACACATAATAAACGAATTTATTATATATACTTATCATAGTTTAACAATTTATTGTGATTTTTCCGTACTTGAAATTTATAATTTTACAAATACTTATATCAATTTTTGTTTTTTTAAATATTTGCCGACTCGAGACTGAGTTTGATCTCAAGAACTCGGAACACATTTTAAAAAATTTACACATGTCAGTATACTCGAGGGAATTCGCGGTTCCTACAACAACTATTCCTGTAGCGATTTTTTTTTTCAAACCCGTCATTGAAAACAATATATACTGCAATAACGCGCTTGTCTGCAAACAAATGAAATTTTCAAATGTTTAACATAAACCAGTCAGTTATAATTTTTTTTACGACCTCACACATTTAAATCTCATAATTTATATACTTGGGCATATACGTGTTTTTTTTTTTGTAAAAATGTATAAAGTTTATAGTTCATCAGACTACCACATTAAATAATATAAACTGCGCACATAAACGCGATTTTTTTTAAAGCACATAAAATTTAAAATAATATTCGCGCATTTTTAATAATTTTTTTTTGTTTTAACGTGCGTTTCCTTTTTACAAGATTAATTGGCGTTATATATTAAAATATTATAAAACATTGCGGATTCAGTGGCGTATTCAACGAGGCAAAATGAGCAAATGTCCGATAATATTTTAGGATGGTCGAAAAATGTCCGTCAGCTTACGTTTATAATTTTATTATGAAATAATACGGATCGTCGTTAATTTAATGTTATTTAAATCCGAAGGTCCGTTTTAAAGTTTCAAAAACGTAAAAATACATACGTAACGTACATACAAATATAAAAGGACTCAATATAAATAATAATTATTGTAATTAATAAAGAAAAATAAGCGTCGAAAAAAAACATTTTTGAAATGAAACATGTATTCTAAAAACGTTTTTTTTTTTTTTTTATTCCTGTTGCGAAACATTTATTGAATACCTGTTATAACCGTAATATTAAATCGGCAAAAATTTTCAAAAATGTAAAGAATTAGACGTGAGAAAAGCAATATAGGAATGTCAAATAATATATAATTATTTGTTAAACTGGGACTAAAGTCTGTTACACGATTCATTTAATAAAATTAATTTAATATAAACCAGATGGCGGCACCGTAGACTTGTGATGGGTGTGGTCGTCGACTCACGACCAATCGACACGGTCGGTTTGTGGTAACGTCGTCGGAAATATAAATACTAGCGAACACATTGTCAGTAAACGGGAATGACGCGCATGTAAACTAAAATGCATATTGTAAACTTAATTTTATTTAAATCGTGATTATTTTTTTGTTTAATTTGAAAATATACCGGCTATACGATTAATGTCAATTGTTCATAATTAATTTGTCAGTTTTTAAAATATAAATGGGTTTTTTTTTAAATATACCAAAGCGCGGTATTCCTCGAGTGGTTGGGTAATACCACGCACCACTTGGGTACCTAATTATATTTAATTTAATTAACTCATTCTTTAAAAATATATATTTAATTTTGGACAGAAATAATATTGTGATAAACAAAGTACAAATTTTATTTAGTAAATAAATTAAAACAAATAAATAAAACACTTTTTTTATAGTTATTAATCGCCTATTCTCTTATTGACACATTACATTAATACATTATTTATGTAGATAACAGAACTTAAACTTAAATGAAAAATAAACTTCGTAATACTTGTAGTAGATGCATATCCTACTGGTAGAAATCACATATAATGGTGAATCATTGGACGTGCACAGTAACTTCTCCACAAACTAAACACACGCGGAACTCCAAATTTTCTTCATCGTCAGTTAGGTTCAAGTTACGCTGACCCCCTCGTTTTTGTGTTTTTACTTTCATTTTCGATGGTTTTATTACTCCGAGTTTTGATGGCTTCTTTTTTCTCTTTCTGAAAGGGTACTGGACTTTTTCGACGCAGCTGCTTGTTGTTTTTCATTTGTCTCTTTTAATATCGATTTTCTTCCAAGTTTCAGACTGCTAAAATTATTACGCTTAAGTCCGTCTCGAATAGTAGAATCTGGAATATTAAACGTGCACGGTCGGTCAACTTTTCGAATTTTTCTACCCGATTGTATAGCAATAATTATTGCTTGTATTTTTTCTGCAGTCCAATTTACCTTAGAAGTTTTTCTCCTGTACTATCTACCCGTTTTTAACTAATAAATAAAAGAAATTCATCTATGTAAACTATGATTCTTAACGTGTTTAAGTACTAAATATAATAACTATACGGCCATGCGGGGCAATTGCGCGCAGAAAATCATGTGCGCACGCGCTATTAGCCAATTTAAATGCGCGATATTATCCCACTCGACGTTTTCCTTTAAAAACACGTGTAAGCATGATTCAAAATGAATACATCATACGTTTATAAATTTTGTTTATTGTTTATTCACGCCTCGACAACGGGCAATTTTTACATAGAAAACATTACAGAAAGTACAGCTTATTAGTAAAACAAGAGGGATATATGGGAAACAAATAAACTATTTACATAGCAATCGGATACAAAACATGCTAATAACATCAATCAAATGAAAAACAAAAGTAATAAATTAATTTCTTAGACAATATTCAATATTATAGAAAAGCTAGGCTGAGGAAAAATAGGTCAACATTGACATTACGCATAATACGGTGTAAGGGATTATTAGTCGAACGGAAAGGAAGAACAAAGGGGACACATATGCGCGTTGTTCGAGAGGGGACTTTAAAATTTAGTAGTTCTAATAGAGGAGGACAATCAATTGACCCGTTGACGAGGTTAGGAAGCAGGGATGAACCAGCTAGTATTCGCCTGTCAGAAAGGGCGCACGGTTTAAATGAAACATAAGAAAATTCTCAATTAAATGGTATGCGTTACAATTAAAAATAAATTAACTTACCTCGTTAAACGAACCCAATTTGTTTTTAGCACTTACGCCGTTTTTAACGGTTGAACTTGTATATCAGAAAATAATGTTACCAGTGTTCAAATATTTTTGGCGGTTGATAAGATGTATCAGCTGATCATTTTAACCCAATATCCTAAACATTATCACATTCATATTATGAGATATGACAATGCGCGGTATTACCTGATGCACGGCTTTCCCTCAGTCCCCCTGTAGGAGAAAATGGCTTAATATTTTTCGGAAATTTAATTTTGATACACTTAAAATTAATTGTAAGACTCAATTTCTTTTATGCTGCATTTTATAAACTTAAACATAATAATATGTCAACTAATATTTAAAATTTTAATTTTATTTGAATAAAATCTAAATTTGGCTTGTTCTGTCGTATTATGCGTAGACTAGTGTAAAATGACATACCCATTTCACTGTGTACCTATATAGGTAGGCATAAAATATTATTTAACATTTAATTTGTAAATATTTAATAAAATAAAATATAACAATTTATTAGATATAACCGCGTTATTTAACGTCAATTATTCAATTTATTTAATAATTAGTAATCTCATTACTAGTTATTAATTAGTAAAATTATCCAAAAGATTTGGAGGCTTCTTTGCGCCCATTATTATAAGTCAAATTGTGAAAACGAATCATTCAAAATGCCGTTTAAATAATAATAATTAATAAAATCTGATATTATAATATTTAATTGAAAAATTCTTACCGCCAATTTTAAACATTTTTCCGCTTCCTCCTCATGCTTCTATTACATCTATTTGAGGTCGGTCAACTTTGTCCTGAAAATTCACTTGACGCGATCTCCCACATCTTTCACGCACACACACTCCCACCAGCAGTCTTTGTATCATACTTAAACGCATTCGACCACTTCTTCATCGGTTTTCCTCTTTAAACGTTTAAACATTAAAAATAATAATAATAGTCCAAATTTAATATTAGATTATATTAAGAAGGGCAAAAACGTCTTATATTACAAATATCCGAATCCTACTTTGTAGCTTAGGCGTAAATTCGTAAAAATAATAATAATAACAACGCAATTTGTTCGTTTTTTTTCTTCAGAGGAGTAGCCGTGGACGATCAAGGATACATACTAGTGGCAGATTCTGGTAACAACCGCATACAGATATTCCATCCGGACTCCTCATTCCTGCGCGCTTTCGGGTGCTGGGGATGTGGCGACGGAGAGTTCAAAGGACTCGAAGGCATTGCTGTCATGTCCAATGGAAATATACTAGTGTGTGACCGAGAGAACCACAGGGTTCAAGTTTTCTAAATGTTTTACGCGCGTTACCCATATTATTATACTTGTTTTTTAGAGTTTTTTTTTATAAAAAGAAAGTATAGTGCGAAAAATCGTGTACATAATTCTATCGTTATAATAATAATTATACATTTATATAGTATGGAAATTAGATCATTTATTGTAATATTATATAACTATTGTTCTTCGTTCAGCTTTTGAAATATCTAATAATAATATTAGTAATATTTGAAGGATTTTGTTGTTTTTTCTTTTTTGTGTTTTAATATCATCCATTTACCATTCGATTTACAAACAAATCATGTAATGGCGAATGAGCAAATATTATGTATAAATACGTGACAAATACCTAAATATTTGTAATAAATATTTAATATACGTATTAAATTTGACAAATACCAGCAAAATAATTTTGTTTTTAAAGATATTACAATTTCCAGTGTTTCTTAATCTTTTACTTATTATAACATTTTACAGTATTCACAAATATTCAATTCAGTCTCCAATAACAATTAAAAAAAAAATTAAATTAAACAGTATAACAATTGTTAATAGTATCCATTTAGAACCAATAGACCCATGTGCAAAGTATAGAAAAACATAGCATAGGTACACGTGAACATTAATTGAGCAAAGTTTATGGAGTTTCGTTCATTGAAATATTCTTGATTTAAATACGATTATTTGAACGCAGTGCAAGATAATAATTATGAAAAATGTTAATTATTAACATTTTTTACACGATTCTTCTTCAATTATTTTTGTTTTCACTATCACCATTCACATCATTATCGACCACCACAACCTCACTTTTGATCACATTGTCCTCGCAACACATCGATGACTCGAATTCATTAGACTTTGAATCGTCCATCGATGTATTATTTTTATCGACAATATCACCATGTACTACTAATGAATCATTATTTTGCTCATTAAACGTGTTCAATTGCGACTCGTTTGGTGTGCTAGTGCCATTAACTATCATTTTGTTTTGTTGATAAACTTGTGGTTTAGTCTTCTTTGAATTTAGCCATTTTGGCATGCTGGAAGTCTTAGGAGCCGGCGGAAATTGGGATCTAAACCAAGCAAATAGTATTATATATAAAAACAGAAGAAATCAACTGCGTTTCAAATGCATACTTGTTAACAATTAAACCCTTGACAGATTTCAATTCAGCATGTATTTGTTCTAATTGTTTTTGATGATTGGCTTCTGCGTTCGAAATTTCAGACATATTATTCCGTCCCTCTAAGAGGATTAAACACCTTTGAACCAATGCCTCGACTTCTTTCAAACGTTTTTCAAATGGTGATTTTTGCACACCAAAAAGCCATTTTTGTATATAATTCTACAATAAATAAAAATGTTATATTTATGGGATTGATGATCTCAATAGTTGTTTCATACTTTAAATACATGATATCCAAAATATAAACCAAGTACAACACATGTTACAGACCCAATAAATTGATACGATTTCCGAGATATTAATGGTGCCTGAATAGCATTTGGTGTATTCAAACAAACTGGTTGTTGCTAAAGAAAAATCACTATGAATAAATCTTATTCTTTTCAATTCTATACCAATGTTAATTCTAGGAACTTACAGGTAGAATAGGATTTTGGATATTTTGGTTCATTGACATTTGAATCGCCAATTCTATCTCTGTATCAGTCAATCCCTTATTTTGCAAAAAGTTGATTTTTCTGTCCATCGACGAATTTTTTACTTCTGATAGTAAAAATGCAACTGCTTTGGCTACCTGTGTAATCATCAATGTGTCTTTTACAATATAAATATAAAAAAACTTTTTTTAGTCACTCACCATAGCGTGCCGGATTTTAAACTGATTGTTTTCAATATTTACCTATATATAAAACAATAATAACATATAAAACAACATTAAAGATTACCAACATATTTAAAAACATGTACACACAAAGCACACATATACTCGTATAACTTATTAAATTGACCATCTCTGGGTTTGATTTATTCGCCCGTATAACAATAAATGTGAAACGTAAACATTGTACAACACACACATACTTGAATTTCTAACGAACACAAATGTACTGTGTGTATGCCTCTTACTCACATTGTTCATGTTTTCAGAATTTGGAATTGCATTAACGGCTGCAGAATTATTGGGACTGATTTTATGATCATCATCCGACATTGTGTAGTTTCGCAATGTGAACTTTCAAATCTTTACTTTGAGAAATTGGTTTCCTGGAGGCACTGAAACAAAACAAAATTCATTCATGTCTTATGTATAAATATATCATATCAAAAATTCATAATCAACTTAAAACATTTTGTTTACAGGTGAAAATCATACTTCTGTAAGTCTAACAAGTGATGATTAGGTAAACAACAATTTATGTGCGTTTAACAAAAACATACAAAAGAGCCTTATAATATATACATTATATGTATTAATAGTGCCGTCCAGAAGGTAAATTCTTGCAGTCTTAGATCTAAATGATTTTTAACTAATTTTTTGAATTATAAATATACTGGGTCGAGTAGATAATTAAAGGGTATACCCTCTTTAATTTTTCTTATCACAAATTTTCAATCACATAATGTTCTATAAAATCCAAAACCAATTTACTAATACAATATTCGTTGAAATCTTCAATACTTAAATCACTCCGAACAAAGAAAACATGGCATTGTGTTACTATAAATTAGAACTTGGAAGGAGAACATAAAGAAGAGAAAAACCGCTGATCATTTACAAGAAGTGCATTGCTTCTATAAATTATAAGTATGGCGGTGGAGCCGACGATTACCTACACCCGAATGAAATTTGTTTCTCTCATAGACTTATAAAGCTTGAAAATGAGCTGTTAGAAAGCATGTGATATGTCAAACAGACCGATTTCAATTTCACTGTGGTGTATAACTTAAGAATTAAAAATTTTTTAATGGGTGTTTTTTAATTTCACTAAAAATAGATTTTATTTTTAATTACAATTTATGTACCATATTATCTGAAATATTAATTAACAAAATAATTAGTAAAAATTATGAACAGCCAAGGCATGAAATTACTTTAAAAAGATCACTATAAGATCATTTTGTTGATATCAACTCTTAATTAAAAAACTTAGTATTAGAAAAAAAAGTTTGAAAAATTATAAATATTTATTTTATAATATATCAGGTAAGCATAGCAAAAAAGTAATGATCAAAATGCATGTAATATTATATGAATTCTATATAATATCTATATATTGTTACTGTAATACATAACCTATTGGTATTACAATATCTAGTAATAATAAATTACATATAATATTAAATTATTAACAACTTCATTTCTATATTATACAATATAATATGTGTTTACTTAAAATAACAATAGAATACAAATATAAAAATGCAAAAGTTATAGATAAGTTAAAATAGAAAGAAATGACGAATTAAAAAAATAACGATAAAAATATTATAATATTACTTGATTAATAAATTATAATATCAAACAACAAAACGCCATCAGTGTTGTCAATACAAAATTAAAAACTTGTAAATATTAAAAAAAAATTTTCTAAAAATTATTTTCAATTATAAAGTATTCCTCCTTCTTCATTTGACTTCTGCTATTCTACAAGCTTTTTGCTACCATCATAACTTCTAGCCACTTCTCCAATCCTGAATTAAATTACTCCAGTTGCTTGCTTCTACTCTCTCCAAGTTCTTCTTAAACACGTCCAACCATTTTTTTCTGTTGATTTCCAGATCGTGACCGCTTTGATTGTGTTATCGTCATTTTTGCGCATTGCATGCCTGATCCATTGTGGTATTATCCTTTGCTCATTTATGAAGCTTTCGATTGGTGTCATCACTATTTCCTTATTGAATTATCTCTTCCATAATCAAATGTTATTGTAAAATTTTGGTCCACATATCAGCCGCCAAATTTTATTTCCAAAGGCACTAAGTCTTCATTCTGTCGTACTTGTTGTTCTCCAAGTTTTATACCCATAGATACACGTGGGTCTTATTCCTACTAATTTAAAATATTTAAGTAATATTTAAAAAAAAATATCAAATTGTTAAGAAATAAATCGATTATTTCTAAAGCACTTATATAGTACACTTACAAGTAACAATATACATATTTTCAACCTATCCCAGCAATCTTGTTCTCAATTATAAATCAATCCAAATCATTCCATTTTCATGGCTATTATTTTTATTCCTTTTGTTCAAGCCCTTTTTAAAATCTTTGAATGTCATTGGTTTCTTCCGTTGTTTTGTCGGTTTTACAAAAACGGGACTTGTAACAACATACGTCCTTTGTCTTTCCAGTTTTCTGTATGAATACTTTGAATTGATTGCTGGCAATGGTGAATGTTTTGGATAAACAACAGATGTATTTTTTTCAGAAAATGTATCATGTTTTTGATTATTTGACAAATGTTTATTGTTTAATTTAGGTCGCACTTTTGGAAGTTTAATATTGCGGTCATTTCGATTAAACCAAAAAAACATTTTTTTTCTTACATAAATTAACTACGCATAACATAGATATTCTTGAAAACATAAAAATATGCAACTTAATTACGCTTATTAACTTATCACACTTATTTTATATAAATAGGTATAAAAATATGTACCAATGGTAAAAACAATATTTAAAGTTATCACCATAGAAACTAAGGCTAAGTACATTTTTTGTTACTGGTACTAGCTGACTTCAGATAATCAATATAAACTCAGAAAAAAAATATTTTGTATTATTTGCTATAACAACATAAATACATAATATGTGAATAAATTGACATTTGGTATAATATTAACATAAAGAGAACAGTTTCTATTTAAGTGAATTATAAGCACAAGTTCTAACTAAAATACTCCTCATAATATAATAATAATTCAAATTGTGCTAGTCTTGACTCACGTATTTCACTAAAAATTCAGTGTATGCCAAATGGAAATATTAAATAAATAAACATTTATGGTAATATTTAAATTTTCAATTCATGTATAAAGATCTATAGTTATTTAACATGTTAGTAATTTAAAACACAAATTAAAATCACAGTAATGTATTTAGGACTTTTTTATGACAAATTATTATTAGTATTTTAATGAGCACTTGTTGTATCACACAGAGCAAACTGTATAAAAATTAAATTTATAACAAATAATTAAATAATCAATTGAATACTTATAAGTACACACATATATTTTTAAACACATGTTAAATATATTTTACGCATGTACTTAGTTGGAAAAATTGTTTGAATACTTGAATATAAATTTTCAGAATTGAAAAAAATAAGCAGTAAAGATAAATATGAGTGTCTAAATTTGTATTAATATTTTTTTAAATAAAATAATTTTACTATAATATAAATTCAAAAATGTACCGATGTAACGATCAGTGTAGTATTGTCTGTTGACCGAGTAGTACCTTTTGAGTTTGTGCTCTATGTTGGTTGCTGTTAAATTGTTGGAAAATGTTTATATCAATAAAAAGATAGAACCGTATGTTTCTATTATGCTCTGTTTACAGAGCAAAATATTTGTATCGGGAATTGTACTTCCTACTGTTGAGAACCATTTGGTAATTTAAAACTTATCAATGATGAAACGAACAAAAGTTTTTACTTATTTCATCAATGTACTCGTTACTTTGGAACGAATACTGTAATAATTACTCATCGCTATCACAGAAGGCTGGAACCTATTATACTATAAAATTTAAAACCATAAAAGAAATATTTTAAGCATTTAGTACGAATTGTAGACATTTATATGTACTCGTTTTGAATTCAAGTTCATTTCATAGATGTGGAATTGGTGTAATAAACGCATAAGCACCTGTTAATCAACGTATTTTTCAAATGCTTAATAACGAACATCGAACGGATTTGGAAACATCAAGCAACCAAAAATATTAAGAATGGAACAAGTGTCCATAGAACACAACGGATAATGAAACAATTTATACCGTGTACGTGTGAACTTATAAAGCAACTAATGTGACTCACGTCGTCACGTCATTACTTTCAAACAAAACGACACTGAACTAGAATTATACAAGGCAAACGGTTTCATCACACACACACATGAGTCTGCCATAGAATCACTTAGTAAATCGCATAGTATCAATTGTTCGTAAGAATCATACGTACGAATATCTTATGTACATACCTCACACAATTCCCGGTGTTAAAATTAAATCGAACAAGCGGAGTTTGACGAAAAATTGAAAAAAGAGATTTAAAATTGAGACAAAAAAAAAAAAGAGTACTAGAATTTTAAGTACGATAAGACGAGAAACAAGGAAAAAATGAAAAAGAATTTATCGTTAACTCATTGTCATCATTCTGTAATCTAACATTACAGCTCTGACTTCGGTAACTGGTTATCGTGGTATGTACCAGAAAATGATCTTCGAAACACGTTCGATACTTTTTGAGGTTACTTTGAAAATCTTTGCGATTATGGTAAAGCAAACGATTTTTACAATTCCGGCGAATTTTTTCTTTTCAAAATAATAATATTGTATTGAAGTAATTTGATAACACATTTTCGTTTTTTGTAAATCGTTTTATTTTATTGGAGATTTTCGTGACATCAAAAACTTTCAACATGTCGGTTTTAATTCAGTGCTCGAAGCACATACGTACTGCGTACAACTTGAGTCGGCACAGGATTAGCAACACATTAATATCGAATACGAATTCTCATGTGTCGCAAAGAACGTATCCAGAAACCAACAGTGGAAGTATTCCATACCGTAATACCAATGTATTTCCGAACCGGTAAGTTTTACATGTAATTCTCTGCTACTCGTAAAGTGGTGAAAATGAATGTCCATTTTGTTTAGGTCGTTTTTCTCGTCGGCCATTACTGAATGCTCGTCGGGCAACAAAATCGACAACTACATTAAGAAACTTGATTATGACTTAAGACGTTTGGGACGCATATCGAAGAGAGAAATTGAAGAGGCCCTCAACGAAATTAATGTTTCTAGTGAGCGTTTCTTTTATGTTTGTACCAATATTTTATTAATTAACAATCGCATTTGTTCTGTTGTAGAAATCGCGACTCCATCACAGTCTTTAATGTTACTTCGATGTTGCGGTAACCTGGTGCCAGACGAATTGCCCGAAAATCGTACAAAACTGGTGCAAGAAATATGGCAAACTATAAACACTATTGGTACGATGCCTGGTCGTCCACCATCAATATTTCGTAATTGGTTCTCGCTAATCGTTATTTATTTTTCAGGTGTTCCTTTGGATATAAGCCATTATAACACTTTATTGAAAGTGTACCTGGAGAATGATTATAAGTTTTCCCCAACAGAGTTTTTGGAAGATTTGAAAAAGCAAGGCATTGTACCTAACCGTGTAACTTATCAACATATAATAACCAGTTATTGTCAAAATGGAGATATTGTTGGAGCTAGTCGTATATTGGAATACATGCGTGATAAACAGTTACCAATCAACAGGATTGTCTTTAATGCCCTTGTCATGGGTCATTCACAAAATGGGTAATACAATTTTCCATTTATACGTAATTCGTATAAATTATATCAGGTGAATGTAAATACACGGTACATAAAAAATGTCTACTATTTTAAATAGGAAACATTTAGATATATTAAATAAAGACATTTAAAGTCGTAAATCACCATTGAACACTCGTTATATTTGTGAAAATATTAATATAAAATATCGTTCATTTTTTTTTTTTTTTTTTTTTTTTGCAGAAAATTATAGTATAATTAAAATAAGACAAATATTACATTTTTAATCATAGCTAATACCGGATAGTTTTTATGTTGAATGTCTTAGTATTTTTATATGATTAAACTTGTTTTAGTATTGAAATTAATGTAATATATTATAAATGTCTATAATTAAATTATAGGGTAGTAAAATTTTTTTATCATTTTCAATGAACGCATAAAGAAATACAGTTTTTATAAATAATACAATTTCTAGATAAATTACATACACCTGATAAATTCTGATAACTTCATAGATTTAAACATAAAATTGAGTAAAATATAAAATAATTAGAAAAATAAGGTAAACCACAATTGTTTTAACATTGAAAACTGAGTTATTATAATATGTACTAAACATAATCAACATTGAATATTTCAGCGATATGGAAAGTGCAGAAGGTGTTTTAAATGTTATGAAGGAATCAAATTTAGAATCTTCTTCAGATACCTATACATTATTAGCTTCTGGATATGCCAAAAAAGGCGATATTGCAAAAGTAATTGATGTATTAGATACTTGTGAAAATAAAGAAATATATCTAAGTGATAAAGATTATCTTGACATTGTGTATGCATTAGTAATTCATAGTCATGATGATAAAGTTGATGAGGTAAATTTATTTTTAATATACATGAAAGTATTTATATTAAACATGTCTATACAACTTTGTGATTGATTTGTTGAAACATAGATTCTGTCTAGAATTCCAAAATCTTCTGGATACAATCAAGATGTTATTAATTGTATTTTTAAATTGATAACAGCTGGACATGAAAATGTAGCTTTTAAATTATTTGATACAATGACAAAACCAATAAAGGTTGATGGGACTTCACCACCTATCGGTCGGTTTTTGATTGGGCAGCTTACAAAAGTTAATAGTGTAAGAAAAACAATAATACTCAATTGCCTTTGTATTAATAATTATATAGTTTAATACACATGCAATTATTTATTTTTTTTTTTTTTTTAGTCTCTTGAAAATGTCATTAGGTTTTGTAATAAATTGGTGTCTGAAGGATTGAATCCTAAAGCATATGAAATTGCAGCTGAATTGGCATTGAGAAATGGATCGGTCAATTTAGCATTAGGCATGTTTGACTATTTGAAAAAAAATGAACATCCTATTAAACAACATTACTTTTGGCCACTTTTTGTTGCTAAAATCAAACAAGATGATTTTGATGGTGATTTTTTTGTACATTACTTCTTTCAGTATAATTTCTTGATTAAAAAAGTGTTTGTAATTTAATTTTAGGATTAAAGGACATACTGACAATTATGATCAATGATTATGAAATAAATCCTAATGTTGATAGTCTTCGACATTATATCTTGCCATATATGATTAAAAATGGTGTAAGTGGAATACAAATCATTAATGAATTACAGTTGTTAGGCATACCATCAGGCACTACTACACATGCATTAGTTTTGCATTTATTGTTTGAAAAAGATATTCGTCAAGCTGCTAATATTGGTAATTTGATTATTTTGTAAATTTATTTATGTGTGCAATATACATATTTATTTATTTTTGTTAATATTAAATTTTTTTTTGTAGCTTCAGTAAGTCGTGCTTTCTATGTTCCTTCTATAATACGTCGACCATTGGTCAATGCATTTTTAGCTAGTAGTGATACTATGACATCATTAATTATATTACTTCAACAAATATGTAACGGTCTTTCACGCCAAGTTCTTTTTACCACCCCATCATTAGCAAAACAAAATAAATTTAGTAAAAATGTAAACAGCGATGACCAAATTATTGAAATGCGAGAATTCCTCAGTCAAGTCGTAATTGATATTGTTCGAAATTTGAAACATAGCCAAGGATTCGTAGAAATTGTACAAGAATTATTAGAAGTAAATTGTACAAATCTATATAAATGCATTTTAAATAGAATAATTATAATAATAATTTTGTTTTATGAAAATTTTTAGAATATGTATGAAAAAGGTTTAGGAATTAATGCTCATGCATCTGAACAAGTACAAAATCATTTACAAGGAAAATTAACGTTTGAAATATCAAGTTTATTAGAAAATCTGACAGATTCTAATTTAGTCCTTAAGTCTGATATTGTTACTAAGTCAACCGGATATACAATGACTAATGTAGTAAGTATTACAGTTAGCATTTAGTGTACAAAATAAAAGCAAAAAAAAATTAATTTTTTTTAGGATGAAGGCACATTGGAAAAAATTGTTCAAAAAGCGGAAACATCTGGTGAATCTAAAAATAATGCTAAAAGGCAATTACTAAATTTATATTGTAAGAATAAAAATTTGGAAAAAGCTATCGCCTTGAAAGATGTAAATATGTATATATATATATATATAAATATTAATTTTTTAAAAATTATTTATTCAAAAATGAGAAATTGTGTTGTGTGCAGTAATGATAATAATTGGTTATTGTTTACTTAATATAAAGAAATTATTAGCTGAAGGATTTATGATACCAACTGGAACAATGGTTTTGTTGTTGGACTTGTATTTAAATCACAATAAATTGGAAGAAGCAAAGGAAATTTTTAAACAATTAAATACTACCAATTCGGAATTTATATTGGATAGGTATAAAGTCATTAAAATGGCAGAAGAAATAGTTAAAACCGATGGTGTTCAAAGTAAGTTTGTTATCACTTTGTTTAAAAGTTATTGAATTCAAAATTCATTCAATGTAATATTGAACTGTTAAATGTTTTTAAACAATTTGTTTGGATACTTATTATTTTTATAGAATAATATATTCACCCTTCTTTTTTTTTCTTTTTTTACAGGTGCTATAGATTTTCTATCTTCTTTGAAACACTTTGAAGACAGTAATGAGTTTACTTCATTTCAACATGCCAATGCCTGTTGGAAGTTGTTGAATACTGTGGCCGAAAGTAGCACTGTAGAAAATGTTCAGAAGTTGTTTGATTTGATTATCAATAAGAACTATATTGGTGTATCAAATGTACTCTTGGGACCTTTGATTAAAGTTCATATTATCAAGTAATTAATATTATTAACTAATTTGTATCTCTTAATTTCATATTAGATTCTAAAATATTATACATTGTGTGTATAGCAATGATATTAAAGGAGCGTTGGAGAAATTTGAATATTGTTGCAAAACATACAGATGTACTCCGTGGAAAAACGAATTAGTTTTAAAATTCATCGAGGCAGAAGATGCTACTTCTTTATTGAACTGTTAAATGTTTTTAAACAATTTGTTTGGATACTTATTATTTTTATAGAATAATATATTCACCCTTCTTTTTTTTTCTTTTTTTACAGGTGCTATAGATTTTCTATCTTCTTTAAAACACTTTGAAGACAGTAATGAGTTTACTTCATTTCAACATGCCAATGCCTGTTGGAAGTTGTTGAATACTGTGGCCGAAAGTAGCACCGTAGAAAATGTTCAGAAGTTGTTTGATTTGATTATCAATAAGAACTATATTGGTGTATCAAATGTACTCTTGGGACCTTTGATTAAAGTTCATATTATCAAGTAATTAATATTATTAACTAATTTGTATCTCTTAATTTCATATTAGATTCTAAAATATTATACATTGTGTGTATAGCAATGATATTAAAGGAGCGTTGGAGAAATTTGAATATTGTTGCAAAACATACAGATGTACTCCGTGGAAAAACGAATTAGTTTTAAAATTCATCGAGGCAGAAGATGCTACTTCTTTACAAATCTTGACCGATTTGAGCACTACTATACATGGTGAAGTAAATTCACTTTATGATTTGATGTTTGCATTTATTGAATGTGGTCGTGTCAAACAAGCACGTAAAATATTGGAGGTTGGTAGTAAATGGTTAATTTTTCACTTTATTAATTAATGAATATGTTTTATAAACATTTGTGATTTTTAACATTGTTATAAAATAAAAATATATATTTTTAAATGTTTTGAGAAAGCAATGTTTCAATAGTGAAAAATAATCTGATTGACATATAATAAATGAAGAACATTTTTTTTTTATTTAGACTCCTGGCTTACGATCTAGACAAGATCGTATTAATGCTGCCTGTGCTAAATACGGATCTGACGAGAATGAAGAAGCCCTCGTTCGTTTAATTGAGGTTACAAAGGACATTGGCATGTTTGATAGAACAAGAATATTTAATGAACTTCTGCAGTTATACAGTATGTGTGTTCCATTTATCAGGTTATAAATTGTACATTTTTGTTTTAATCCTATCAGGTAAGAACAACAAAGTGGAAGAAGCAATGGCTCTTTGGACACAAATGCAAGAAGAAGATACTCAGCCGTCGGAACATTTTATGTGGTCACTAAGTCAACTTCTAATAAAGAACAATCTTGAAGTTCCGTTCACAGTTATACAACCAAAAGATGATGCATCCAATGTCCCTAGTAACATCAAGAATAATTTGTCTACTCAGCTGAATTTGTGTTTAAAAAATAATAATCTTACCAAGGCTCTTGAATTGCATAAGACATTACGTTCCAAAAACGTTTCTATCAATCCGACTGATGAATCTAAAATTATTGAGTTGTTAACACGTGAAAATAGATCTAGTGAAGCAACTGAAATAGCCAAAGACATGTTAAACAATGGTAGGCCCATTACAAAACACATTTTAAATTTCTTGATAAAAAGTCTTTCAGAATCTGGTGATGTTGTAAACTTGGAATATTTTGAAAAAAAGATGTCAAAGGTATGATGAGTTAATTAAAATTGTTATAAACATTATAGAATTTCAATGGCTTAAAGCTCAAAGTGAAAAATGAATTATTCTTCTGAATATTAGAATAATTTTATAACATATTCCATTTTTTTTCTATGAGTTTTAAGTTATTGGCATTCTATTATATTCAATTAATGATTATGCATTTATAAATATGAAAAATATTTAATTTTAAAGGCAATGAACAATAAGTTAAACATGATTAGTAAAATATATAACGCGTACCAATTGCAAGGAAATATTAACGATTTATTAATTCGTTTAGAAACCACTATCGATGAGAACATAAATGACACTGTTAAATTATCTGAAATCATTCAAAATATTCCAGGCGGTAATCTTGTACATATTTTAAAAGTGGATTCTTCACTTATATCTACGAGTTAGTATAATGTAATACCAATTTATTACTTACAATAATTGTTTCTTTATTTACAAATATGTTTTAAAAAATTTATTTTAATTATTTAAAATTGTTCAATAATTATGTTTTCTTAAAATTATTTTTAGTCGAAAGATTACATTCTAAAGTATCGGCTCATGGCCATATAGTATTTGCAAACAGCTTGTGGTCTTATTTTATGTTGAACAAACAGTTTGACAATGCTGATAATATTCTCAAAGAATTAAAAAATTCCAAGTTTATTCAGTATCGGCAATTACTGTCAGACATTCGTACAAATAACAATATCGAGTTGGGCAATAAGCTATTGGAAATAATACCACATTTAAAGGAAATAAGTCAAAGTACAAATATTGGACTGGTGTACAGTGCACTTATAGATGCTTATGGTTTGTAGTAGAACTGTAAATAATATTTATAACTCGTAAGCTAAATATTAAATGTATTCACCTACAGTTTACCACGGAGATATTAACAAAGCTAGCAAAGTATTAGATGAAGCTTTAGAGAAAGTTGAGTTACATGACATAAATGAATCAGCTGTGTTTAGGCTTAAAAGAAATCTTGAAGCTCAGGGGCAGACGTTAAAACACGATACGAACAATTTAAAAAAACGGGTATGTTAGTACAATATTTCTTTTTTTTTTTTTCAAATATTTGTTTACTTCTAATAAATTTAGTTATAAATTAATTAAAATAATAAATTTAACGGTTTCATATGATGATAATCATCCTATAACAATATTGGTTATAACGAAATGTTAAATATACTTTAAAAATGTAATGCACAGTTCTTGCATACATTTAATCATTGTTTGACTTTTGGTTAATATTATTTAATCCTATGAATGCTGTGATAACCTATTAATGTATTTAAATTCTGTTTATTTTTGGTAAAGAGTTTCATTTTCATATTGTTTTTTTTATATGTTTATATAGAATGTTAACAAAGATCCAGAAATACATAGTGATGATTCTTCCTCTTCTGATTCTGATGATGAAAAAGTTGCGAAAAACTAAAATCATTTTTTAAGTTTACATAGAGTAGTTTATTCCTTCAAAATTGTGTTGTAAGTTTTTTTTTGTAATATATTTGAAAAAAATAAATAAAATAATCCTAAACTGCGTTACTTTATTTTAATAAAGTGTAGAATCAAAACGAATATTTTTTCAAAAAATATAATATTTTTATATTTATGAATATAAAAATATGTATCCAGTATAAATTCATGCAAATATTCATTGGATTTAAAAAATTATTTTAGGAACTTGATTTAATTATGTCCTCTTCACCAAGTTTCAATAAGATTAAGCTAGTTAGTCAATATTTCTAACTGATTAAAATTAGAATACTAATAATAATATAAACTTTTGTCAAATAAATCGTATATATTTAATACAGAATATTTGATTGAGTTTTAATTGTACCGATAAATCGAAGTTCTTGTCTGAAGTAGAATGACACTTTAGTTCTAGTAGTAATTTTTATGGAAAACTTAATTGTTAAATTCTACAAATATATTTTTAATCGATTTACACATAATTTGTGTGAATTTGTTTTATTTTAGATGATGTACGATATTTTAAATTTGATTTTGATCTTTATGTAGTCCAAAAATAAAACAAATTTATGAAACGTACAGGAAAATATTCATTAGGTATATTTTCAAATAAACGATTTATTGCTAATTGAGCAATACAAGTATATACTACATAAGTAATTAATCAGTCTTACCGACTTTTCATAATTGATTTTAAATTTTTTTATTATTTCATTTAGAATTAAAAATGAAAAAAAATATATATAATGAATAGCTGTTGTTTACTAAAAATTGTGCCTCAAATCGTGTTTTTTTTATTATTATATAATATACCTTTGTTTTCGTATTGATTTATATATGTATATAATCTAACTAAAATATTTACAAAAGAAGATATACTTGTATATTTTGTAATGATAATAACAACAATCGTTTTCATTTGATCATTTATAGTTATGTTTATATTTTGTTTGCAAGTGATTAATATTATAGGTAAAATACGTGTGTAATAGGTATGTAGTGAATGTCATAATCTATACTGTTCCACGTTTTTTTTTGTTTTTTTTTCCTCCGAAAAAAAGTGAAAACAATATTTCATGGATGAATACCGATAATTTTATTTTACAATATCCTCTAAAATATATATATATATTTTTTGCTACCAATAAAAATAAGAGGAAATATACGAGAATACAACAGACATAAATTTGGGCCTGGTGACCGAAACGAAATCTTATTCCCGCTCTACGATTTCATTCTTATAGTTTAAACTTATGACTTTATTTCGATTTTAATATACTTAATGTGTTTTTTTTTTAAAGTACCTATAATAATATTATTCGAATATAATACAATATTTTACATAAATAAGTAACAATAACAAGGTAAATAGTACATTTATTTACGAATATAATATTTAATAGTTGTTTTTTTTTCAAACTAAATATTTATATAATATGTTATCGTTATTATTATTATTTCCATATCTTTTCTTTTCTTTTATTCGAAATAATGGTAAATTATAAAAGAGAATTATATATATATATATATATATAAACGAAAGTATACGTAACAAGAAACATGCGTCTATTAAAAATGTTTATATATATTAATATTATTGTTATTATTCGACTAGGAATAAGATATGAGGTAATATATATATTATTTTACATAAAGATTATACTTTATATAATTGTTGTATCAATTCGTTAATAAACGCACCTCTCTGCGGTCTTTTAGCGGATAACAATATTATTACAATTAAATAACGAAGACTAATAATAGTAGTAGTAATTATAATAATAATAATAATACGTAATGATAATAATAACAATGTTAACTGATTTATAAGATCAAACGAAACAAGGGTAATAAATAATAATAATAATAATAATAATAATAATAATAATAATATCTATAATGATATAATAATAATAATAATAATAATAATAATAATAATAATAATAATAATAATAATAATAATAATAATAATAAATAATGGTGATAAATAGTATTTACATAGAGAACTTAACATATAATATTAATACAATAGTTATGGGTTTTTTTTTTTACTGAACTATAGGTGTTTTAAAACTATTTTATATTTATAATATATAGTATATAATATTTAATATATTATAATGTTTACATTAAGCGAATAACAGTGGCTTATTATAATATATTATATAGAACAATATACCCGCGGGGGTTAACGAAGATAATATAATATATAAATAATAATAATATATATTATATTATGTGGTGGCTATATTTCTGTCTGCAGTTATATAATATGTCGAGAGAAATTCAAGTAAATTAAAATAATAATAAGAGGAAAACATATATATATATATATATATATATATTTATAAACGACGAAACAGTGTACGAGGTGGGTAAATAATAATAATAATAATTATTATTACCTTATTTATAGTATATACGTATAACGTTTATAATAATAAGTACAGTAAAGAAACTATGGATTATATAGAGAGAATAATGAATAATATCCGCTTAATTCCATCCTTCTATCTATAATATTGTAACATTGAATAATAATAATGTATAGAAATAACGTAATAATAATAATAATAATATTAATAATAATAATAATAATAATAATAATAATAATAATAATAATAATAATAATAATAATAATAATAATAATAATAATAATAATAATAATAATAATAATAATAATAATAATAATAATAATAATAATAATAATAATAATAATAATAATAATAATAATAATATTAATAATAATAATAATATTAATAATAATAATATTAATAATAATAACTTATTATAGGACAATTTATTTTTTTTGTCCGATGGTCATTGAATGAAATTTTCATAAATACGGTCCAAGGGGAGGTGGTGATGTCCGGGGGACACTGAAAACGTAGCCCCCCTTCGGTTGCGTACGCCACTGGTTAGGCGTGTGTGTGTGTGTATATATATATAAATATATTGTACAATATTATAACTGGTGTAATGAGTGTGAAGAGAAAACGACGTATAATAATAGGGAAAATATATTATTCGATATAAATAATATTTGTATTATCGTTGTGTAACAATTTTTTTTAAACGTTTATTTTGAATTTATATATTTCCCCTCCCCCCCCCCCCCCGATATATCCCATTGAACAATAATTCGTCTCGTTATATAATATAACAACAATATATATATATATATATATATATACGCACACATCACAACGTCAACGACGATTGCAACATTATTAAATAGTACACGTATATGTAAAAATATAATAATAGTAATAAAAAAAAAATTTTATTAACAACGTATACAGAATATCGTTTATATCATATTATTGAACAACTATTTAATAATAATAATAATAATAATATAGCAGCGTAAACTTACCGCGTAAAATGTTTTATATACGCGGAAGAACGATTAAAATATTTTATCGTTATTACGAAGGTAAATAATTGTTTTTTTAATTTTTTTCTTCTTCTTTTAGGGGATGAGTAAAGGAGAAAATAAACGACGACAAAAAATAAACGCACACCGCGCGTACAAAATAATTGATATTTTTTCGTATAGACGCATACTGTGTAAACTATAATATTACATTGTAATTGTATGTTTTGTTGAGTGTTCAAGGAAGATTTTAAATACATTTATATATATATATATTTCTTTTTTTTATCGGTTTTATACGAAACGGTTTTCGCGGTTGGGCCATGTGTTGTAACAACGATTTTAGTAGTAAATAATATATAAATATACGGACAAGCCAAAGAATACCGAATGAGAAATAAAGTAATGTACGCAGGAGTTGTTGTATTAGAAATTTGTTTTATTTATTATCGCGGTGTTTCAACGAAATGTTAATCATCAGGTTAAAAAATATGAATTAACGAAATTATGAATATTACAATAAATAGTCGATAATGAAAATAAATAAAATACAATTTTCCTATTACTTTACTTTTCATAATATTCTTTGCGGCTCGATTCGCGTATGTATAATGTATATATATAATTTTTTCTTATTTATGTATGTATATATATATATACGCGAATTTATTATTTAAGAGTATTATTTTTTAATTTCGCGCTTATCTTTTTTATTCTTTTGGTGGGTGGGGGGTTTTTTGTTTTTACTATTTTATTGCAAATTTTTAAAGTATTTAATAAAGTACGTTTGTCCGGCGGGGCGTTTACGGGTTTATTGGCGTTAAATTTCTATCGTCTACTAGAGAGTAGCGGAATCTTTTATTTATTTATTTTTTTTTTTATCATCTCGTCGCAACTGCAGAGACGCGATCGCGAATGACGACGAGATGCTGATTGTGAGTAGTAGTGTGTCGCGCGCGATAACGACTGATGCTTATATAATATATTGTTATAATAATTATTATTGTTATTGTTTTTTTTTTTTTTTTTTTTTTTTTTTGTTGTATTCGGTGTCAGCGGTAGCTGGTTGTTCGGCGTATTATTGTTTCTTAGTTCTTAGCGTCGTCGTCCGGATCCTTTAACGTGTGCCATTGCGCGATCGGACGCCTCGGCGACGCCAACATGTCGGACCAATGTCGTAGTTCGGTTCCGGTGGCGTTGTAGCCCAACACGACTTTGCCGATCGGCTCGGACGTGCCGATACGATCGTAGTCCACGACCGTCACTACCAGGTTGACTTTCTGCAAATATTCAAAATACGAAAATTGAAAACATTTCAAACCGGTGTATAACGTCCGCTGCACTAATTCAAATTAATAATTTAATCAATGGCAAAAAAAAAAAATAATAATACAAATTGTTTTCGACGCTATATGAAAACCGAACAACCCCCGATTCGGTTCGAGTTATATACGTTTGTATAACTGATTGTTAAAGAACGCAGAACTAATAAAAGACAACTCGGAAATCTCAAGGATACGATCTCCTAACCGCACATTGTGGACGACAACGAACGGAATAGGATCACGGATGGTGTGTACCACTTATGTGCTCAACGAGTGATGAGAGAGGGATATCAATGAGACTGTGGACATACCCGACTATACGAGGCGCTTATTCGAGACCTGCAATCCAACAACATCTAATGGGAGAGTGATGGGAATCCACGAGGGCAGAGAAAACCAAATGACTGGAAAATCGAAAAGTGCGGTAAACTCGGTCGGTCGAGGAAACGTGTGGAATAAGAGTGAACCGGTAAAAGTTAATAGAATTGTAAAAAGTGCAAAACGAACGTGTGAACGAGTGTGCAACGATGAATCATTAGGTTCATTTTATTTCACGGGAATACGCGAAATAATATTATCGTAATGATAAACATAAGAAACGCGTGTACGAGTGATCGCTCGGTCGGCGTTAAACTAAACACCCGTCTTGGCGCGTCAGTCAACGGCAATAAAAAGAAAGTCGTCACCAGATGGCACTACGACACAACGTAAAGGGAATGGCAGAAAGTAGCGTATAAATAGCGGTTCGCAACCGAGGGACCGTTCAGTCTTGCCACGACATGCAAACGCGAACAATCTTATTCGCCTCTGCTCTCAGCGAACACACCGTGTGAGTGTACATCACACATACACACACACGGTGTTTTTGCCGCGTTCGCGGTGTGTGTGTGTGGATTCACGTCAATCGCCGCGCCTACACTGCGCAGTCCAATGGTTTCAAACCGCTATTTATTAGCAACCACGTACTCTCTTTTCCTATTTCTTCACCTGCATTTCGTCTTAATAGATTCTCAAACAATTCTTCTTTGTTATTATTCTTCTATGTAGATTTTTCATTGGCATAGGGAGTTGACTCCATTTTCACCCCCCCTCCCCCTTGAACATCATGTATAGTCGCCACTGCTCTGAACCGAACATATAGTGCTCAAACACTTTGTCTGAACCGTTTAATTTCCGTCTGTGCGATCGTATATTTTCAGCAAGGTTTTCAGTGTCGGAAGCACCGACTTAGAACTATTAAATATATTTTTTAAACATTGAGTTTTAAAATTTTAGATCCGAAACACTAGAATTGAACGATAACGATTCTCAATTAACAGTTCATAAACCGTGTATAAACTTTTAGACACTGTCATGATTATTTCAAACCGACAAAAATGAACGGCAAAAATGTTACCCAGGTAGATATTGTTTACTTATACTCGCCTATCTACTAATATTATAACATTAATAACTAATACTATAACATTAAATTAAATCGAGTCGAAGCCATAAATAAAAGAAAATTTCACTTTTTCAAACGTAAGGATACACGATCTGTGCGGTAGAGAATTCATAACGACTTTATCGATAATAATTCGTCTCGATAAACACACGATATATATATATATACGCATGTAATGTTGCATAGTGTAACGCAATGATTCCGAGACTGCGGGTATGTAACGATTGCGTATTTGTCATCTGTTATTACATCTTACAGTGTTGCGGAGTTAAAATTGTCAAATTGTTCTACTCTCTCCTTGCCCTTTATATTAATATATTGGGGTTTTTTCCCCCTGAAAGTTATACACGACAGAAAGCGTTCCGAGTATCATCGTAATAACGCGTGTGATTAAAAAACCGAAGAAAACGTCTGTGGAACGATCAATTAATATTGTGCTGGTCGAACACCAAGCGAATTGTGTGTATATGCGTTCGAACGTGAAGAAAATGTCGCCAGCTGCGCAGCGTATTTGGTATTCTCGTGTTTCGATCTTTGCATGCGTATATTACGAAATTGAAGGAAACAATTTCGGGGGGGTTTTTTTTCTTGGAACATCGTTTGAGATATACGTGTACGTATTTTTTTCGACATACCGTTCGGAAAATATGTAACGCGTTAGTCACGTGAATTTATTTTGACGTTAAAATTGCAAAAAGAAAAAAAAAGGCCCAAAACATCATTGTGCTGCAAAAAGATCGTTTAAAAAGAATAACAATGTTAAAAATTTTTATAGCTAGTAATGCTATTTATACGAAAAACACTATCCCGTACATATATTTCATGTATATTATACGATACGTATTATACGCTTATTCTGTATAAATATGAGTTTTTTCCCCGAAATTAAAAAAGAAACGAGAAAAAAAACTGAACGGTTTTTTCTCAATAATACATACGAAACAAGTGAAAAGTGTATGTACGCTTCGTACGCGATGACCGACCGACCCGGTGCTAAAAATGAAAAAATGAAACGTATAAATTATATACAAATGTATTGTTGTACACGCGCGCACACGGATCAGTCGTATTGATGTTTCGTGACGCGGGAGGAAACGATATAATTCATTGGACGAGTGTAATAAATTACTTTTTACACCAACGTCGTTCGTTTGGACGTCGTCGTGTACACAAACCGTACGTTATTGCGCATTTTTCGATATTTTCTTGTTATTTTTTGACTCGCTCGCCCGCACTGTTGAAAATATTCAAAAATAATCCACCGCATTATTTCCCATATTTTCATTTACTATGCTTAGAAGAAGAGTTTGATTTTTCTCTTCAATTATACTTACGACGCTATATATATATATATTAAACCAGCTAGGAGGCTTCTACGACCTACGGCTGATCAGCTGTTGAATCGAAATTATATCAGCGGATTTCAACTAAATCAACGAATTCGAAAATCACGAACGAAATTCCCCGCGGATTTTTCCCGTTGATTCGACAATTATTTTTGAAAATCCATTTTACCTTTAGAAATTTAAACACCGTACACGCGATCGTCGATCGGGGAGTTTCAGTTTGATGTCATGTATCGAGGCTCAGTGACCGCATCAATGATAACCGGAGACTACGAAAATCGTTGAAATTGAAGTGTTATACGAATTTATAAGAACGTGTACACGAAATGACAAATTTTTAACCTATCGATGCGAGAGTAGACTTTTTTTACCCTTGTTTTGTATAGACGCAATAAATAAAAACAATATTATTGTGTTATGAAATTTTTACTTCCGTTCGTTATTTTCGATATTTTCCAACGGCATTTAATGCAATATTAACGAATTCAGTAAACCGCGTTTTTTTTTTTTTTTTTTTTTTTTGAGTTCCAAAACCCACGCGAATTTTTCTCATAAAGAATTAGACATTACAAACGAGAATTAAAAAAACAAAAAAATACTAAAGACGTTTTTCTCGAACGTTTAATTTTACAATTTTACACGCATAACAGCAATTGCCGTTAATCTATGATTATTGATGATTGTTTTGAAAAAGCGTATTATTCGAACTTACCTGTATCTGTTCGAAGGGCACTTCGAACGTAAACGACTCGTTGTAGTACGGGTTGAGGGTACACTTTTTTATACTTGTCTTCTTTTTCTTTAACCGTTTCCCGTTTTGCATCAATGCGATTTTCACATACGGATCTGTAAGACGAGAACATAATTAACAAACGTCAATCGAATGTTATCGTTACAATACGCTGTATGGCACGGATCTATAATTCAGTATTTATCGCCTTGCGGTAAATATAATAATCCTTAGCTCTTTTTTTTTTTTTTTTGATGTGTATAACATCCACACGTTAAAAAAACAATTCTTTGCCAAGAGAAAGTTATAAAAGAATAAAAATTAAACGTATAATATATAACGCAATAACAGTTTAGTGATAAAATACGAATTTCGTTGCAGATTTTAAATTGAACGTTATTATTGCGTACGCGTTTAGTTTTACGATTTTTTAATAAAAACCAAAATAGTATTTTGATTTTCGAAAAAATTTCTTCTTCAATCGTATTCGCTATGATTTTTTAGAAATGCATTTTGAAATCCAAACACGATAAAAATATTGTATAAGACCCCGTTTTTCGTGTTTTTTGATGAATTCATCGAGTTCGACAATTGTTTTTGCGCTTTGACTAAATTTTTCACGAATTTGAAGTATTTTCAGTCGGGGTCCATATATACGTAAAGAAGAAGTTCTCCCCATTGCCAAGTAGGTATACGTCTTATAATATTATAGATTCCATTTATTAAATACCGTTAATTCAAAGTATATTTATTTCAATAATTTACAATATTTATAGATTATTAGCGATAAGTTAAGTAATCCTCCTTTTTGTTTATAGATCCGGAAATACAAATAAGTGTATTTCTAGAGTTTCATCGTATTATTTGTATTTTTTTTTTCTTTTACCTGAGAGTCCACCAACGTCCATTTTCTTCAAATTCTTAGCCTCCAATATCACGACAGTCAGTTTTCCAGCGGTGGGCACGTAACGTAACGAGAAGCAAATGTCTCCCAGCTTATTATCCTAAAAAAAGAAACGGGGGAAAAAAAACGGTTTTAACGTCGACACGTGTTTACACGGCAATCGTGTAAAATCGGTATCAAAAAAAAAAAAAAAAAAAACAACAATCCAATTTTCTAAAAAAAAAAAAATAAATAAATAATAATCAAATTGATTTTATACACGGGAACTCGTACTAGGTAATACAGCATGTTCCAAATGATTTGTGCCACTATATGTGTGTGAATTTCGAATCTAATGATATATTACTTTATATCGTATAATTTCTTCCACGCACTATTTAGTAAATAATAATATTCAAATATTCTAAGTTTCCACTATAATATATATTATATATTAATTCGTATTTATATATAATATACCTAAGTGTTTTTTTTTTCAGGATAATCTACACTATATGAGGTCTAACACCACTGATCTATGTAAAACATATTGTATAATATAACGATAAACAAAATGTTAATAAAATTTACTATAATATATTACGCATGTAATATACTTATATATTTTATATACTACATGTATACGTATATAGACTATATTCGTTAAAAAAAAAAAAAAAAAACATTGTATTTCGTTTACACGACGCTATATATTATATAATAATGATTAATGATATTTGTCACGATTATAGACGAGACGCTTAGGTAATGGTCAAATGAAATGCATAATAATTTCCTTTTAATAGTAAATAATATTAATTTTTATTGTAATTAGAATATTATTCAAACTTTTAACGAAATTTATGAAATTATGAAATAAAATTATGTATAGTACAACGACATTTTTATTTATTGTATTTTAATTATTATTCGAAAAATCTAGTAAATTACCCGGCATTAACAGCTTTCATCGATATTCACGAATTTTCGATACCCTTCCTGGATAATATGAACTCTCTTTTCTCTCTCTCTCTCTCTCTCCATATTACGTCCCCCTACAATATACGTCCCTTATAAACGCGCAGTGGAGAGAAATCCTTAGAATAAGCCCTGTACGATTCAACTGTTTAAGCGATAAAATCTGTTGTATTGAAACGCCGGCTTTCAAATATACATTTTCACTACGATCTGCCGTAACCATCTGATCTATAATCGTATCCATCACACACGTCTTTTTCAGTGCGCAACATACTGTTATCATTTATCGCGTTTAAATATCAGCTATCGGTTTTTAACGACGTGGCAATAACGTGTGGTCCAATATGCAATCTTATAGACGAGTGATCTACTGTGAGATAAAACGCGAAAAAAACAACGGAAAATCACTTCGAATAGAATATCGCTGTTACAAATATTTTCAAAAAAAAAAAAAATTTACATCTATTATCGTATAGTATTTTATTATTCACGATATACAATAATAAATATCGATATGAGGTCGTAATACAGTCTGCATGTATCTTGGGCATTCTAAAAGTAAAAATATCGTCAGAGAATAGTCCAAAATAATATATATTGTTAAAGAAACCTTGCGATAAAAATCAAATATAAACATGCGAAAATAATTGTACGCCTAGTTATATTTTTTTTCTTTTAAATATTTGAACAAGAAGATATAGAAGACATGACAAGAATATTCTTTGACGATTTTTAAAAAAAAAAAATAAAACTGTTGTTAAGAATATAAATTATATGTTATGATATATTTTATGCATATAAACGGTGAAATTTATTGACGATATGTACAGATCACAAATTGGACCAGTGTGAAAAAAAAACAATTATAACTGCGGTGAATTGTATATTTTAATAGACATAGTTAAAAACAAATAATTTAATTCAAAAATACGAATTGATTTAAATAATTTTATTTTTGTCATTAGAAAGCTGAGACATATACGGCGGCAACGATTATTGTTGAATTCTTAATGATATAGCGAACACATAGGGGTTTTTTTTATTTAGTAAGTATACAGAGACGAATTAAAAAATGAAAAAACCTTTAATCGACATACTTTACATATATATATATATAATTATAGAAAATATAAACTCGAGTGTAATGTTATTATAATTTATTTCTTATAAATGTATAGTAAGTCGTAAAAGTAGTTATCTGGATTCTAACGAAAAGTTGAAAAACGCTAAATTTTTTTTTTTTTTTAAGAAATTTCGGTTGTTGATTTGGTGTCTCGAGTGTAATACGGCTCCATTTCCTAATTAAACACGCCACTGGACTATTTATGTGTTTTGTTAAAACGACGATGTCGATCGAATGTAAAAAAAAAAAAAAAAAAAAGTAACGCGCGTAAATATAATTTTATAGTCTATAACTTATCTCGCTGTCGAAAAATAAGTATTTTTTTTTTATTCCTATATCGAAAACGTCGTATGTAATAAAAAGAAAATAAAATATATATTTTTTTTATCAATATCAAATATATAATATAAATTTACGCCTAAAAAACACTATTACACTATATTTATACAAATATGCTAATGACAGCCAGTCCGAACCTAATTAAATCTAAATATTAAAAAAAAAAATGATATCGTTTTTTTTCTTCTATCAAGTACAAATACGATATCATTTGTCTCACGTAACTTTCAGATTTAAATATTATATTATTATAATATATACGTTTATATGTAGTTCTGCACGTTTCCAACGACTACTAAAATATAATATTATGCTGCGGTTTATGCATGTTATATAATAATATTAATGTAATATGTTAGTTATACTGTGCGCACACTTGGGCATTGGTATCAATGGTTAGGAAGTATTGGAATTCTGGAGGAACAAACGAGTTGTAACGCGAGAGACACCGGATATTTTAGCCAGAATCGGTGGCATTTTCCTATGGAATATATATATGTATGTATCGAGATTAGGCGAATTGCGTTGCTTTAAACTATGTATAGTTGTATTGAAGCTAATTGAAGAAAAACTGTACGGTTAAATTAAATTTTAAGTTAATATTGGTTTTTTGAAGAAAAAATAACAACTATGTAATATCGTCGAGTCGTAGGTTTTGTAAGAAAAATAAAAACTTTAGTCATCATTTAAAAACGTTTTTAATCAGTTAAAAAGCGAAAAATAACGCTATCCGAACAGTAATATATCACTATCTAACCCAGCGTTTCCCAACCTATTCGATTTCACGGCACACTAATTCCGAGTCGTTTTGACACACTTCACACTGACTAATATTTAATTTTATTTTTTATATTAATAATAGGCTTTTATCGTATTAAAATATACTAAAGCAATATTGTGTATACATCAGTAGTAAACATACCACGAGAACAACTTGAAATTTGGGTTAGTCTATTTAGGTTAGAAAAACTCGCGTGGAATCGTATATTTTAATTTAATTTATATTCGGAATAACGGATAAGCATATTTACGATAATGTTACAAGAATCTAATGAGAAATTTCGCCCCGTTTTCCTCATACGATTCCTCCGGGATCGAATAGTTGACAATCATGTCTCTCCTTTCAGCAGTTTCTTCAGTTTTAATAATTTTTATAACGCTATTTATCGAAATAGCCGGGCGATCGCCGGTAACGTAATATGTTTATTATTTAATAATCACGAAATTTCTCGACGGCACACCGGTCGGGAAACGCTGACCTGACATATCTAAAATAAGCACGTTTTTTTTTTTGCATACGTTACCGACGTGAAATACAATCAAAAACGTATTTTTTTTTTTTTTAATGCTCGAAAGTTATACGCGATTCCATATAGCAGTCGGTTTTCACCGTTGATACCAATGATACTCTGCGTCCGCGACACGCGATCACAAAAACATCAACATTACTTTAAAACAACATTAACGCTAACCGTTAACGAGGTAAAAAAAAAAAAAAAGTAAAAACCGTGAAAAATCACGTCCATTTTCTTTCAACGAGAAAAAAAACTGTCAAACGCAAGAAATCTAAAAACAGAAAACAAATATTCCTAGAACATCGAAAACAAAGGTTTTTAAAATAATGAAAAATAAATAAATAAAAACATAATATTAGCAGAACACCACAAAAACACGAGACACAGCACACATTTCGATATGACACAGGGCTATTATTTCGGTCGGGGAGACCGTCGTACTTACGTGAATATATTTTTTTTACATTGTTGGTTTTCGTGGTGCACCGTGTTCCAAAAAAATCGGATCGATTTTTGTATTCAAACCAAAACAATACAAACATAAAAAAAAAAAAAATAAAATAACAAAATACAATGCTTGCGAACAACAATAGATAATAATAATAATAATAATAATAATAATAATAATAATAATAATAATAATAATAATAATAATAGTAACAATAACCATAATAAAATAATATATTAAAAAAAAAGAAGAATAATTTAAAATGTAAAGTAGAAAATAAAGAAAATTGCAATAATATATAATATTATGTATGTGTATTGTATATTATCAGGGTCGAGCGATATTCTCCATTAGTTAAAATTTCCGATTGCAATAAGTTATAAAATACTCTTAAATTGTGTATGTATAAACATATAGTTACAAAATGATCTGAAAAAGTGTACTTTATTTACGGTCAGAGTAACAAAATCGCGTATTTATTTTTTTCTAGAAAATATTGATAACTATAGAGGTACTAAAATTTTAGTTTCATTCATATATCATTTTAGGTTTGTATCAAAAATAACCTAACTGAAATATTAACACTGAAATGGATTAATATGTAACCTAAATTTGTTACAAAATACAATAATAACAATAATAATAATAATTATTATTATTATTTATGTTTAGAACCCAGCTCCTTTATTTTTTAATATACAAAATGAGTTAAATAGTTTGATGGAACGCTGGTTTTTCGAAAGATGAAAAATAAAGAAAATAGTCAGTTCGGTATATGAAATTACACTTATATATATATACACGAAAAATATAGACAATTTACAATAATTATACCGAAAATGATTGAAAAAAAATGTTTATTTATTAGGTATCTATTATATGTTCCTAACATTAAATAGGAATTTCAACATAGGAAAAAAAAATTACGATATAAACGTTATCGATATCGTTCGATTTGTATTTAAATGTAACTATTTGTACACACGTATATATTTTAAATAATTTTTTTGCAATAAAAAAAAATAGATCACTGCCCAACCCTGTTTCAAAAATAATAATATTATATACAATATATTGTGTATACACGTAAGTATAAATTATATATACACATACATACACATATATTATATATTTATTATTTAGTGTGAAATTAATTAAAGAAAAAAAATAAATATATATATTTATAGAGAATAAAAAAGTATATAATAAAGGCATGCCATTTGTATACGAAAATATCATTTGCGCCTAAGATATTTATCGAAAATAAACGAATTAATTAAAATACAAAAAAATAAAAGAAAGAAAGAAAATGAAAAATACAAAAATAAATAAATTGTAACGATTATCAAATAACGTGTAATAAAAGTAGATATAAAAATAGAAAAAGTAGACAACTAAATATTATAAATATTAATAATTACCTAATATATAGATAAAAATATTAACATTATGTTTTTTTTTCTCTTTTTCAAGAAAACTCAGTAAAAACTTCTCGTTTTATATCGATTCGTAATGTATTGTCGTAATTTATACTCATATTTAATACGTATGTGTATTATATACGAGTATAAATTATATACGTTTACGCTTTTACTATAGTGCCAATATAATTTATATATACGACGTAAGTATGTATTTTATAACAATAATAATAATAATAATAATAATAATAATAATAATAATAATAATAATAATAATAATAATAATAATAATAATAATAATAATAATAATAATGATAATAATAATAATAATAATAATAATAATAATATTGCAGGAGATTTGTAATGAGAACAAAACACGAATTTTTCGTTTTCTAGAAATTGTAGAATTATTCTCGGTGTTGAGCGGAATTAAATTTATTATTTATTCAATAAAATATAGTGGTATTCCGACGATGCGTATCCGTTTTAAAAGCGTAATAATAGTGGAAGTCGTAATGTTATGACGGCCGAGTATATAAATAATAAATACGTTTAAAATATATATAAAAATAAAAATATATCTCTTTGCGTGATAGTGTTTTCAACTACTGACCTGTCCTCCTTCGCCTTCGACCGACTGCAGTTCTCTCCACTCTTCGATCGTCTGCGCCAAATCGATCTGACACAACGGCACCTTTACTTCTCCGATCTGGTCGTGCTTGGAAAACCGGTCGAAATCGAAAATGGCGAACACCAGCGTCTTGTTCATCGCGTCCGCATACGGTATCCCCTGCACGCCGACGAAATAACGCACCACCACGTGTTACATCGTTGCGGTAAATATCGACGAATTCATTATGACGCGAAGTGTGAGGTGTAAACGAAAATAATAGCAAACGATTTTCAGAGAAACGTAGGGGATCGGCTGTGATAGAGACTCCGGTAAATATACTTTTTAAAAGTATTTGAAATACTATATATATATATATATTAATTTTTTTTTTTTTTTTTTTTTACTCGTATTGTCATTCGAACGAATACGAGCAGCCATAAATACGTGTTTTGGGAGGTTTTAATGATTTTTTTTATTATTATTATTATCAACACCCATGCAGGGGCGTATTTACTTCATCCCTTAGGGAGGGGGGCGAATAGAAAAAAGGGCCCGTCGAATCTGTTGCCAACTTAGAATTATCGAAAAATTATATAAAAATAATAAGTTTTAAATAAAAAAATGTTTTATGACATTTTAGTTTTAGTTCGATTAATTTTAGTTGTCAGTAGATATAGGTACATACACAAGTATCTAGGGGGGGGCGATCGCCCCATCGCCCCCCTTGTATACGCCCCTGCACCCACGACAATTTATCAGAGTAAATTCGTAAAATTCACCTTGAACTGGAACGTTTCGTTGAACACCGGATTCAACGTTTTCCTGTGTACTTTCGTCTCGAACTTCTTCTTCTTGTCCGGCAACAGGTAAACCTTCACGTACGGGTCCGATGTACCTCCCATGTCCAGCGCGGGCAAGTCTTCCGCTTGGATGACCGTCACGGAAAGAGTGTTCCCTTGAAAATCGTATTCCATCTGAAACGAACGATGCGTATGGCTAGTATAGATGTACGACGACCGCGTATCAGCACTATGGTCAACACGATGAAAATATCGTATAACGTCGTGCGTACCTTGAACTGTAACCTTCCCAATTTTTTCTCGTCCTTGGTACTGTCTCCTTCTTCCGCGATTTCTTCCGCATTGTCGGTCAACTCTTCCATGTCTGGTTGTATCTGGAAAAAAATAATCGGTATATATAAAGTAAGAAAAACTCTCGAACATTCGACTACGGCCCCTGCAATCGTTGTTATCATCTCAACGCACTCTCCTTTCCCCGTCCGGAGGGCTCAGATATTAAAATTACGTACTGCAAACTTTTTTTTTTTTTTTTTTTTTACACGGAAATTTTACGCGAAACAATGTAATCTGGCACAGCGTTATACAGTCGAACCATTCGAATTCAACACACGATTAAGAAACATACATTTTTTAATAAAAAAATAACATTGAAATCGTTCTTTGTATATTCTTTTTAGTAGTGATCGATTTTTATTTCTGTTGCATTGCACGTACAGGATGGAAATCTAAAAACTAATCGAACCGTCTTATTGCTTCCGAAATTATAATCAAAAACCTGCGCGTGAATAATAATAATATTTGTCGCAAGATTCATTTGTTCGTTTACACAAGTCCTCACACATACCTTTTCTTTGTAGGCCGATCCCAAAAGTTGGACGGCTTTAAGATCCACGACGCCTTTTCCCTTCTTCCCATCTTTTGTTCTCCGCTTCCTGAAGAATCTGTGTATGCAAAAGCCCACGAATCCGATCGTGAGTAATACTACCGCTGCAACGCGCACGAAATCGAATAAATTATTATCAATATTATTTTTATACAAAACGGTGAGCGCTTTCCACTCTTCCAATGACGAACGCCATTATTATTTCGTGTATACTGACCTATTATTATGGACCAGGACGCCCAAGGCGGCATTTCCGAACTGTCCGTTGGACTCAACGTGTTGGGCGTGGACGAGTTTAACTGTAAGATCGGCGTCCTCGAACCTTTGTCGAAAATTTTTGGTTCTACACAAAAATTGAAAAAAAAATAAAAACCTCGACGTAATGAGTATATGAAATAATTTCGTTTGCAATTAATCCGATGCCGGTGTGTGTGTGTGTGTGTGTGCGTGTGCAACTGCGAATACGGAGAAACAAAGGAGAATGGATATTCGTGACATATTATTACGGGAGAAAAAATAAATGAGACAGAGTTGAAGTTCATATAGGGAAACTAATCTGAATGGTTGGATGTAATTGGTATCACCATAAGATAAAGGCCGCCAATGGTACAGCAGAACAAAAGGACGATCAGCGAACAGTCACGCTCAAAAGGACCACATCTCTTGAAGACCCTTAGCGCTTTGTATCACGCCGTGAGAATAAACTCTATCTATATATATACTCGTATACTCGTCTTTTGCTCTACTCCAACGATTTATAATTAATAAGTATTACACGCACGCGCACGCCGAGGTCGAGTCTCCAAGACCTGGATAAAATAAACAAAAACTCCCCTTACACTTTACAGGAGTGTAAGGGATAGAGGACGTCACAATAACATAGCTATACTTTAAATTGCATTAACACGTCTAAACCCGATTCAATAAATTTTATTTTTGATAATTCCCAAAGTTTTTTTTTTATCATCATCATCATCATCATCATCATCATTATTATTATTATTATTATTATTATTATTATTATTATTATTATTATTATTATTATTATTATTATTATTATTATTATTATTATTATTATTATTATTGTTATTGTTGTTGTAAACAAATATTTGATTAAGATGGTAATAAAAATTGCTTTTGTACGTATTCGGTAAACATAGCAGAGCTGCGAATTTACTTATATATTTTATGTACGGAAATATTTTCACGCTTCTCTGTTCCCTTAGGGCAAATGCCCTCTCCAATAATGACTTCTCCATTAATCGTTTGACGCGGGTTTACCAAGACATATACTATGTAGTACTCACTTAAGACTTTTGTCTCTTCTAGCTTCGAACTGACGGTCGACTCGGTGCCGTCCAAGACCGGCGTGCCGTTCAGCTGTTTTCCAGACGCGTCTGGCCCCGGGTCGGACATGCCTGCACCACCGACCGTCTTGTCGCCGGTCGCCGAACTCGGTAGCGCCGTGACGGGTTTGTCGGCCGATCCGGTCGAATTGGATCCATCAGCCGATTTGTCCACTGCAGGTGCCATGTTTTCTCTTCCTGTAACGAATGCGTACGATCCTAATATTATTACGATGATAATGTATACAGGAAAATGTGTTTTTGTTTTTTTTTCTGAAAAATTATATTCGCCACACGAGTATTTCATACTTGAGACTGATCGGTTCGTCTCGAATTCCTAACGGTTATTTCGGATGTTTAAAAAAAAACTATTGTTTCGAGAAGAAAAAAAATCCCGACAATTTCGAATCCACGCGGCGCTCGAGAGAGAGAGCACAAATAATATGATCTGTCTTCGACGAAGAATAAATATATGCGTTTTCTTTTTAGTATAGATCAAAAAAAAAATGGTAAGTAGAAGCTTAAACTGTAGTGACAACTATATATATATATATATATATTGTCTAACGTTAATGCAGGTCCTATGAGTGCTGCCGGATCAAATAATTGTCACGTCGTTGAGAAGAAGAGATATTATTTCGGATATGGAGTCGTGTATATCGTGTCAGATGTCAACGGATGCCGGACGATATTATTATAACTCATGTATTTTTTCTTTGTGAAACTGCATCGTGTTTCGTTCGGTTTTTTCATAAAATCCGTCTTATTATATTTAAAAAAAAAATGATGATTTTTAATTGTCCTTTGTGAAAAAAATTACGAATAAATATTATCGCGATTCAACGCAGAATTATAATTAAGTGTCTTATATGGTACGTACATAACGTTCGAGTAAAAGTACGAGACTGCACTATATATAAAAAAAAGCAATATTTTTTCGAAAATACAAAATATCCGTTGAGATCGAAGCGCGTTTTACGCGAAGATCTCCTCCGATGATTTTTCGTAACGATATTGTTATACGCCTATTTAAAATTGTAGCCCGACGAGAATTTATTTTATTTTTCTCTTCATAAAACTCGCTTAGACGTATAAATAGGATATCGTCCACAGGCGGTTACAAGAAAATGGTATAAAAAAAAAAAAAGAATTACTTTCGTACACACAAAAAAGGAAAAAAAATGCAAATTTATAATAGAAAAAAGATTTCCAGTTTTTTTAATTTATGAACTATTTTATTTTACTATTTGTATAAATATTTTTTAACTAATTTTACTAATATTACTAGCGAAATTATTTAATTTTTATTTCTACGAAAAGCTTTTCACATTATGAAAAACAAAATAAAAAAAAAAAAAAACGTAAACACGTGTTTTTCGATGAAAAACTATTCGAAATAAGAGAAATGAACGAATGACCTATACGAGTGTAACAAGAAAAGAAAATCAATAATTTTCGAGACAAATGGCACCTGCGCACAAATAACTAAAAAAAAAAACACACACACACACACGCAGACTATTATGACTTATAACTATATTTATAGAAAATATTATATTTTATGAGTAAAATAATTCGATAAAATCCTTCACCGCGACAATAAATAATTCCGAACTTAAATGTCATATATTTCAAAACACATTTATTACGTATTTACCTATTTAATTAAGTTTAAACCAATTATGAACTCGATTTATTTAGCTCGACGTAACGTGAAACAAAAACCAATTAGTGGATATTTATGCACACTACGACGAGTATAATATTGAGTTTATATTTTATTAATTAATAATAAAACGTTTGAATAACGATGTATTTAAATTTTTTTTATATAATTGCACTATGAAAATTGTTAGAATAATGTTGACGAAAAAAAAAATGACAAAAAAACGTGTTGCCGAAACCCGGGATCGAACCAGGGACCTTTAGATCTTCAGTCTAACGCTCTCCCAACTGAGCTATTTCGGCTCGGTGGTGACGAAATTGTTCTGAGATTCCTTTAACCGACCGCTCGTCGTAAATCATTAATATAAACCATTAATATTATAACAACGAGAATAATAAATTTAAATTACACGAGTGTCATCATCGGCTTTACCGGTCTGCGTTATTATGTTACGTTACGTGTATGCCGCGACCAAATTCGTAGTTTTTTTTTTTAGTTTTTATAAATAATAATAAAAATAAAGAAAACTTTATGACGATTTACGTACACTTTTGAAAATACGGATAGTGCTATTATAGGTTTAATAAAATTTCTTTTGACCGTTACAACATAATCAATCTTATAATAAATAAAAAAAAAACGAATAGGTATATTCGTATATCATAAACTTTGAATTATGTATATGAAAAAAAATTCCTTTAAAAATTTACTTCGATAAACGACAAATGATCATAGATTCTAAATTCACAATTATTCTAACGAGAACGTTTGTGTGTGTCGCATGGATTTTGAGCACGCGGCAATGCTCGTTCACAGTCATGTGACGGACGCGCGATACGAATTTCAACGCGAAACCAAAAGGAAAAAGGAGCCGATAATTTGTCAGTGTTGTTCGGCGAATGTTAAATTAAAAAGTGAACTATCAAAAAATACCTATATTGACAAATAAACCTAAATAAATAAAATATATTAATAATAATAATAATACCAACCCGTGTCAGTTCCCATATTGGCTTTGGCTTTTTCTCGTATAAATGGCCCAAACAAGTTAAGCATTATGTTTTTAAATTCATTCGAATCAATTTCAGTCCTGCTGGTTTTACAAACGTTATCCAGAGTTTCGTTTTTCATAATTCTCGGCAAATACAACCTACTCTCGGGGTTCCATAATACCCAATACCGTAAGTAAGCGTTCATCACTTTAATGCACATTTCATTAGTCCATTCCATGGTGAAAAAAGACTAAATATCGAATGCCTATATAATATATATATATATATATATATGTGATGGAAACTTATAGAAAATAAAAATGTTGTACGACGGACACGTGTTCACGGTAACGATATTATTATGACTGAAAAATGTAATATGTAATTGTCGGACTCCGTTCACACGCGCGGAGCCGTTATCTCGTTGCGCGAGTTAAAAGTATTCGACAACATTCGGATATCGCGTTCGTCTAAGGTGACACCAGATTATTATTATTATTATTATTATTATTATTATTATTATTATTATTATTATTAAAAGAAAAAAACTCCGGGACGAATAAAATATGTTTCGTAAAGAAAAAAATTATTTTGAATAAAACGAATTCAGATAGGTATTTAAACGTACAATATGAATTATGTAATTTTGGCGTGTATGATACATTTTTAAATTAATCGCAAATCGTATTTGGAACAGACATGATTTAATACAACGATGAATTAATATGATTAATAAAACTACGGAAAACAAGAGATACCACAAAAAAAATTATATAAATCGTAACGCAGTCTAATACGAATTCCTATTAACGTTCTAATTCCCAGACATATATATTTGAAGTCCCGGTAAAGATTTTCGGGACGATGGGAAAAACTTTTAAAAACAGGGACAATCCCGGAAAACAGGGACGTCCGGACATCCGAATGCGTGTTCACATCCGTGCGACGCACAAAATGTTCTCGCCTTGCAGACGTCATCGACATAATATGTGTGCGGAATTCCTACGAAGAAAACACGTACAGCTACCGTGTTTTATTTTACACGGGTTTTTTTTTTATTGAAAATAAATAAATGATATACATTTTTGTATAAAAACAAGTTTAAACATTTGTTTTTATTCAATGAATATTCAATATGTAAATTATTAGGTTTACCATATTAACCTCTTTTTCCATCTAATATTTGGTCATATTTAAACGTCAACTGCAGTCTGGACGCTAATAGGTTAACGATAAAACAATGACTTTACGAATATTGTCAAACAAACAAATTTATACACCAAAACTAAAAAAAAAAAACAAAAATAGCGAAATTCAATAACTAATTGGTATTTAGAATCATTTGTATTATGATAATGGAAATATAGAAAAACGTATTTCACAAGGCTATGTAAATAACGAAATCGTAATAAATTCAGTGGATAACGAGTCAAAATTATTGTTATAAACGTTAATATTAAAAAAAAAAAAAAATGTGTTACTTTATGTTATGTTATTTGGTAATGTTTTTTCGTATTTTCATATATTAAAATATTGTATATATTTGTATAATAACGGTATATAATAATAATATAATTATTATTATTATTACACGTTATATATTGTTTATAAACATTTTGCAGGATTTATTATTTGCAAATGTTCATAAAAGTGTCTTGAATAATTTATGAGTTATTAAACATCTTAAATGTAATACTTACGAGAAAATTGTGTATGTGTGTTATTGGAAAAGATTTGATGGCCTATACGAATAGAATTTCGATCATCCGATCTCAATTCAATTGCAACTCCCGCCCGTGTGTATAGAAATATCATAATTTCGATAAGAGTTTTGTATATATTTTTGTCCGCGTATAAATTCGATATTATGCCACATGTACATAATATAATATTATAATTTCAAGTATATTTACTAAAAAATATATATTATTATTGCCTTATATTTTATCAAATACTTTATAGTAAATAATTAGCAATCATTACACACACGCATCTACTGTTTAACGAAGAGATTGATAAAAACGTCCGTTTAATTAGCTACTCGTATATTACAATGTCCGAAATATATTTATTTCTTATATTTTCTTCCTAAGTATACATATTATATGAGACTAAAAGAGCGTTTTTTTTTCCGAATTATTTATCTTTATTTATTTTGCAACGGAGACAAGTTGTCGTCGTGTATTGATTAAAACTTGATATAATAACGCGAGCGAACGAGTTAAAGGCGTTTCGAATGTTTCGACAATACGTTTAAATGTCATCAGCAGGACTCGGGAATTATATAGGCTATATAGATTTTTCTAATTATTATTGATTAAAAATTAAAAATTAATATAATATTATGCAGCAAGTATTCTAATGCTGTTTCGTGTTTTTCATAAATCGCGTGTAACCGTAAATAAGATATGAAATATATCTACATTTCCATTTCTTTAGATTCTATATTTCGTGTTATAATCTTTTTTCTAAGTATTAAATCATTTTAGCCGTTTGGGCGGAGACCTATGAAAAACATTTTTTTTCTCCCGTTTTTACTGTTTTTAGGGCATATATTCTAAGATTTTTTTTTTACATCATACAGCGCATATTTTAATACTTTTTAGTACTATAGAAAATCCGGGCATTGGAGATTCATTTTCCATCTTGTTCATTGACAAAACTTACACGCCATATAGATGCGGTTACAATAGGAATTGTATACATTTCGTCCTTTCGATACATTAACTGTAATATTTAATCATTTGTATACATTTCGTTAAACACGTATAAATTGTACACGGATTATTAAAAAAACATATTTATGTAATGTTTTGGATAATAATAATAATAATAATAATAATAATGACGATGAAACCAAAAACGTGTTGAAAACACACGAAAAACAGTGGCGCATGAGGTCCTCCGAAATATTTAATAGTCCTGTTTTATATAAATATATGACAAATAATAATTTTTCCCCGAAAAAAAAAAAATTGCGCGACAGTTAAAAATTGAAAGAATTTATAATATATATATATTTTTTTTTTGTACAAGCCCGTTTGCGCCATTCGCGGACATGTATGGGGAGCGTAAGTATTACATTTGGTCGAAGGCCGTCGGTGATTGCAGTGTTCCTATTTGTATTAGGTGTACTCGCGGTCGACTTATGGCGAAGAGGGACGTACAAGCGGTGCGGGTTTTTGTCCGCCAGAAATGTATTGATCCCGTTTTTAACCTCATAAATAACGGCCGTTTAACCCGTGCTTCTTCTGTACGTGTAATATATTATTATTATTATTATTATTATTATAATTATTATTATTATATGTGTGTGTGTGTGTGTATTTTTCCATCGGTGAAAACGAAAAAAAAAAAAATAAAACGACAAACAAATACGCCTGTTAATATACGCGTATTTCGACGCGACGTTTTATAGCCCACAAAGTCATAATAATACAATCTTCATTTTTTTTCCTACGCAGCTCGTCGCCACTTGCCGCGTATAGCGTAAAAGACATTAGCGATAATAAATCGACGTCATTTGTACGAATGCGCTAGCGGTGATATCGTATTTTTTGTCGGAAAGTGAAGATCCGAATGCGAAATGTTATCAATTTATATATATATATATATCAGAGTATCGATCGTCGTCCGTCGAACACCGGTATAGCAGAGTACCGGCGATGACGTTACGCTCAAATTAAATGCGAGCACCGTTTCTTAGAGCTGTAGCAATAATACTAGAGACACGGAAGGATTGGAGTTATTCCGGTTTCGCGTGCTACAGCTGTAAAAGGAGTTTTTCGCATCGACGAGATAAACCGAACGGACCCGTAACGGATCGAAAGATAAAAAAGAAAAAAATTAGAAGGATTGACAATGAAATCCGGGAAAATTTTTTAAATGAACTCGCGTGTGATAAATGCCGAGGAGTATTTATCACGAAATACAAATTGTTCTATACTACTTTTAAAATTTAGTTGTCGTGATTTTTCGCGTTAAATTCACGCGGGCCCGTCCAAAAATCGCTATATTTCCGATGTCCGGGAGTATCATAATAATACCGTCAATTCCTTGACGAGTCCAGTTGCATCGTTTTTGTTGGTCGTCCTCGGTTCTCTCGTTTACTACGCTATAGTTACAGTAAAGAAATTGACATATTATTAATGTGCTCGAGAAAACAAATGTAGAGAAAAATTGAATTCAATTATTTACGATAATTGTAGTGCGCGGTGTTTTCTCCAGTAATTCATAACGTAAAAATAATATTCGGGTAATCGGGCAACTGCTAAATATGTGATATAAATATTAATTTGCCCGGTGGTTCCCAATAATTGGTGTTTCGTGGACTTGGTCAGTTTTTTTTCTCGTCTATATCGATTTTGTTTTTAATTAAAAAAAAAAAATATGATTTAAAAATTATAGAACAATATCTATATAATATCATTTAGTAGAAGAAGTGAAATTTCATTCCATATATTATACAATATGCGGTTTGATTCGAACATCAATATCTCGTTACAAGAATGCCACAAAAACATGTAAGAAGCACGGACTAATAAATTTTTATATAATAACAAAGTAGTAAAAACAAAGAGGAATTTAGAAAATTAAAAATAAAAATCAAAAGGATTTGTAAAAATATATTATATTATATATTACTACCGGTTTCGACAAAATATTATTATATAATTATAATAATATAATTATATAATTTTTTATTTTAAGCTCCTTGTCGTTTTATTGTAATATTCATTGTTTTCTCTATGTATTTTTTTTCGCTCAATCAATTTCATTTATTATATTTTTCTGTTGTTGTATTTTTTTTTTAATTTTACCTGATGATGACTTTTTGTCGAAACCGGTAGTAATATACATATAATATATACAACAACATTCTTTTATTTTATTTAATACTCATTGGCTTTATTTTTTTTTATATTAAAATATACATTTTTTTTAAAACACATGTGTATATTTATTTATTTTATATATATTTTTTATTTAAATTGTTATAGTCACTGATAATAATAAATATATACAGTTATTAATGTGATTTGTTTTTTTTTTTTTTACTAATTTTTACTACAGGTGTGGACGAATGAGTATTTTTTATTGCATTTTTTCCCCTCGCCTCGACCGTATTGCTAATTTCCCTATATAATAATTATCATCGTCCTCGATATAGTATAGGAGACGGGGAGATATATTTTAAGCATTACCTATGGGTCGTCAGCTGGAATTGAGTTGGAAACCATTGATTTGGACCACCGGTCTCCAACGTCCGCAGCAAAAGATTACTACAATTATAGGTCGATCTCCGATATCCTTTCAATTAATTAAATATAATTACTGTGTGTATATATATATATAACCATATAGATATTCGAAAATAATTGGAATACAATTTCGATAATGTAAAATACCTACGACGAGAGTTATTCATAATACGCGTCTTGTGTACAACGGCCGCCGAACATTTCGACACGTATGAAATTATTTTTTATGCGTTCTATAATAAATTAGTCGGCTACGTATCTCGTCTCCGAAATCCGTGTTATGTCGACCACCGGAGATTTCACGCGTATTATTTATACGTATATAATTTTTATAACCTAACCAGGTCGTACCGATGACCGATAATGTAGTTCGTGTCAATAGAATTGCCAGTGGCGTAAAAACGTGGAAGCCATTAGCTATTAGGCCGAAAACTATAGCAAGATAGATAATAATTTCAATGCATGAGAATTGTTGAGTCAAAGCGATGGGAAACGCGGAATTTTCTTCGATTTATTGGGGGTGGGGGGAAACAATTTTCACTCGATTAAGATTTCGTTCGATTTTCGTTACTTACCTACAATAATGTTTATTGGAATTTATCTTATTGTAAAAAAAAAAAACAAAAAAACAAAGATTCTGTACGGTTTATTGTATTCGACGAAGATTCCGATTGCAATATACTCGTGTATATATATAGTGGAAGCGTACCGACAGTTAATTGGATTTACAAAGTACTCGTACAAGTCTTACGACCATCTATGTAATTACTCTGCAACGGCCTATCAACTCGACAAGCGTTATATATATATATATATAAAAAAACTATTAATTTTTACAAAAAAATACAAATTAATACGAAAAAATTATGATATTCGTTGAATTGGTTTTTTTCTTTTTTTTTTTGGGGGGGGGGCGATTGAGAAGGAACAAAATATTAAATTACTATTTAAAATCGTTAAAACGTAAAAGTACATTTTTATATATATATATCTTGTTGGTATGGTTAAGTGATGGTAGGCAGAAGTTTTTTTTTCGCCACCGCGCGAGATATGCGCGCCGGGCGCCTCGGGACGAGAGCACGCGCGCGGGCGCGTATAACTTTTACACGCGCAGAGTGGGTACTTCACGGCGCGCGTACACGTGGCGAGCGGGGCAAATGGCGGTCGGAGGAGAAGTGTTCGGGAATCGATATAAACCTTGTTAGAGTACGCCGGGGGCGGGACGGTTCGGATGGCGGGTCGGCTCGCGAAAGTGGTGCGCGGGAGTTTTATTTTACAAAGCGTCGTACGTCGTGACACGGTGACGACGACGTGAGAAATAACACTAGATTAACTGAAACGAATATATTATTACCTTCTTATTGTCTGTAGGCGGACGTGACGGCTAATAATAATACGAGTATACGTTATTTGCTGCAGCAAGTCGGTAGGCGAATAATGTATTATAATACCCCGCCGTCGAGGAGAGTAGTGTGTTAAACCGATGGGGGGGTGTTCAAGAAAATGTTTCGTATTTATCGCGATTTCGTCGGGGAAAAAAAAATGTTTTCTTTTACGCCGGCACGCGGCGTTCCGTATTTTACTTATAAGGTTTACTTTGTTTTTTTTTTTTTTGTAACGCATCCGAAAAGGCGTTACACGCGCGTGTTCGAGTGTGCCCGGCAATTCGCAGTAAAAGGTGGGGGAGTTAAATTATTATCGAGTTATCGAGTTCAATTTGCCTACGACGCAATCGTAACAGACAGTGCAGTGAAATTTCGAAAACGTCAAGTGTTGCTTTCGGCGAGTGCGCCGTGAGTCGACGAAGAGTTTACGAGCGGTTGCGAAAAAACGCCTTGTGAAGATGACCGATAACGTCCCCCCGTCCCAGCGCACTGCGATGGATTAACGTAGAAAAAGCTGAGAAAATCATCGAATCACTATATCGGAGATAGCGACTTGACCGTTTTTTTTTCTCTCGACGTGCGCAATGATTCGTCTCTCTCACACTTCAATTTCATTGTTTCTTTGCCCTCGCTGTCCAAAAGAATTTTGGCCCGTGATTGCCAAAAACGTATACCGGCGGATTCGGTTTTCTTTGTTGGCGGACCGCGGGATCGGCGTTTCGGGTCTACAGAGAACACTGGACTTGTGCAGGTCGCTTGCAACGTTCGTGGTTCGAGGCTTTTACCAATATTAAAATAGTACCCGCACGAATAATTTTCAAATGCGTACGAATAACAACGGAACGTTCGAAATTTCGCGAGGGTCCCCGTAGTGGACACTGTGTTGACATCGCGGTGTCGTCTCGTCATTGGTCCAGGTGCACTGCAGGGATTCGAAACCCCGACGGACGAAAGCGTTATTACCCCATCTCGTATGACAGTGGTTTATCGATACAAAACGAAAGCGTTAAGAACCGTTGTCATCGTAATAATATTACATGTTCCCGTACGCAGCCGCCACCGTCGCACACAACAATGTCGAACGATCTCGTTTACGCGCGGTGTATTTCGCAATACATTAAATCCACTGCGCGCGTGTTTCGTAACACTTTGCCCATACGAATTTCAAAGGTCTCGTCGATAATTTCATTTGGCGCGAAATACGCTTGATCGGACAATTCGATTTCCGGGTTAGTTTCACGCGCGTTTCCCTAAAGCCCCGCCGCACTCCGCGACGGTATTTACCGCTGTTTAAGTTGCCTTTACCCGTAAGTTCACCTCGCGCAACAAATTCGAAACTCGGTAAACGTTTTACACTCGGCTCGTTTAAAACGCCGCCTTGTCATCCGTTCGCCACGGACCACCGTTCGGCATATATATATATATATTTGCCGAAATAAAATCACAGTCGGCGACGCGGTTCCGTCGGGATTTCGAAACGCTGTCGGCCGTGTGCACCGAGAGACCGTTTGAAAAACAAACGGGTGCGTTCACAAACGATCGCGTTCTCGTTTACGTAAAAAACGGCGATCGTCGCGTTTTTTTTCTCTTTTTTTGGTAACATTTTAAAAATCTTAACAGAGTACGCGTTGGACTTTTGCCGGTGTTCTCGCGCGGCGTGCGCGTCGTGTTGTTGCCACGGTGACGAGCGATCCGACGACGGATTGAGGGGCGGGGGGCGCGCGCGCGACCTATTCGCTTATTATACATCTCTTCTCTTCCACCTCACTCGCCGACGTTTTACAGCTCCATTGATAAAAATTCCGGCCCGGCGGCAACGTCGCGTCGTCGTCGTCGTCGTCGTCGGGTGTATTTCCGTCCTTGACGTCATCCGCGTGCGCGCGCACCACCGCCGCGCGTTACGATACTTCGTAAACGCTATTGGCCGAAAACACGCCCTGCGTTGCTGCGTACGGCGAGGAAAAACGGACAGTTCTTTTTTTTCCCTCCGAATACAATTCTCCGTCGGAGACAATTTACGTATTATTATTATTATTATTATTATTATTATTATTTTTGTCTGGCGGTCTCTGAGCGGAACGAGGAACGTATCGGTCTTAAAAAGACGTGGTTGTTATTTATTTTTTTTTTTTGAAAATCTTATCGGAAAGAGCGCTCAGACAATTGATACGGTCTTCTTTGCCCGATCGACGCTTTTCGAAAAATGACCGATTTCAGAAAAACAAAATCGGACTGCTGTGAATCGTTAGTTCTGGCGATTTTCGTATAATATTATATATATATATACTCGCGTAATTCCCGCGATACGTTTCGTAACGTTTAAAAAACAGTTGAAAATTCTCGCATCGCAATCGCGACAATCGGAAAACGTATTTTCCCGTGCGAATTATTCTTACGATTTTATCCGCGAACGCGCCAAATATTTCTTTCAAATCATTCCCGCGTGAATATCGCTATAGTAGAAGTAAAAAAACAAACCCTCTCACGTTTCGTCGGTTTTCGCGTGATTTTATTTATAAAAAAATTTAGTATCGCGCGATAATGCCTTCACACCACTAAACGGTATTCATATAATTTTTTTTTTCTATATGTTCCTTTCCACAGAAACTTTCCCCGAACATTTTGGATTTTGGTGACGACGGGTCGCTCGCACACTGCACTAGAAATGATTATAACAATATGATTTGACGACGATTCCGACTCTGTCTGAGATTTTTTTGACGTTGTTAAATACACATTAAATTTAAAAATCATTTCGCGTTTTTGTGCACAAGTAGTCACTCCTCGTGACCTCCAGAACGTACAAGGAAAATTATCCACACATTATGCATTTTTTTGTTTTTTTACATGTATTTCGTATTATAGTCTATTTTAAATATTATCCGCGATATCTCGGCACAGTGCGCGCCGCGAGAGTAAACTTTACCGTAATTTCGTAAAACAGTTTTTTCCCCCCTCGCTATATTTTTACCGTTTTCGCGCGTATTTCGCGATTTCTTTCAATCGTAGCGCGCGTATTTCAATACTTTTTATAGCGTTATAAAATCTCCGAGCTCCGCTTAATACGTAAAGAGATATATAACCATAACGCGTCGCGCACGTTTCGATAACGCACCGTAAATAATATTCAACTGGCACTTTGATTTCGAAAATGATATTTTTTTGTATTCGATACGCTCAAAAACCTCGTCTATTTTCGACGAGGGATTCTTTCTTTATTTTTTTTTTTTTTTTTTTGTGGAAATTACTTTTTGTTTTTTTTATTACATTTCGTTTTTACGCGGTATATGCACGCGGAATTTCATTTCCCCGAGCGATCGATAAACGACGTCGGCGGCGGCGACCGTCGAGACTTCGAGAGTGTAACGCGTTTGGACGAGTATTTTTTGTGCGCGTCCTCCTTTAATACATAAAATACTGTATAAAAATAATATGTTACAGTAAAAAAAAGTAGCGAATTCGTTTCGAGTTTTTTTTATTTTTTTTACATTAATCTCGACGTTTACAATTGCTCGGCAAATAATAACAATTTGTGCACGGAAATTATATCAAAACGAAATTTTCTAGAAATAATAATCCTATTTAAGCGTATAAGGCTTTCTATATAATTAAATATTAAATATACATGTAATGTAATGTAGGGTTCAGAACCGATTTCATTATACGCTTCAAGCGCACGATTCTCAAATTATTATTATTATTATTATTATAATATTATCCAGCGCCGCAATCACTTCAAATCGAGATTCATGTTCGGATATTATGCGACGAATAGCGTCACGGTCACTAATCGTATTCTTTTAATATAATATTTCCACATAGAATTACAAACACATATGCGGGAGTGTGAAAAAAAGTTACTTTTTTCCTAAAGTGTTTTTAATTTGTATTTATTTTAATATCGTTGTAAAAAATGAAACGGTTTACAAAATTTCATATTCGTTTCGTATATCATAGCAATAAAATATTATTAAAAAGTGTACGACGTGTAATACCAGTTTTGAAATATGAAGAAAAAAAAATTACATACATATTGTGATTACACTTGGATCGCGTAGGAAAAATTAACGGGCCTTAGATCTCATAGTCGTGCAGGCACTGAATATATCATACGTCTGTTAATATTATTGTTCGCTATATTATTATAATCGGTATCGAATTTTTTCTTCTTCTACTTTTACGTTATTTCGAATTCGGTTTTTTTAAAAAAAAAAAACTTATCGCCGTTGAAACGGTCACGAGAAATCGCGTCGAAAAAAATATTCAGAAAATATTTATTTGTGGAATGGTAATTTCGCGATATTATTGCGCACGTTATAATCTAATTACGAGCATTACGATCATCCGAATGGCCTGGTTAGTTAGCCGGAAAAAATTACCGATTTCGTAATTCGTTGAACATAATATTATATACAACTGCGGCGATATAATTTTACACTGCCCTTTCGTTCTCTATACTATGCTATAGTCTTTGTATTAATATTTAACTAATCGAATCACGTAATATAATATATTGAAAAACTTTCAAACTCGTATGGATTATTTACAAGATAGTAAATATGACGACAAAGTATGACTTTACGTACGTACATGTCGGGGAAAAAAACGTAAAAAAGAAATATTACAATTTTATTTGATTTTTTTTTCTCTTTTTACGCGTGCGCGCATAAACAAAGTGTTTACCGATTTTTTTTCTTTTTAAATAAATTCGTTTTGCTCGTATTCGGTCGGACGTTTATGCGTATTATATATTATTTATATTTCGCGTAACTCCGTTGCCATACAGACAAATCGAAATAATATGACATAGATATATTGCGCGCGGATTGTTCGTTTTAGACGTACAATTTGTGTGGTTATATTTTACAACGCGAATTATTTCCCAAGTATCCATTACTAAGCACAAAAGTATCGACCCAATATTGATAAATGATGATAAAAGAGAAAATTCGTTTTGCCAAAAAATTACCGTGAAATCATACTCGAAATATTATTTATGATCACACGATATCTGAAATATTCTATACTAAGAATATCATTTTAATCATATCTCTATAGTAATGTGCGTGTGTGTGATAAACCGTGTATTTAATACGATATATTACGTTTTGTACAATATAATCACGCGAAGGCGAGTTTTTTGTCGTTTCTAATCTTATATTATCTGTAGTAAAAAAAAAAAAAATTACAAAAAAATATTTCTAAAATCATTATTGTCGAACGATACATCGCTATACGAATTGTAAATAACGTGCGACGTGCGTGGAATATACGGCCTTGTACAAAGACAAGGTTATATATAACGCGCGTAGATGTAATCGAATTATGGACACTTTTCGATCATATAATATGTAGTGATAATACTCGAGAATTATTAAGATATATAATTACGCATAGAGGTTAAAAAAAAAAAATTAATATCGAAATCGTTCGATAAAATAAAGCATTAATCGTCTTTAACGATATAATTTTGTTACACGACTATTTATTATTATAATTTTTTTTTTTTTTTGGTATTATATAATATCGTATTTATATATATACACACGTGGGAGGTGTTGAAACGTTCCAAAAGCGACGTATCGAATTGAAAAAAAAAAAAACGAAACATTGAAACTAATAAATTTCTAGTGCTTTATATAAACTCTTTGATGAAATAAACCACACACACACACATATATTGCAATAAGCGACGAAATTTACCGTTAATAAGACGTATAAAATATGAAAAAAATATTGTCTTAGAATTTTCGGACGTGTGTTGTTAACAATAATAATCAACAAAACACAACGCAACGAAAGCAAAAATACTCGTAAGTAACTAGTTCCAATAGTTTTAAAAACTATTCTTTAGTTGTGAATTTCAAGGGGAGATCATTGGGACATTTATTGTTTAGCGCATTATATATTAACGGACAAATGTGAAAATATGTATTAGTTATATTATAACATATAACGAGCGTGTTTTATTGATACTCATAGAAAAAAAAATGCCTCGAGTTCTCATTACTCTCGCGTGTAACCCTCGTTCTGAGTGCTCGATGAACGTCAAAGATCGTTGTAGTTTTGAAAAAGAAAATTCGATACAAGTAAAACAAAAAAAAAACAACCCTCGATTTTCAATGTTCCCCGAACACACGAACGATATTAGAAATTACACATAACACAATCTATACCACACAACTACGTAAATAGTAAAAAAATGATGTTATGATTTTGAAAATGTACGATTAACACAATAATAATAACAACGCGTGTGTTGTACGCGTGTCCACGAGTACAATTGCGTTGTTCGGCGTAATTATTCCGATTTATCGGCCGTAAATTATTAAGCAGACGGAGACTATACAAACGTCATTATATGGATCGTAAAAGGGTTGAAAAAAAGTTTATAAAAACGCCCATTTACACATAAACGCGTAAAGTATTTTTAATCTATGCGCATAATTCATTTATGAAATTCCTCGAGTATATTGGAAAATCTTGATTGCATTATTCCACGCCGTAGATGTAGGGGGAAAATTGAAAACGATTACACTTCAATATACAATTTTTTTTTCTATACTCCCGAAACGATGGAAATACGCCATATACGCAGCGCTACTGACTGAATGATTAAAAGGGTTCATGAATTATTATTAACTTCTTTATTATAATGGTTTTCAAGTCGAATGAATTACGTACGCGGCGGGAAATCGTATCTGCTCAAAAACAAATACGACGATCGGATGTCGTAAGCTACTCGTATAGAAAAAGTAATAATAAAAAAAATGTTTAAAAATAACGAAAAACACAGGTTAGGTCGAGTTCATGGAAATCAACATATGCAGGCAAGACTAACAGACGATACGTTGCAACGTTGTCTAGGAACGTAACTTATTCTCCGGAATTTACAACTGTCTCCGTGTAATACGCGAATCAAACCACCGAGGCCTTTTAGATCGTATTTTTTTTTTAATCGCCTCTCGACAAAAACTAACCGTATTGGAAAAACACCGCGTTTAAAGAAACACGTGCGTTCTTTTGATCAACAAAACAAACAAAAAATATGTCTAATTTCCGACAATTTATCGCCGTCGGGGTCGTAAACGACTGGCAATCCGAGTCAATTCGATGTATTAAAACGAAGAAGACAACTTTTATTCGCTCTAAAGTACAGTCTTTAAAAGACTCGCACTTGCCGCCAAACACGAGCGGATCATAAATCGCTGAGGTTATAATTTTCGCTGGCAGTGATCGTTAGTTTCGTTGACGGAAATATTATTATAAACGATACGCGCGTCACCTGCAGAACCGCAAGCGATTAATTTTTTTTTCCGATTCCGTCGCAGTCGCTAACCCGGATTGTCTCGCGCAAATTTTCTCTACGCCCTCGAGAAGTTATTTCATTAATTCGAATTCATATTGATTTTTCCATAAACGTTTTGAAAACGTTGAAAACTCGTAGCGATCAAAGTATTTGTGATGAGTTAACAAACGACTCCAAGGTGCAGATATTATTCTGTTTGTTGTGAAAATTAGGAGCAATTGTATACCAATTGTAATCATATAGACCCGTCATCGTTGGCGAAAACATATTCGCGAAAAACACGTTTTCTTTTTCACGAACAGTATCCGTCACCCTAAAATTTATTACAAGTTTAACGAGACATGTAGTAAAAAATAAATTAATATTCCCGGTTATTTGGATGAAAATTATTCCTCGCGGTCTTCAGAGCGGTCTATACGCGAAAATCACAAACGAAACGCAACAGTCCGGACGAGCCTTTCCAAACATGTTTAACACTCTAAGTGTTCGTGATGTTTTTATAGCGAAGCGGTAAGTCAAAGGAATAGTTTTTTTTAGCGATTATCGACTGTTCCGCTGTTCATCAACGCGAATATTTCGTATATATATAAATATATAATTAATATATAGTTTATAATTTTATTTTTTCTCACGCCACATTTCAACGACTTCGTTTTCAGTCTCTTCTTCCATTTCGTCGATGTCTCGCAGCCATATAAAGCTTTACGTTACGTTTCTATATTGATGCCTCTTCAATGTTGCTTTGCTAATATTTTCTTCGAGATCAAAAAATCCGTTTTTTTCTCGACAAAAGCTTCTTCATTTGATTTCTTCCGTCTGCTCTTTATTAGAGGTACTTAATATTTTATTTAAAATCGTTCACTCGCCATAAAATTACGTTTCACGACAACAAGACGTGCAATACGTTCGACTCGCTGGTATTCGTAGAAATGTACAACGCGATTTTCAACGAACGTTAATATACGCGTTTGTGAGGTTCAAAACACTCGATATTTGGAAACATAAATATTACGAAAATCTTGGTCGATTAAAGACTTGAATAAAAATTAAATCGCGTACAGTGGGGATTTGCTATTTGTTAATATGTGTAGTGAAAACGAGAAACGCGTTTGTCAAGTCAAACGGAAATCTCGTGTGTACTCGTATTATTGATTTCGATTTCGTATAACTCTATTTCATGTTTAATAAACACAAATCGCACGGTTAACCGCGGTCAAAGCGCCACTCGAACACACTTAAACAACGTTCCCTTACTGCACGCACATTACACATATTATAACGTTTAAACAATTTTTACACGCGAAATATGGAACGTCCGAGTATAAAACGAGCTGACGTCTGTTATTAATAATAATAATAACAAATCATTTCGGAGTACAGACCACACACAGGAATAGCACAGGATTACGAGTGAGTAATATAATCGACAATTTTTTTTTCTTTTTTAATTCTCCGTAGAGAATGCTGGCTGTTGAATATCCGAGAAACGAGGCCCGCGAGAGAGACTTTGTGTCGTCAACGACAAAACGTAACCAGAAAAAACAATATACAAATAATAATTTTGTATCTTCAGGGAAAATATATATTGTGTGAAATGATGCTGAGACGTACGTCGAGAGTCTTTCTGTATATAACAAAACTGTACGTAGTCTGTAACCACCGCGATTAAAAATAATAATAATAAATCGATTCAAACAGCACATCGGTACTGCAGGCGCATTGAATCGCGTATTATACGCTTAAAAGCCCAAAACATCCTAATTGGAATGAAATTTAGGCAAACGGATGTAAATGAACATCATTAAATATCCAAGTAAAACAAAAATTGTCGATTATATTACTCACTCGTAATCCTGTGCTATTCCTGTGTGTGGTCTCTACTCCGAAATGATTTGTTATTATTATTACTAACAGACGTCAGCTCGTTTTATACTCGGACGTTCCATATTTCGCGTGTAAATATTGTTTAAACGTTATAATATGTGTAATGTGCGTGCAGTAAGGGAACGTTGTTTAAGTGTGTTCGAGTGGCGCTTTGACCGCGGTTAACCGTGCGATTTGTGTTTATTAAACATGAAATAGAGTTATACGAAATCGAAATCAATAATACGAGTACACACGAGATTTCCGTTTGACCTGACAAACGCGTTTCTCGTTTTCACTACACATATTAACAAATAGCAAATCCCCACTGTACGCGATTTAATTTTTATTCAAGTCTTTAATCGACCAAGATTTTCGTAATATTTATGTTTCCAAATATCGAGTGTTTTGAACCTCACAAACGCGTATATTAACGTTCGTTGAAAATCGCGTTGTACATTTCTACGAATACCAGCGAGTCGAACGTATTGCACGTCTTGTTATCTGTATAAATGTAATGAGTCCCCGTGGCGACTCTTTTTTTTTTTTTTTTTTGTTGAAATCATAACAAATCCGTCCGTCACCGAAAATTATTGAATTATTGAATTTAATTTGCTCGCAGTCAACAGCGGAAAAGACGCGGGGATATAACGTACAAAAATTAAATCAAAATTACGCATTATACTTTCTCTTTTAATGTGTAACGTAATTAACGAATTTTTTTTTTTTTATTCTCCACTCATTCTGAAAACTCGTATTGAAACGTATTTCCAAATATACTCCACGGGAACAACACCGTTCGGTACAGTTACACCGCACGCGTCGACAATAATAACTCGTTAATCGTTTATTCAATGGCGGATTGAACGGTTTTCGTGCAAATATATTGTCCGTAACGTAGTAATATAATAAATTTCTTTGAAGTAATAATTTCTCGTCGTAAAACTAGTCGAGAAATTTCCAATTTATTTTATTCGAGTGCCGACCGTGATATTTGCGAATATTATTTACTATAATAAAGCACGCGATCGTAATTGTGTTATTATGCGCAACCGACGAAATTTGTATTGTTCTTGAAGTATTCCGAAATAATAAAATGCTTTACGTATGTGGGAGAATGAGGTGTAAATTAATTAAAATCACAGCAGCGTATTTCGTTTCGACATAAATAATCGGATTACGCGTGCGTGAGCGAGCAGGAGGTGGGGTGCACTTTACATACGAATTCGCACGGTATTTCAAAGAACGAAACGCACGCAAAATAAAATAATTTCTGCAAAAAAACCATTTTTTTTTTTATTATTATAAAAATACGCAAATATCCGCCGTTTATTCCGGATAAATATCCGGATTCCGGCCTACACAGTCCGCGTCAAAACAAAAGTGGCCAAGTATGTGAGGGGGGGGGGCAGTGCCGTATTTAAGATTAAGTCGCTCCCATTTTCAGTTTTTTTTCTTTTGGTATTTATCCGTTTTCTTTATCGTTTAACAAATGGCGATTACAGCCGGCAGATATACGTGAAAAATTTCGAAACAAGCATTTCGACATAAGAAAAATACGATTATTACTTTTTTTTTAAATTAGTATTTGTAAAAAATAGCATATAAAGGACAAAGGCCGTAAATTTTCATTCGACTATTATTATATGCAAATACATTGAAACGATCAAATTGTATTTATCAAAAATAAATTATTAACGTTTTTTTTTTTGTTTTTTGTTTTTTTTAAATAAAATCCGTCTTCTCTTTTTCGCGTGTGTTAATAAATTAAAATAAACGCGCGAAACAACAACGTCGCGTGACGACGAATGTTCACGAACGATTTATTATTGACGAATCTCGTCCAAATCAAAAATAGAAATTCGCATGTGTTCACGTACTTTTGTACTCGATAAAGGGAAAATTCGAGAATCAGTTTGCATTCGTGTCGTGCCCAAACACTCGGCGGCTATACATAGCGCGTTATAAACAAAATTAAATGAAAAACAACAATAAAATAATACTGGCAAATCGTTAATTTGTGTATAATATATGAATAGTACAATTGTGAATATTGTGAATTAAGCCAAAGATTATTATGATAAATAAAGAAGGCACGCGTCACAATGGGAGTTCCTTCCCTGAATTTATTTAAAAACACTCGTTGACTTTCGACAAGAGATTATTTCAATAAAAAAAAAAAAGAAAAAAAAAATTATAGTTGTGTAATAAATTATTTATACTAAACAATCGGCAAAAATAATGTCAAGTATAATGAAAAAAAAAAAAAAAATTAAAATCAGTGGAGATAATTATTATTTGGATTGCCTTCCCCTCCGAAATAAAGTCCTCGCTATATGGTTGTTGGAATGAGAGCGGCCAAATAAAATTCAATTATATCATATATTACGTATACAAAAAGCAATGGAAAGTCGAGAATCCGTGTACAGATGTCGTGTCGCGTACAATATATATATTTTATAAATACGTATATAAAAATATACCTAACTAAAAACGGAATTTTGCGAGAATTTCGCGACTCAGTGAGTCGGAAATGTATTCTAAACGTCTATACCACCTTTTACGGAGTCGGTCGTAATATAATACGCGCGTATAACACTTGCGCCCGACCCGAATCGAAATGGACTTTCGTTTTCTGCGGACGATGCGGTTATAATATAATCCGAAGGTGATGCGAGACAGATTCGTTCAACTGCGAGAGTGTTAAACGGCGTTCAATAATGTTTTAGAATGAGGACGATATAATATTGATAATAAAAACGCGATTCTAATAACAATAAATAGAATTTAAAAAAGATTTTTAATTTTAGTTTTTTGGATGCCAATAGGAATATACGTGTAATGCAGGAGGCGTAAAAATTCAAAAATCGACGGTGTCGATCGATCTCGAATATAAATATTTTGTGTTTGAACGAACAACGCGTACACGGCTCGTTGTCGGCCGGATAACGCGACAACAAACAAAAAACAAAAATACGAAAATGAAATAAACCGAACATCATACACACACGCCTGCGATGCGAAAACCGGAGTTTTTTATAACACGCATGACAATATTTTTTTTTTTACTCGTAAAACGCCACGGGCAAAACATTGTGCGAAACAAAAATCGCCTGTACACAGCACGTCCGTCGTCGGCGTTGCGACCGTAACCTACATATTAATATTATTATTATTATTATTATTACACGGTTTACGTCCAAGTGGCGTTCCCAATAAATTGTGCGCAGGTATTCGGAGCTGGCGATCACAAGACTTCAGACGTTATACATTTATTACAGTATATATCGTTTACCATACGAATACAACAAGAATTACGATATGATAAATCGCAGTTATTTTTTACGCAATTTTTCACCGAGTTATGCGGATGAAAATCAAGTTTATTATAAAAACCGTAACACGCACGTATGAATACGTATAAAAAAACTCGTTAAATCAATATTAAAACTGCGGGCATTTTTCTTTGTTTTCGAAATTTCCTCGTCGTTACTCTGGAAATAATGAAAAAAACAACTTGATATCACTCTTATCGATTTTCGCGATACGCTTCTATTATTTCAATCCACTTATACTGTTTTCGTTTTCGTCATTACAGCCTCTCCCGAGGAACCATCTCATCGGCAGCTACTTCTTATGTCCTATACATACGCGCAAAATAATAAGAAATTATCATTCCCCCTTCCGACACCGCCCCCGATTTGACCCCGCGCGTGACCCACATTACAGCCGAGGGGGCACACCCTGCACACAGCGTATAACGCCGCGCCGACGGTCGGGAACGTATTCCGACAAAAAAACCTCTCGACCGTTTTTCCACGCGAAACGTTCGACGTTTTTATGTTTTTGTACCGCCGTTCTCACACTCGTGTGAATTATACGAGAACAGACCGTCGGAAAAATCAATAGACTTCAACGGCGGCGGCTGTCGTCGTAGCGCGGGCGGGGAAATTGGGTCATAACAATTGCCCCGGCCGCGGCGCGCACAACAGTCCCCCGCGTGTGTGAACACGCGCCGTTTTCACACCGACCGCGGCCTGACCGCCGCGTGTGACGTATATAAACGATACGCCGCGGTTATCATACGGCCACGACGATGACATTATATTTTGGATATTTCAACGGACGGTCACCGCGCGTCACTTACCCGCCGTCGTAGACGGTCCCCGAATTCAAAACCGATCGCCGCCGCCGCCGCCGCAGCCGCCGCCGCCGTCGCCGCCGCGCGTCCTCGGCAGTGCGCCGCGCTCGGTTCTTCCGCGGTGCGATCGTCTGCTGCAGCAGCTCCCTTCACGCGCTCCGCGCTCGTTTCGCCGTGTGGACGCGCGGTCCGATACGGCAAATGTTGTTGCCGTCGGCGGTCGTCCGACCCGGAACGGCAGACGCGCTCGCGCGCGCGCCTACACGCGCGCAACGACGATTAGAACGAAAACGCGATTCGTGTATATTTTGTCGTTTTCGACCCCCGAGCGCGACAACGAACACGAGTGGATGAGATACCGTGCGTGTGACCGGGCCGCCGTTACGTCTGACGTCGTACGCGTTATCGCGTTTTGCAGACGTCCGTCCGCGGTCCGTACCGAAATCCGTTCAGCGCATGTCGTCGCGGCCGTGTAAAAACGTGTGCGTCGTCGGGGGGGGCCCGTCGCGGTTTGGCGTGTAAAGCTCGTCGCAATATGGCGGCGACCGCGGCGCGCTTCACTGGGACCCGGCGGCGGAGGAGCGGTCGACCGCCTGGCGCGCGCGCGCGCGCGCACACGAGATCGATAGGAAACGCCGGCGCGCAGACCGAAAGTTTTCCAACACCGCCGTCGCCACCCGGTCGACCGAAATTTTCCCGTCTGCACCCCCCGTCGTACGCGCTGTTCGCCCACTTACCGCGTATACGCGCCGTCCGAGCTCTTCTCCTTCGAAATTCCCTCTCCGCGTCCACGCGACACCCACACGCTAACCGTTTTCGCTTCTGGCCACGACGCGCTATTATTATAATAATAATATTATTATTATTATTATTATTGTTATTATTATTATTATTATTATTATTGTGTAGTCGGTGAATTGCGGTGGACGTGAGCTTCCTTCATTATTTTATTTTTTTTTCGCGTCTATCCGTAGCGTATACCACAACTATTACTCTTCACTACAAGTCATCACGATTATATTACTTTGTAGAACGCTCATATTTTTTATTTTTTTCTACGTAAATAGCGCACTTTTTTAATTTTCCCAATTCGGATTATTATAGTAATGCGCACGAATACGTAAAAATAGCGCTGGCCACTTTCACTGCGAAGGGATTTCGGGCGTTGCGTGAGGACAGTGGCGGCGGCATCGTTGGTGTAGACAGCGTGCGTTCGTTTTGTGTGTGTAAGGAATTACACCCGATACGCCTATGGGGTACGACCCGACCTCTACCGCCTTAAAAAAATTATTTTTTACATTTGTACGACCCGAAATCGCCTTAAGAAAACCAGCGCATACCGTTTTAGTCGGTCTCCCGAAAATTATTATTGATTCATTATTTCGGTATAGTTCAATTATCGAGCAAACATCGTGCGAACTATTGAAACGAAAGGTTTTGGCTGTTCAATACAACGTTGGAAAAACACGATGCATTAAATGGTTCTAATGTCTGTTACTTAATTTCGAAATACGCGTAATACGACGTAATAACGCGATGTACGAAACAACTCGTTTGAATTTATTGTTTTATTTATTGTTTCAATTTATAATTCGTCGAATTTTTAGCTTTTTAGAAGTTTTTGGAAAATTCCTTTAGGTACTGTAGTAAATTCCATCTGTATGCGCGTTACGTGCAAACACTTGTCGAAGTGCTTTCATATGGATCGTGCGAAAACGGTCTCGCTTAAAGAGTTGTTAATTGAGTTCGGGCACTTATTGTGCAATATCATAAGTAATTGGTTTTTTCTCTTTCAAATTTTAATACACGCAAATCATAATTACCGTGTTTCGTCGGATATTATAGTTTAACGTTGAATCGTAATAGACGAATATTTAACTGCGTTACATTGGAGCGTACACTGTTCGTACCTAGTGGTATTAATTGTAAACGACGAATTAACGGCAGGACTAGTGCTTCGAAATTTCTATTCGGCAAAAAAAAAATACACTCTCTTGCAGAAAAGGGTCAACTGCCACGAAGTTCCGATTTATTTCAATAAAAAAAAAAAAATGTCTATATATTTGCAGTCGCACACGACGATTATTCGACAAGAGTAGAGCGGGGTGAATTTTTTACGCTATATATTCGATTTATATTAAAGTACCGTACGATGGTGTAGGAAATGGAGTACGTGCTGTACTCTTTTCATAACTCGCGAATTTTCAATTTTCAATCAAATTTCCATACAATGTACATCAATTTAGCTTGAACAGAATTTAAACTGCGCCATCTTTTCAAACTCTATTCAAAATTAGGTTTCTTCCAGTCGCAGCGATCATCGAAAACACACATATTGTGTTCGAGTGTGTAGGAAATTAAAGTTAAAAGCATTACGATAATTTAATTTTCTCAAAAAGATGTAACGATTTTTTTTTTATTACATAGGTGATATATGTTTGACCGATTTACTAGAAACGATTGATGAGTACTGCAGGAGAATTGGAAACCAGAGAGAATTGGACGTCGAGATGAAAATGTTGTAACCGATTTAATGGACACCCTTCGACTAGGTGAATTAGTGTTATTGTTGCTTCCAGTTAAAATCGTATAAAATATTTATTTATTTTTTTTCTGTTTCAGGCCGATCAAAGAACTCCAAACTTCTTGTTAGAGAAAATGACGGCACGAATATATTTTTTTTTTTGTGTTGTTATTTATTACCCAAGCGTTATAATACTACACCAATGTTTAAGTACACAATACACATTATACGTTCATCAATTTTATCTTTTTCACTCATTTATATATTATATTTATCGATTTTATTATAATAAACAATATATTATATTATGTTAATTGTATTATTATTTTTTTTTTTATCAATTTTTTTCACTTTTATGAATTTATATTATTATTTAACCATAACATTCATACTGTTTATAAATGATATAGACTACGAAGTTTTGTTTTAATCATGTTAAATTAACGCTTAATACCATACTTTCTAAAAGGTCACTGAAAAGTTATATTATTTTTTATTGGTTACAATGACAGTAATGATTGAAAAAAATGTGTATGTATTTTCCTCCGTAGAAATATCTATGTATGCATAAATCTGACATAACGGTTGAACCGATGATGTATAAAAAAAATGTATATTTTTCGTGATTTTCCTGTACATTCATTAAATTCCTATATAAATTAAAGAAAACAATGCAAGTTGAATTCCATCACCGCCGTTTTCCCGAGTTATTTAATTTATTTTCAAATACGCCAATAAGCAATTCATTTATTATAATTTTCTACATTTTCCGACCGCGTGATGTTTAATAATTAAAATAAGTTATATCTAACAATTAATTAAATGAAATATCGTTGTGAAAATAATTATTACTATCACGTCATATCGACGAATAGAATAATGAAATACTTTCTCATAAGTCATTTACTATTTTTTGTTTAATATAATATTGCTTGTTGTGTATTTTAAACTGATACGTTTAAATCGTTAAAAATTATAGCTATATATATATATATATATATATATATACAAAAAAATTGACGTATTAATTTACACGTTAAATTTTTCTCTTGTCCGCAATATAATATCGTTTTATTTAGATTTATTAACACACTTTTTGTACATACGTGTGTGAAAATATTGGCAAACACATGGCGTAGCCCATATATTGATTATACCGCGACTGGCGCAAAACGGGTGGAAAACAATATAAAGGGCGACTGAGAAAAGTAACAAGTAATCGCGCCAAAGGAACTGCAAATGAAGAATAGGCGTTATCATCAGCTGAGCTGTTTTCGAATAATTATTTCACGTGGTTTACGAATATATCCGTACACGACGTTGTAGAACTCTTTTAAAAAGCACAATGATTCCGTGCAAAAAAAAAGCTAATTTTTCTATGTCTATTTTGCATTCATTTTAATAATTTTATTACGTTTTAATATGCAATAAAACCATTAATTCGAGTAAAAAAATTAAGATTTCTTGTTTTTTTTTAAAGTGAAATTCACGTTCAAATCGAATAATAGAATATTTAGAAATATTTTTCTCCGCCATTTCTGTAATCAAAATGAAATCACTGAGTATATTTTATTTATATACTCGTATGTACATAAATGTATGCAAAATATTTGTCGACCTTTTGTTACATTTTGCCAACTAATATTACTCAAATATTTTCATATTGTCGTCCACGTGCATGTATTGTATATGACATATTAAACACACGTTTATATAACGTGTTGCTGCATTAAAATTTAATAATATTTTTCGAAGGGTTAATACACAATTTATTGTGACAATAAATGCACTGTTAGTGTTATATATATATATATATATATACATGAGCGACCGTTTTATATGATAATATACGCGCGCATCCAAGGGACATGACATACAATAATTGACCTCGTTTCTCGTGTGCCCGTTATTAAACTACATGTAATATAATATGTTTTATTATTTTTTTACTAAATAATCGTTATATCAAGACAGAATTTGCTATAATTTCGCTCTGTAATCTAAATATAATTTGAAATTTATTTTTGTAAAGTATTCAAAATACTTAGGGAATACGATATTGTCGTGAAGTACTCGAATATTAAATTTTAATTAATATCTTTTTTTCTTCGAAATGCGTGTATTCCAAATACAAATCGACATATATTGCCGGCGCTAACTGACGGTCTTAAGCGTTAGGTTTAATCCTCAACCGATCGATGTCTTTCGGGCGCCAACGAATCTGTTGATATGACTTTTATTAAATTTAGTTTAGCCATTTATCTGCTTGTAAGAAACACACAAATACACATTTTATATATAAGTGAGTGTACATAACATTTATTAAAATTGAAAAAAATAAATATAAACTCGTTTTTTTTTTTAAAAAAAAAAAATCGTATAGATAATGTACCGTTATGCACGCTATAATCGTCGTTTATATTACGTTATTTTGCAATAGTTTAGCAGCGTTCCGACGAACTAATAAGACGAGAAAAAAATCATTTAAAAATAGTCAGGGATGCATATACGTTTGTTAAAACGATACGTTAAATGTTTTTTTATTTTTTTGAAATACAACTGCTATACGAAAAAAATATAGTGTATTGACAAATTTCATCGATATACGTTAATAAATGCTCAGAATTAAATGTAATTTATTTATATCCCCAAACGATATAGAGTCATATAATATATAAGAACGTAATGCAAATTACAATCACGGTTATCTGCAAATTCTGGCAAAATTATCCGTTCTTGACTTATATTTATTTTAATTTCTTTAATATCACTCGCTATAATTATTTCTATTATCAAATTAATTGATTTACTATAATAATATATTTTTTACCATATAAATATATAAATTATTGCACGATTCTCGTGCTTAGGTTTTAATTTATTTTTATACATTTTGTTTAAAGAACAGAGCCTATAAACATCGAAATCATTATTCGTTTCCATTATAAACGATTTCGCCACTATTATATAATATGTATTTAAATACATTAAATATTTGGTTTATCCACTACTATAGTAAATATAATTATTTATTGTCGTTTGATAATTATATCTTAACGCAAACCGAGTACACTACGATGCTATATAGATGAATGTGGTGGAGCGATGTTGACGGGAGTTTTTTTTATGAAATTTCTATAAAACCAATTTCGGAAATAAATATTCATATAAACGAAAACGAAAATGAAAAAAAAACATATATATATATATTTAAAACGCTTTTTGGAGAAAAAAAAATTAATATATACCTCTGATTTTTAATTTTAATCATGGAATCTGTTCTCAGAAACACGTTTTCGATCAACGGTCGTGACGTTCTGTGAAATATTATTATTAGTCGTTCATTTTTATAAAAAAAATTTTTTCAAAACAAAAGAAAATGATTGTATTTTGTAATTGAATTGTACGCCGTTAATAATAATTTATACGTTAGGAAAATAATACCGAAATAATTGCTTTTTTTTTTAACAACGTTGACTAAGGCGAAGTAAAATATTAAAAACTCGTCTAGGTACAGATAAAAAAAAAATTATAGCAATTATATGAAGTATACGCATTTTTTTTTCATCCGATTTAAAACGTAATTATCATTTGCCGACGAAAATTCACCACGCGCTCGACGAAAATTAACACAAAAACGTGCCTTTAAAATAGTTCGAAATAACGAGGAAATTTTCGCAACGCGCGTTTTGCGTTGCTACGTATAACTTCATTACGGCAAAACGTGCAATTCGTGCTATTTTACTTGTTATACACAACACATACTACAAACATTATTATTATTATTTCGGTAACCATATCGAATCGTCGTATATATTAAATTTTACATAAAAAAAAAATAAACACTCGCATATATATCAGAAGTGATGATGTCATTACACACGAGAATTATTCGTATAACTTGTAACGCGGAAAATAATAATAAATCTCATATAATTTCTGTTTAAAACGGCGAGATATTTTACACTTACGTTCATATAATATAGTAATATATATCCACTCGTATTTATATAGCAAACAATTTTAATATTAATCTCGTCGTCCTCTTGAGTTTAACCGTTTTCACAATTGCAATGTTTTTAATTGACGGTGATCGTTATAATATTACGTTTCGTTTACGCGAATATTTGTCAATTCCTATTATTTGTTTTTTCTTACCCTTGAGCAAAGTCGGGCCGAAAATTTTCACGTTATATACACACAAAATTGTATTATTTAGAATAACACCACTATACGAGTATACGTACTTATGCGCTTATACGATATTAAAAACGCGATGGATTACTTTGAATTTCCAATTATATTTAATGCGGTTTTCTACTAAAATTACAAGTGGTTATTTTTACGCGTAACGTTTAAACCAAATATTTTTTAAATATAATTTGAAAAAAAAACCTTTTACAATAATTAATTCGTTGCATATTTGATGAAAGTTAACGAACAAAGGAACATCGAACGTTTTCCGAGAAACGATGCAGTGATGTCTTCGCGTCTGTACACAAAGTAATTTGGAAAATGCGCGAAGGCGTTTATATAGATATATATATATGTATATTATTATATCGAATATTGTATTATTTATAATGCGTAAAATGAAATTAACACATTTTAATTCAAACCGAATTTTTATCATCGGGTTTTTTTTTTATGTGATGGTAATGGGGGTGGAAGTTTTTTGTTAATACTTCTTTAAATCTCCGATGTATTTCTTTTAAGTCTATAAAACATATTTTACTTTTGATTTATCTAATATCGAAATTTCTCACTAAATTTATTATAACTTAGGGACCGGATTTATATGCTTTGATAATCCTAAAAATAAGATGTTCTTACGTTCTATAGTGAATAATTTCATTAAAACAATCTTTTGTACGCATAAACGTCCTTTTATGGAAATATAATATGATGTTTCATGAAAATGTATATTAAATACTGAAAAAGTCAAATAAATGTAACGATTTCATAAGAATTATAAGACGTTTAAATTAATCATTATCTTTAAAAAATTACTTAAACAGCCATAATTAAAATCTATACTCGGTGCCATGTACATATTATATTGTTTAGGTATATTTCATTTTATTACTCGTATGTGTACTAAAAAAAAAAAAAAATTAAATAATATATTTAATGCAATAACGTTAATATTCAGTATTATGGGCTGAAAATTATAATAATAATAATAATAATAATGCGTTAAAAAGAAAAACTAATATACTAAATAATACACGGTGTTCAAGTTGAACGTGAACTTCGCCGGAATAAATCACGGCGTCCGGTGGATAGAAACTGATTGAATTCTTTTTGCATTTCTCCATAAAACGTTACATTTTTTTGTGTGGAATGTTCAAATTATACTTTAGTATATTCTAAAAAAAATATCGTTTTCTATAACATATGCACTCTAACCTAGAAATATGCTCTTTAGGCGTTAGAATTATTTGTATATATGGCATTTCGCACGAAAACGAATCGACGAGAAAGCTCGTCCAATCGGAGCTGCATGATCTCAGTAAAAATATGTAAAAGCATAAAAATCCTGTCTCCGATTACAATAGCGGACAAACATTAACAACTTGCGTTGTCACTTGACCCACAACGCGCGACTGTACCAAAATTGCCTATCCGAAGTGCCACACGAACCCGGGTCCAGCGGCAGACGATAATAATATTTACACTATTACATTCCGGATAAATCAAGAAATATTTATGTTTATAATGGTTTCGATAAGTTCCAATTTATCGGACGAAGGAGGCGACCACGTCGAACCGCGTCATAAATCGGCGACATATTGCGAAAAAGGCAATATGATTTTAATTGTCTCTGTGTTTCGAGAATTTCACGTTGCGAGCAGTATAAAAGGTAATAACTAAAGTGCCGAAGTTTTTGCATCGAGTCGGCCGACATAACATTTTCGTTCCTCAGGCCAAAACAATTATTGTCATTGATACGTAATTGGAGAGCATTGATGGTCACCGTCAAAATGAATACTGGTTAGTTATTATTATTTTTTTTTTTTTTTTTTTGTAATCGCTCTTTTCACCGTCCCACCGCGTATTTAGCCAACAACTCGAATTTGGTACGGTGGGATTGCACGTGTATTATGTGAATATCGAAGCTCAGGTGTGAATACGAACACGATGAATGTTAATAATGGGAGTATAAGACTTCCCTCCTTCATTGCAGCAGGGAAGCAAATGTTTGAGTTCAATTCATAAAGGTGAAGAAATCCACTACTAGTAAATTGTAAATACTATTCGGTTCAAATTTATAGGCTAATTACGCCACAAAATAGATGAAATTAGAAGAGATACTCTCAATGTAAAAAGAAAAAACCCGTTTTTTAATACCGAAACTGGTTTGTTACAAAAAATTTAAATTCGTAAAAACAAGAATATTCATTTAAAATGTTTACAAATTTATAATTTTATTATTTATATAAAAATCAGAACTAATGCAAATAAATATTTTTTTTTTTTTTATAAAAAAAACTAACGGTTAATATCTAACATAAAATTGACGCATTTAATGCGTTAATTTGTATTATAACACACAGTACATTTTTTTTCAGAATAAAACATAAACAATTCGAAATGAGTTAATATTTAATGTCTTTAGAGTGAAAAAATCTACAGAAGGGGAGCAAGGCAACTGCATACTCGTTTCACCGCCTACGAGTATTGTACAAACATATTAAATACTATCGATTGGAAAAAAAAAGTTGAAAAAAGTCGCGTGGGTGATAAACGTACGTATTTATTCGACTTTCGCACTTCTCCCCGCTCGAAACTCGTTGAAAACGGTCACTGATTAACATCGGTACGTCAAATATTTTAACGTCGTACCTCTATTATGTATAATGTACGTTCGTGGTCTAGTTGTAATATAAGATCCCTAGACGTGTAAATCAATAGAAAATAAAAAACAAGCGTAATATTTTCTACGTGTCGTCGCATATAATATAACATTATAAAACAATCATCGAAAACGAGTATAAAAATGAAATGAGGACGCGAGTTTTTTTTTCTGTATAACGATACGCTTTGTACATGTCGTGCGTGTGTCCCCGCGGTGTTTCATAATATATAATTTCGTTACGATAATTACACCGCGGTTTCGAACGAAAAAAATGTGTTGCAATGTCGTACTCTATTTGCTGAATGTTTAAATGACATTAAACAATTTGGTTAAAAACGGGTACTTATTATAGGGGAACGTATAAAGTTATTGTTCGTTTATTCGGAAATGGATTTGTAACGAATGTTTTTTTTACTCAACGCGTTGTGGTGAAATAAAATTTGTAAATCGACGAACTTTATTATTTTCGTTTCGTATTATAGCCATAATAATTTCATTTTGAATAAGAATCAAAAAACAAGTTGATGTATCAAACATTGTTTTTTTTTTTTTTTTGTAAATATTAAGGAAATGAAATATACGGTTTAAAAAAAAAATAATAATTAATCTAATAATTTTGATTATATAAATGTTGTTTTTTTTTTTGTGATGAATTTTTGTAAATGGTTTTATAATCGACTATTTCGTGACGGACAACGATAGGAAATCTGATAAAAGACTAAGTAAAGAAAGCGATATTTAAATAAATAAACGCGTCAAAGTGCGCACAGATAGCGTTACATATATTACTCGCCCGCGGATGATACGCTAGTTTAACAGTCATTCCATCTATAGTTTCTAATCATTATGACAACGACAAACTAACATAAACACATAATATTACTGTTATGTGGACCCCTGAATATTATAAATGTAAAATAAACACTTTTACATGACGACTGCCGTCACCGACGTACAATATAATCGTCGACGCCGTCAGTCGATCGAAACACTGCAATCTAACAAGGCTCGTATATTCGTGTATTTTTATTCCTTTTATATTCGGCTCATAAATTCAAATACGCCAAAGTATTATTTTTAAACAGCATTCGGAGTATTAGTTATTTCTCCCGTTAAAACAGAACCATCTGTCAACAAAAATTACAGTGTTAACGGAATCAACCGTTACAGAACACAACATAACTGTACATTAATAATAAATAATCGCATTTGAACGTTTAAAAAACAATTGCGTTGTAAAATTTTAACGGTTAATAATATCTGTTAAATACGCGTATTGTCGCAAATCGTCAAACGCGCATTCACGCGTGTTAATTGCAATATATATATATATATATATATTTTTTAATTTTGATCATAATCTAATATGTCAATTTACGATATTCATTAAAAACATGTTTAATTAAAGTATTCAGTATTAGTTTTTATGTCTGATAACTCGATTACTTTTCAACATAACGTGTTATTAGGTATTTGAATAATAAAAATAGAAAAAACGAACATTCGTTCGGCTGGATTTGAACCCGGTTTATCAGAGATCTTTGAGAAATGTATATGATCTTATTAAAAGAAGAAGGAATTAAGTTTATAATCCAACATATAATCAACATTAAATTTCACGAAAACAACGGTTTTGATTACTTTTATGAACTAATTTGTGAAATTGTTAATTTGTGTATGACTTTTGAAAGTTTTTGCTTCTTTTTTTTTACACTTTTTACTTCTTTCTTTAGTTCATTTATTTAATGAGTATTCTTTTTGGTACTCTCTGTCTCGAAGAATATTCCATAAAAAAAAAAAGAATGTTGAGTGGATTAAGATCGGGAGAATATTATCCTTTTATATTTCTTTTTTTTATCCTTTATTTCTATTTTTTTACTCACTGTTCCAAAGTTTTTTCCCCGTGTACTGATTTAATATCAATTTTAAATAAACAAAATCTTTGCTAAAATAAATTACAGATCCTGAAATATGAAGAAATACGATTTAAAATAAGATCAATATTAATTAACTCTTTCTTTTTAACAGCTTTTATAAAACGTACGGTTTTTCCTAATAACGACCTCATACATAGTTTTATATATATAAAAAGCTATGATTTTCAAATCTTACTTTCCTAAGCATAACGGATAAATCTCGGATTTATCAATCGGATCGGATCTGATTCTAATTTTGCACGTTATTTATTTACTTACACGTATTATTATAATATTAGAACGTCAGCAGTAACCATTTCAAAGTCGTTCGTCCATCGATCAAGGTCGGACATATCATACGTAGATGCAACTCAAACTACTGTATAATATCCATCTTCTTGATAGTCTCAACATAAAACACCTATTTTCGGTACATATTATTATAAATTATCTTACTCGGATTAAATCACAAATTATAAGTTTTAAGATTCGTGATTGGGAATTATAATAAAAGCGATTTGAATTTTGTAATCACATTACGAATGTCTTTTTATTGAAAAAGTACAAAACCGTGTTTTCGACAAATATCTCGTAGTTGAATCGAAAAACGTATATTAAGTTAGTATATTAGTTAAATGGCCTATAGGCTATATAATTCAAATAGATAATTGAAATCGTACAAAAATAGGATTCGATCTTATTAACTTCGCATATATGTTTATACGCGTGCAAAATCGAAATATCATGTTAAATCCGATTAAACAATTAGACGCATTTATTAGTTTTTGCAATTTTTGTGTGCTACTCATTGTGAGGAAAATTACCACAGACTTTTTTCATCAAAAGTTTTGATTTAGTCGAATCTATTTATGTAAATTATTATTTATCATTAAAATTCATTAAATTAAAGTTTTTATATATTTTTGATTAAATATAAAATTTTACCAGTAATTTTGATCGTTTAGAATTTCCATCAACTTGACAAAAGTATAAAAACCCTTTTTGATAGTGAAATATGTTGAAAATACTAAGGGGCTAGGGCAAATTGGGCAAGTGTCAGGGGTGGTAAAGGCGGCATGAATTCATGGGGACGGCAAAAAATTTAATTAAATGGTATAATCCGTAATATTTTTTTTGTTTGCGCACAATTTAAAATATAATTTTTAATGATTAATAATTAAGTAGGTAAATTATAAAAAGTCTTAAAAAATATATTCTTTAATATGCATTCTCTGTGTCTTAATAATTATCAATATATATTATATAGGTACCTACTGGCTACTACCAGTAAGTAAATATTTTGGGGGAGACATGTTTAAACACATTTATAATGTGTAGAATATTTTTCAATACCTGAAGTATAGTAAGAAAAAAACCTGAAACATTTTAAATTTATTTATATGGGGGCCATAGCCCCCCTTATTTATTTGCGATAATAGGATCAGGAGTGAGAGATAGAGGCAAAAATTGGTTGCCCCAGGTGCCAACAATGGTTGGCACGGCATTGCAAATAACTGTGGTTTTTTTCTTTTTACTGATACATTGATTAAAACCGGCTTGTACATTTTTATACTAATATTTCGTGTGATAAGTATTCGAGTAAATCTCGGATAATAAACGCAAGTTCCTAAAATTAATGTTTGTTTTTCTTCCTTATACAATTAAATCTGTACACAGCTATGTATGTATCAAGTAAATATTTGTTTAAAATAACTATTGAAAAAAAATGTAAAAACACAACTTTGTAACTACTTATATGTATATTATATATTATTTATTCATATAATAATAGTATTAAAACATCTATATTTACATCTCTATGAAAATATTATAATATTTATACAATAATCATATTAGAATATTATAATATTGTAATAATAATAATACATAGAATAATAATATTATTTCGTAATAATGATATAATTTGTAATTATTTCGTAACGATTATTAATAGTAGTATATATTTATTCAAAAAAAGCTTAACGTAAATTATAATAATATTATTAATTACATGACACGTTCTGTTAACTCTGTTATAAAAAAACATTGTAAACAATTATATTTAACAAAATGTATCCACTTATACGAGATATAATATTAAAGCACATAATTTCATTCAATCGTTCGTCATATATATTATTTATATACGTACATAATACGCATCTCTTAACCCACTTAAGTTCACTCGTGATATTTTTCATATTTTTTAAACAATTTTAAAGTTGTTATAATGTTGAATGTTAAACAATACACAATCTATTTGAATTTTTAGCCGGTTACTTGTTATACAGTAATAAAATATAAAATATTGTAATACGAAATTGATCGTTGTTTTCATTAAATACAAATTTTTATAATAGTATTCTTTATTTTTTTTTAATATTATCAAGACCGTAACTCTCTATATATTATTATTGCGAAATAGTAAAAAAAATATTTCAGTTTCTTTTTTCTCGTTATTAACGTCGAGTAAACATTTATTTTCGTAGCCCAGATTATTGTCGTATATATATATATATATATATTTATTTATTTAATTGTTAAAAACGCATAATAATTACATTTTTTAACGATTCCCCCTTGCCACGGTTTCAATATTATTTTTAAACGCGCGTTCGTTTTCGCGTTTCCAGTTTTTATAATCCTGCAATATACGAGTTATTACAAAACAATCGAGATTTAATCGTCGTCCGAAGCGATAATATTTTATATTTTAATCAAAAATATTATTGACACGCAAGGATTAATTTATCGTTATAATTGGTGCTGCTGTCCCATAAAATCGAAATATGTGCCGGTGTATATAAATTAATAATAATATTAGCAAACTACAAACATTTTTTTTCCTTTTCACCACTTCTCATGTGTGAACGGATGATACTAATTTTTTTTTTTTTGGCGAAAATTTCAACGTTAAGGATATGAACTCAATTATTTGTTATCTGCATCTCGCATTAAATGAATTAAACGTTAAATTAAACGAATTTCGAGTGATTTTTACAGTGCCATAATCCCGTGGTATGTAATACGTCTGAAGACAATTATTACATTTCCGTATGAAAATCGATTTTTCAAAACGTCAATTGAAATATATCGTTTCACAAAATATGCCTATGCTTATATTTAAAAAAATATTGTCGTGTTTAAAACGCCGAGTGCGACGATCTATTTATAAGAAATATATCGGAGACATCAATCGTGTTAGGATATTCCGGCGTTGTTGGCGACTCGAGTTCGATAACTGTAAAAAAAAAAATTGTAAAAACCTTATTTCTTTTCTATTTTGCAAGTATACCTAAAGAGAAAACGTTGTAATACGACGTGTTGACATTCTCCCGGAACATTTGTTATTAAATTCAATTTATTCGCTTTTAAACGATATACGGTGTATTATATTGCGTATAAGAAGAAAATGTAGACGAGACGTTTCGTAAATTGGCGAAGATATCGATAAACATTGTTTTTTTTTTTTTTTTTTTAGTCTTTGTCCTCCTTTTTACCCGAAAACAAAAAATTATTCGGCTGTAAAAAAAAAAATTTGAAACAAAAAAAAACGATCCAATACATAATACTGTACATTTATATACATACGAGACCATAATATATGACGAGACCAAATATATATTTTTTCGTCTTACACTATCTTATCGGATTAGATGAACCAGAATAACGTAATGAAAACGTTAAAAAAGAAATAAGAGATCTTTGCTCCATATGTACGTTACGAGCAAAGTGTAGAGAATTCGGTCGTTTTATATAAGATGTATAGGTTTACGTAATTTGCGACGTCCGGTATAATATCAATTGTCGTATTATAATACGAGTTTTTCTCTTGTAATTACCGATTGAAATACGTCATTTTATATCTCGGAAACAAATTGGGATCCAATTCAATTAACCGTCTGCAGTCATTTTCATATAGACGAATTTTCAGAACATTTCAACAGAGAAGACGTATGGAAAATTAGTGATGTGTGAAAACCGAGTGAAAAAAAAACGAAAAAGGAAGAAAACGACCAATAAACACGAGCGTCCGGAATGTAAAAAATTCGCGTCAGCAAATATAACAACCAAAAAGAAAAATTCATCAATGATCCGATATTTAAAATGGAGACGTAGAAAATGAAGAACAGCGTGAAAATACGCATTATGTAAAATAGAACATTCTATAGAATGTCCTACATTGCCCGTGGCATATATTTTTACACGATCACGATCGCAACGTGATTCGATATAGTCTCGTCCGTTTTACAGACGGAAAAATTCTTTCGTCGGTCCGTATGATTTTTTATCGTACCTTAATTAAAGAAATATAACTCGTTTTTTACAGTTATAAAATGTATAAAAAACGAGAGAAGAAAGAAAAACGACGAAAATTATTGTTTTTCGAGAGAGAGAGAGAGAAATTATCGCCCGTGTTTTTTCGTCGACCAGCCGTATATAAAGTGTGAAAAAGTTCTTCCGTACACACTTCGTCCTCAGCCGAACGACACGTCGAATTTCTCTCCGCAAATCTACAATGGTCGGGATTGAGTTGACTTAAACTTGGTGATAATTTTACCGTGGCACCAGAGTGCAATTTTCGGGGAGAATGGGGGCGTCTTCTTTTATGCGTTTGCATAAATAGTTTGTTTTAGGGCGTGAGACGTCGTCCAGCGCGCTTGCACCGGGTCGTTTCTGACGACAGTCCTCTGCCGGGACGCGGACAGGAAAACCCGAGCGCTGAGAGGTTTCGTAACCCGCACAAGGGACACAATGCGAGAGTGCGCGATGAGTGAACCGGAATTAAGTGAGATAAACGTCGTCGGGTCCTCGGTCGAGCTGCTGCACGCGATGATAACTGTTTCGCCGTTCGCCGCCGGCGGTCCGATACACGTACGTGGCCTGGTTTTTGTTTTTCAGTATGGACTTGGGCGTGGTCCTCAACGACGACGGCGGCGGCAGAGGCTGCGGCGGCGCGGGCGGTTCCGTTCTCCGCGGGCTGATCGCGTCCAAACCGCCGGCCGCGGAAGAGGCCAACGAAGCGTTGGACAGCCGGAGCGTGTCGCAGGTCCGCTGCATCTTGGTCAGTTCCTTCCGGAGCGTTTTGTACTCGTCCAAGAACATGTCCAGCTGCGCCGTGTGATAGTCGTACGTGACGGACGCGCCGCCCGACGACGACGACATCAGCGAGTGATCGGAACCGGTCAAACGGTCACGGTGGTCGTGCTGGTGATTTTGGTTTCCGCCGCCGTACGGCCGTCGTCTGGACGACAGCGGGTCGAGTATCGGAGTCTCCGCGGCCGGACCGCGACACAGACCGACTGGCGGCGTGGCCGGCAGCCGGCGCTCGCGGGCCGGCGACGACGGCAAACTCGGCGGCGTCCAATAGTACGACGACGAGTGGTGGTGGTGGTGGTGGTGTTGCTGATGCTGACGGTATCCGTTCAGCGACCCGTCGTCCGCACCGCAGCCGACGTCGGTGGACAAATTCAGGTAACTGTTCGACTTCTGGCCGGCCGTCAGATGCCTGGAAAATTCAGAACAAATTGCTTTAACTCAATGTTCTTTTATCTCGAATCGTTAACCGAACGTATTCGAAGAGCGGGAAAGGTTACGTAATTATACGTATAGGGCCCGAATGTCGGTGGCCTAAAAAAAAATTCATTTACGATATAAAAAAAATCCACAAAAAACGCACTGAAAACATATAAAAACGCCTTTAAAAAAATCTAATTTATAATGTAAAAACAAAAAAAAAGATCCCCTTAAAAGTGTTTAAATTATTTATGTAATTTTTTTTATATTTATTATGAAAATAATTTTATTACAGTTTGAAATTTTTTACGGTGTAGTGTATATTTTTAAAAAGTAAACTTTACGCACAAATGTTAAAAAATGAAAAAAAAATAAAACGTGAAATAACAATAATAGTAGTAAGCTCGTGATTTTCTTTTGGTCGATTGTTGAAAAATTAGTTGAAAAATGAACTTAAAATGTCAAAAAATAGCCATAAAAAAAATTCCGAAATCTTTCTAAATGCGATAGTATATTTTATTAAAACTAACAAACAATTCTAGGGATTTTGGTAATTCTTTCAGTGTCATTTGCGACAGACAACAGAACGAAGTCTCTTAAGTCTATACTGAATCGTTAAAATACAATAAGTCTTGAAGGGAGGAACAAGCGAAAATCGGTTGCTCGGGGTTTAGCTGTCCTCTCAATTCACAACGACATGACAGCAGATTTACATTAACATAATTATCGAAGACTATGTGAACTTTAATTTATAGATTAATTAGTATAATTATTATTATTATTATTATTACTTTGAATAAACGACAAATAATATCGTATCAAAACTATTCGTTTCGAAATCTGTTTATAATATATTTCGCACCGAAATAAAAATTTACTGTTTTTTTTTTCCAAAAAAATATGGTTACAATATTATTGTTATTATTCTAAATAGGATTAAAATCAATAAATCACCACAAAAATAAAATCGCGAACACCGCCCAGAGTCGTATACGAACGAAAATGTGTCGCCACGTGTAAAAAATTGAAAAATCCGTTATAAAGAGAGAAATTTTTATCGTAAAAATAATAAATATAACGAATAGAGTAATATTATGCGTGTAATGAATTATTTTTAATGAGATAAAACCGTATGACTATAAAGCAAAACGTTATATTATTTATTTATAATTTACGCCTAATCGTGGGGTTACGGCGTATATTGTGCCTGTGGTCGAAACGGCGAAAAGTTTCGGCGCGTCGAGTCCTTAAGATATTATTATAATCATTATACAGGACAAAGTTTGCATTGTCGAATTCCCAAAGTCAAACACAGTCCTAGGGATATTATAATGTTCGGTTTAGTTTTTGCGAAAATTTACAAATTTCAAATGATTATGACTATGGGATAGTGAACGACTACCGCGGACGGTATTATTTTCAGAGCTTAAAGATTTTCTCCCGCGGTACAGCAGAACAATATTGCTTGTACATAAAGTCATTGCTGCAGGAACGGTGTGTATGTATATATATCGTCCCTGGGGCGGACGACTAACATTCATTTGTGTAACGGGATGAATTTGTCGTTGGGATCATGTAGCTAAATTTAAAAAAAAAAAATTTTTTTTTGTTGATACTTAAAGCTTTGATCGTGTATCGAGACTATCATATTTTTATTTATTTTTTTTTTTGCTCATCGATACACTTGTATACACGTAGTTTTTTTTTGAAATTTAATAATATTATTCTCTATTTCTAACACAATATTTGCTTAAAAAAAGATAGATAATCACATAATTATATTTGAACATTGAATATTTAATTGTGTTGTAGTTAAATAAATAAAAAAAAATCACGAAAAATCAATAAAGATAATTATAAAAAAATTAATAATAATTTCTTTTATTGTAATAATTTGCAGTTTTTCTGCCCGTTCATATATACGTATAGTTCGAACGAGTACCGTATAATGACGCGGAGAAAACAAATAACACGCGTTTCATGTAATTAATACGATTTCGTATGCGAAAACTTAGTGTCAGCAACGTAGGATCGGGCGCAATTAAATGAAAAATAAATACAATCACGATATATTCGTTGAATTTTGTCGAAAACGGTGTAATAATAATATTTATTGCAGTCAGGATAACGTAATTCAACGAATATTCAATCTCTAACGGGGTTTTCGAGTGTAGATCGCATTAACATTACGTCCGCAATCTGGAAACACATTAATTGTAATTTGTTTCGAATTTCAATCCGATGATTTCACGTCCATTGTTATTTTATTACATTTCATACCGTCTGAACAATATTATTTTCGTATAATTTCAAAATGCCTTTCGTGTGTTTCGTAGACGTGTAATCGGAACAATATTTTGACGGGTACATTATTATAATATTATATGAGTTGAAAAATGAAAATCGTTTGTTAAAAAAAAAAAAACTTGTAAGTAGTCGTCTCGTTTTCGTTCTCTCTTTCTTTTTTTGTAGCGAATAACTTTATTATCTCAAAACAGTGTATTACATTTCACATCGTATTAATTAATTCCATTGTTAGCGAACGAAGTTGATACTTTAATAATTAATTTAAGATTAGGTATAAAGCTTATTAGTGCTTCAAGAAAAAAAAATCAAAACGATTTCATAAAAAAAAAAAATATCAGATGACTTGTTCCGAGAAGTGGTAAAAGGTTTTTTTGTTTTATCTTAATTTACGATGAAAAATTAACAGATTTTTAAATATTTCAATACACTGTTTTAATGATAATAAAAAAAGATTCGTCTTAAAATATTTACGTATAAAAAAATGTTATTTATCATTTAATAATGTGCATAAACGTATTGCGAGTTGTTCGCAAAAAAAAATTCAACGATCCAATTACGCTAATGCGTATTACGTATATTTACTATGCAAGACGGTTTTATTATTTCAACATTTTATTTCGTGTAATACCGGGGCTTTATTTATAAAAAAACTTATAAATTTTCAAAAAATTTAGTTCAAAATATTTTTATATCGCCGATCCTATTTGGCGCGATTTCGTTTACGGAATACAAAAATTATTATTTATTTTCTCAGGAAATATCGATTTACGACATTAATATGTTACTGCGACGTAAATTATTACGTACACGTATATTTCTTACAAAATTGGATACATTTTATTCTTTATTTATTTATTTATTTTTTTTTTTTGTTGAACATCTTAAGGACTTTCATTAATTATATTTGCGCAGAATTGAAATAAAATACGTTACGGGTTGCAGCCACGCGTATAATATAATGTAAATTTAAATTCAAAACGCATAGGGTCATGTTGAAATTGTTTTAAAACAGTTGTAATTGAAGTCAAAATAATATAAAAACTAATTTGTTTTTCGGAAAGGTTTTTGTTAATTTAAAAATAGTTTTTAGTTTACTTAAAAATTCAATTAGGTTTATTGTAAATAATAAATACAGTTTTATAAATTCGAATACGCGCTATGCTATTAATTTCGTGTCATTTTTAATATTATTTCACTGAACAAACAGAATATTTAACATAATAACGTTGTATTTGCAATATTTCCTACTCTATTGTTATGGGTATTATTTTGTTTGAATTATTGTGGTTTACGTTACAATAAGATTTTCCAACTTCGTTTTCATTTCGTTCATTAAATAATAATCATATTGTTTTTTTTCTCCTTTTAATAGTTCAAAACGCGGAGTTTATTAATTTTCCATCAGTAAACTACCCATTAAAAAAAAAAAAATAAAATAAAAATAAGAATTATGCGTAACGATAAGAACTGTAAAGTATTTATAATGTTGCTGAAACCGTTTTTTGGAGAATACGTTTTTGGGGTCTGTCATAACAGTAGAAATTCTCGACAAGTTCCGCGGGATGGAGTGAAAAATATTTTCGTTCGTTATAGCTTACATTTATTTTCCAAACTGTACAGGGATAATACCTATTTTAATATTCGGTATAACATTCCTACGATATGCGATTAATGAAGTAGTGTTGGTCAGGTCCTCTACTCGCTCTTATCCTTCCACTTACGCATCACTTACACTTACCCGCTATTTATCATTCGAGATCTGTATGATAATTATTATCAAAGGATACGTCATAAGGGTTAGATTTCGTGTTATAATTTTAAAGTTTTTTTTTTTTTTTTTTTTTTTTTTTTGAGTCACACAACGTCTATTCGAAAACTTTGTTCACGACTAAAACAGACAATACAATTGTTTCGAATAACAAAACACCTCATAGGGCCGTCCCACGTGAAGCCACCGAAGGGATATCGTATATTTAAATAATCGAATAAATATTTTATGATAAACAATGTGTTATCGAAAGATATTTGATTGTGTACCTCGGGCGATCGGACGATACCGACGAATCGAAAGACAACTGGCTTCTGCTGGTGTTGCTACCTCCACTGCTACGACTTCCCAATAACAACGGCGATTGACTCTCCGACGACCTCGGCGTGTACACCGTGTTTCTCCTGTTGTTCGAGCTAAACGTCGACCTGTTAATAGACGCGGTTTGAATGAGTTTCACGTCGATTATTATATAATGTCGATCGTCTCCATATACGAAATTATACGCGTAATTTCGCCCGGCGTAAGATTTTTTTTTGTTGAAAATACACGAACTAGTTATAATATGATGTATCGCGCGCGTTCGGCACGTTACATTACAAATTATATTAAAACGACACGATAACTTTTTAGTGTTAAAGTGTTAATATTATTAGGAAAAACATTTTACCTGGGTAACGTTTGCGAAATTCGGCGGTTTTTCGCCGGAAGTAACGTGTCCAACAGGTCGGGGACGTTTTTCGCGTTACACAATTCTTGTCGACCGGCCGCCGTTGTATACAGATGACCGGCCGGAAGAGACTCTTTGTGAAGCACGTGATGGTGTAACGTCACTTCGCCCAAGTTACATTCCATGTAAGTATTTTTTTGACCGTCTTTCGGACTGTCCGGCAACAAACGAGGTCTGTGAATAACGAAACAACGTATAAACGTATGTACGCGTAAAGGTAAGCCGTTTCAAGTTTGTGCGAGGTTCAAGGGCTTAAAATAAATTTCGGGGCCTATAAATAATTCAATTACCGTATGCGCATTATATTTTAATACATAATTTATTGAATATTAACTGTTATTTTATTAATAAATACTAAAAATATCGATTTTTATTAAAATCTCCGTACATCGTTTATTATGGTAATTTCAAAACGCTCAATTTTTTTTTTTTTAATTCTCATTAGAAATTTATTTATTTCTTTAAATATTTAAAAAAAAACACACACACACAAAAATTAATACTTTGTACTTTGTAAATAGATTGGGAAGCCCTCCGCGGCATTACACCTTAAGACTTCACTGCGTGCATTGATTTGTACACGCTAAATTATAATAAGATAGAAAATTCGACGAGTTATAACATATTATTTTTATACCTCGTGTTTAATTATTCTAAAGCCACTCGTTTTCGTCAAACGTAATAATAATCGTATGTCGGTTACGAAAACGTTCGTATAACAATAATAATTATTATAAAAAAAAAAACGCTATTGAAATACGTTTAAACATGTAAATATAGATATAGATATCGGAATTCGATGTCGGTTATTGTTTGCGAGAAAAAAAATGCGCTTATATTAATATAAGACGCCGAGAAATTAATAACCGTTATCGATTCGCTGCCGAATGAACAATAGTTTAGTGCTCAGCAGACGACAAACACGGTGTAAAATGTAAACAACACGAGTTAAACGTGTAAATGCGAGTAAACTAATGTAAACGTTAAATAAATAATAAACGTGTCAACGAGTGTACAAATGAATATTAAGTTCATTTCATTTTATTGAAAGACGTAAAGAAAAAAAAATAATAATAATAAATACTTATTGCATACGCGCGAACCGATTGACGATCGCTCGGTCAGCGTCGAATTAAGCACGCGCACGTACCGCTTAAAAGAGGAAACGAAAATAGTGACCAGTTCATTTTTCGAATTAAATATGTAAAGAACACAAATTCATTCAGTACATTCCGTTCGAATAGAGTTGAGAAACCGATATTTATTATGTCGATTGGTACGGTTTTTGCTTAATGTTAATATAGATTAACTATAAACTCGATCTGTGAATTGTGTGGCGCCGCGCCTACCAGCGATTACAATTCGAATACTTATACGCGCGTTGTAAGAATTTCTGACTTTATTTCCCTCGATTACGGAGATTTTTGCGATTTTGACGTTCACGAATTATAAAAAAGATTACAGATACGACAAAAATCCAGTTTAATGCGTATTATGGTCTTTAAACTTTTGAATCATTTTTGCACAACTCGAAAACACGGAACAGATTCAAAAAAAAAAATTCTTTTCTTTTGTTTTTAACATCGCTATAGTTTAAAAACGTTTCATTGGAAATACAATTGATTGCAATAGTACTTCGTCGTCGATAGAAAATTATACGAGTTTTCCGAGTGTTAATAGCATATAATACATTACGTTTATGTAAGACGTATCGATTGCTTTTTAAAGAAACCCTTAAAGTACTATACGGTTCATTGTAACGTATTAAAAATATTAACAAAAACGTATTAACGTATTGTTAAACATTCGTGTTCTACGAGTGAGACAAAAATATCGACGTTTAGAAATCTAAACGAAAACGTTAAATACGATTTTATGTGTAATAACAATTGTTATATTTTCGTTTATTACAGCTTATATTGACTTTCGATAAGAGTAAACAAAAAACTCGTTATAGAAGAAAAATAAATAATTTAACGCAAATTTTCACTTTATATATATATATATATATATATATTCTCGATTATGAAAAAATATAAATAAATTATATATAATTTCGTACGTTGTCAATATTGTAGACCAAACGTTATGACAGCTAAATTTTTACGCGCGCTTTATATAAACCACCTTACTTAATAAACTCTAGTTTATACGTCATATAAAGGCGTTTGACTTGTACAGAATTTACATGTAATTTGTTTTCGCCGTTTCCAATGGAAAATTTATTATGGTAACATACGCGATTAAAATATATTATAAACGAAAATCATATCAACCAATAAATACATATTATACGCGTTTTAATTTTTTTTTTGAAACGTCGCTCACAAAATACAAATTACTATTTTTTTGGCCATACCGTTTATAACGAATAATTTTTTTCGCCGTTCATTTGTATATTAATAGGCGCTTTTTTTTCGTTAGTCGATAAAATACGTAAAACAAACTCGATTCGGTCATCGCGAATAAATAATTCTCCCCGTAGCATATTGTACAATAATAATATTATTACCACGATTGTACAGGCGCAACTAAGGCTTAATTTTTTTTTTTTTTTTGGTAGGAGGGTGCTAATAAATTTAACAAAAACCACTTTATTCTTATATCTAACATTATTATTAATCATAATATGTAAAAAAGAAAAATTAATAGAAAATATAATGAAAGACAATTGAAATTTTGAAACGATTCGCTTGTATAACGTCCATATAATATATTAATAACGTGTTTACTTTTAAACTTATTCGTCAAATCTCTTTCAATATTTGCAATAATTTGAAAAATCTTTTCACGTACCGCGCGCTTGCTCCGGAGCAAATCTTAATTTTTATAATATTATTTATATATATATATAGGTATGTTATAGGCGACTATTGTATGCCTTTGTATGGATTTTTGGATACACGTCATATTTTACTGTATAACGTATTTGAAATCTTGTTCGACGTTTTATGGTCCTATGAGCGTAAGCCGCTATATCGCAAATTTTATGTGTACTTCATTAAAAAAATATGATCGAAACGCGTCGTTGTGTCAATAACATTTCGAGTAATTGATTATTATTATTATTATTAAAAATAATAATTATTCTCGTTTAATAGTGACGGAAACGACATATTTCTATAGTATCTTCCGATAAATAATAAATAATTATACACGCGTATATCAATGTCGCCCGAACGTCGTAGAGCTTCCATTTTCCTCGTATCCATTTTATGTTCAAATGATCGTCTACTGATGCTGCTGCTGCGTGTATCTCGTCGCAGTCTTAATATTATATTATTATATCTCGTGTATTAAACAGGACTCAACTACGGGTATAAACGGTATGAGAAAACACTTAAGCTGATGATACATTTATTATCGCGGTCGCGCGCGTAATGACGGGAGACTTCGATTGCGAACTACGGCGTGCCACCGATTAGACAATATACATATATTAGTAATAAAAAAACGACGTTAAATAAACTATGACGGGATGATTTTTATATTAAAAAAGATGTCGTCGACCTTATTATAAATACTGAAAACACAATAGTATTTTTAGATTACATAAAAAAATAAAAAACTCACAAAAAATTTAATACAATAAACAGGGACTTAAAAATAAAGTATGAGTCGTGTAAATAACAAAGTATATTACGTAAAAACAAAATCCTAGAATATAAGTTTCAACAACTTTTTTACGAACTAGTACTTAATAAAATATTTCAATGTAAAAAAAAAAAAGACAAAATTTATATCCGAGTTTTGAAATTGTATATAAATTATTTAGTAAGTAGCATACGTCTCTATACTTGTGTATACGCAAAAATATTTTTATTTTATGACACATTATAGTCTATTATAATAGGAAAATGATTCTAATGAAAACGGTAATAAAGTCTACTTTAACTATTAAAATTTATACCCGTCTGAACTTGTACACCATACAATAGATTGGCAAATTATTAAAATGTATATTTAAATTCAATTAACAATAATTATCTGAAAACCGTACATTACATTTCGACGATATAATGGGAATATTTATATTTTTTCAAACGCACTCGAAATCATTTCAGAAAAGGATTTATTATATAAAAAAAAAAAAAAAATACGACGAAAAAAGACGAATTACCAAGAATATTTATCGCGCGTTTTAAGAACAGTATTTGGTAGAAAAAAAAAACCGAATGGAAAGTAATTTTTTGAATATTATATTATTATAATAGAAATTTCTACGTAACATAAAATCATTTTAACAGTAAATTAACATCGAAACTAGAAGACAGAGTTTTCCACGAGACAATTGTCATTTGTAGTGGCCCGGTATTTAGGGTAATTAGTAATTTTTAAATAAATATACAAGCAAAGAGCTCAACAACAATAATAATAATAATAATAATAATAATAATAATAATAATAACAATCGAGTTGGATAGGAATTAGATTCTGTAGACTCGACGATTCCGTCTTGGTCCTTATATATATATATATTTTTTTTTTTATAATTTTCTCATTTCTCTCCCTCGCTATAAACGCGCGTTTCGTATAAAATAATATTAAACTATACACGAGTGTTACCAGTGGGTGGGGACGGGGAGTGAAGGCGATTAAAGACATTCGACTGCGCGACTCTTAACCCCTTAGGAGCAAACGGGCCGTATTCCAAGACGGGAAGAAATTAAAAATCCCTTCAATTCGGGGATTAATTTCATGCGCGCCGTGCTCCGTGACGTGGTCCTAATGTCCTATTTCAGTACCTTATCTATCGTTACTCGTACTGTTATTACACGAATTAAAAACGTATCGTTTGTTGCGAGAGTCGCGCGTTATACCGTTGTCGGTGTTTGGCGAAAACAAATGTGTTATAAGGTTCACGTTTGTCTTTGAACGCGATATACATTTTATTATATATACAAACGGCGCTTACGCCGCGAAACTGTATAATTCGCAGCCGTTACTGCAGTGTGATGTTTGAAATATTTTAGTTCTTCGTCTTAAGTCGGTTGTAACGCTTCGACTTACAAACCGTCCGTTCTGTTTTCGGCGAGAAGTTCTACTTCCAACGACGTCGTAACGGAAGGTAAGGGGAAGACAAAAAAACAAAAAAACTTCAAACGACGTATCGCGATCGAATAACGCGTCGGCGATTTACAAAGGCGCGAACGACAGACATTTTTAGAAAAATACGCTTCTATTGGGATATTTTAGATATTTTACGCGTAACGAAAATGCCGCGTTCCCGACGGTGGTATATTTTTTTCCATCAAAATTTCAAACCGTGTTCTGCCGTTAAACCGCAACGGTTCATAGACGTTAAAAACAAATCGATCGATAATGCAATTATATAACTATATATGCGCTTTTAATATATTCGAATAAGGAGGAAAATGGAGACACGAATACCCGCGAACTGTATTGAGCTATTGTGGCCGGCCGCGACAAAGAAAACGAGTTTTTTACAATATTAAAAAAACGTTTTGTATAATTCTCATAAAGAACAAAAATTAAATTAAATGACAAATAAAGGTTATGAAATTATTTTATTTCAATTAATAAAATATCGACGTTTACACAAATTCATTAACCTGTCAATGATTTTTCCACACCAACTCTATAATATTACGACAAACGCACACGTAAATATTATGTCAACGTGTTTTAAAAAAATTTTTAATTAATTTTAAACAGAAATCGAATTTCATTTACAAATTTGTAATCAACGGAATTCCAATTTATAAAACGTACACGGTTCGAACTTAAATTAAACGAGGGCATAACGTGCCTAAACACATATATAATTTAAAAATAATATTGAAATTAAATTTGAATTAAATTTTGAAATTAACGCGTATAGAGTTGTCGCGGAAAAATAATTGACACATTACTTTTTCCCCGTATATTCGCGAGAGAAAACACGTAAAAACTATATTTGGAATAAAAAAATATTTGAAAACTATTTTTACTATTATTTTTTTTTTTTTATACATACAGTGAAAAGAAAACTTTTCCGAATAAGATTAAAAGAAATACGGTTAAAGTGGTAAGGACCGTATACAATTGTAAGTGAGAAACGTATTTATTTCGTCAGAATTGATCTCGAACAGAAACTTTTGTATAAACATACTCGGATATATATATTTTTTTGTCTCTAGAGCAAAAAAATAATAATAAAAATAAAGAAACGTAAAAAAAGAAAAACGTGACGGTATGTTCACATGGAAAATTTATTATTTCTTTAATACATGATTTATACGCTTTCTTAAGCTATCATAAATAACTTCGAATAATGTAAAAATTTGAGTTACATAAAAAATAAAAATTTTAAAAACGGTTATATTTTATTATTAAATATATTATTTACCTTTATAACGCGCATAAAAAGAGAATTAAACGGAAAAACAACCGATAGTATAATACAGCTAACGTTGAGAAAATATTTTTTTTAAAAATTCGACAATATTTTACCGTCTGCTCATAAATATATCTTTTTCATTTTTTCGCCTATTAATAACATTATCGAGAAATAACAATTTCTCCTATTCGTATTGTCTGTAATTTGTCATTAACAACATTAACATATTATCATTTTACTGTACGTTTCCATCGTAATTTGAACGTTCGTTATAACGAATATATAACGAAAATAACACGCGCCTCCATATAAGGAAAACGGTATAATCGGTTCATAACTGTGCGTTTTAAATTAAACAATTTTTAAGGAGAAAAACAAATTGAAATCTCAATTATTTCTTGTCATTAAAATATTTATATTTATTTTAAAAACAAAAATCTTCCACATATATATATGGATACGAATAACTCGTCTAACCGTATCACGCTGTTAATTATTATATCATCTCGTCTAGCTCGCTAGTGGTACGTCGCATGAAATAGTTTTATGAGCTCTATGTGTGTATGCACAGATATTATGCGCACTATACACGCAGGTTTTGGCATATAACGATGAAAAACGGCCAATCGTTGGGAATAGATAATGCGCAGTGGTGAGAACTCTGCAGTGGTGAGTCTCGCCTATACACCCGATCGCGCGCATTACTCGTTCGGGGGGTATATTATGTATTTATTATATTATATATATATAATAAATAAATATATATATATATATATATATATATATATATACCGACAAAGGCGATAGTAATAATAATAATTTATGTCTTACACGCCACGACCGAAAATATCCGCGTACACAGGGAATGTAACGAAAAGTGTTCCAGAACATAGAATATTATCGATTTCTCTTACAACACATAACCGTGTTATTATTATTATTATTATTATTATTATTATTATTATTTTTCACCGGTATAAAAACACGTTTTTCAAAAATTCTATACTTTTATACATTTGTCGTGTCGAGAACAGCGTGCGCGTGTTAGATTCGGCGCTGAGCTATTGCAGTTCTCAGTAGTGACGTTTATCTATTTTTTTTTTCCTTTTCTACATACGACTTTTCGATTAGTGCTCCGATCATTACACCGATTTTCTGGAGCGAAATTTTAGAGAGGTCATTTTTCGATTTTCTCAATAGTTTTTTAACTGCGCCCAAATAAGTACTAATAATATTATTTATTGTTAAACCGGCGTTAGTCGCGCTACGGTATATTACGTCGTTAGTCGCGCCGCGGTCTTATCGACCGCGTTATAATTTTCAAGTATATAATTATAAAAAACGTTGTTTCATACATGTTTTGTAATTTTATTAAAACAAATCAATTTTTGTACAACATTAACCCGGCGTTAGTCGTGCTATGGTCAAAATGACCGCACTTTTTTTACATGTTTAATAAAACATTTACGTCTTAGATTTCAACCATTGATACTCAGTATACCTTTCAATAATGTTTTAAAAACAATATAAATAATATCCTAAGTACATTTAATTCCGTATATATAGATTAAACTAAAATAAAAGTGAGATATCTATGAATTGCGTTCATTTCGACCAAAACGCGACTAATGATGTTATTATTTTTATTATTACGACTAATATTGCCGGATTGATTATAGAGGTAGAAATAATGTTTCTGTTTTTATTTATCTTATCAAAAATATCAGTTTTAGTTCATGCACAGTTTATATCTTTTCTATAATTTCATTTATGAGTCGGACGTGAGTCACGATACATGTGATTTTCTAATGCATATTACATATTTTTTTTACATACTCGTAATATTTGTAATTTTTATTGAGTATAATATGGATCAACAATCTATAATTGATGCTTTAGACGAAGTAACTTTCAGTACTTAACAGTTTTGATTTTTTTTAAAAATAAAATTATAAGTTATTAATAACGCAATTCGTCGAAATTCATTATTATCAATTCGATTATTACATTGAAACTCCGTTCAGAATCGTTTTATTGAATTTCTCATTGCTTTTAAATTTATAATAATAATATTACGACTCTAAAATATTTACCTAAACGATTCACAAAATTAACGATATCCACAATAATATGTGAAATTGTTTTCAATAAACCACTTTATCATTTTATATATATATATACGAATAAGAATCTTTCTATAAATCTGAGCATATTACATAGGTACACTACAGAGAACCGTTAACAGGTTTTAATCGAATAAGTATAGGAAATTATTTTTTATGTTCGTTATATGTATATATATATATATGTGTGGTGAATATATAAATGGTATTTAAATTAGAAATATTCGAAAAACTTATTATAAAATAATTGTTATAGCGTGTATTATTAAAATTAATAAGCACTGAACAACACTGGTATAACGACTCGTGTTAATAATGGTATCCAAGTGTTGTTCGTTTGATGGAAAAGAACGATTATACAGAGTGTAACAAAACACCCGGCATTCATGAGGCTCATTTATCGTAAAAATTAACGTACAGAGTACGTCGTGAAATGCAAAGCCTTCGTCCGCAAGCGATGTCGGAGAACGAGCCAAAACGTTTTTGGTGAGGAATCAGTCGGACGTGTTACGGAACTCGCACGGACGCATTAGGAGTTTTCCACTGAACGATGCTCATTTTTATAGACACAAATCATCATTTGACGCCATTGCCTGTTTTTAACTGAACGCTTATCATCCAAAGCCATTCTCAATAGGTCGGCATGTCTACTATACGGCATTTAGCCCTGAGGTACATTTCCAGGAAACGCTTTTGTTGCGCTTTGTATTATTACATAATAAATAAATAAATAAAAAATTCGAATTCAAAAACGAAACGATCAGTGTAATACTCGAGAATAACGGCCATTATTTAGCTGCGGGTAAAACACGAGATGGAATAATAAGCGTTTCCGTAATATGTTTATTCTAATTATTATAGGTGCACGCGTGTACGGAACAAATATAAATGAAATGTTTAAGAGGATTGCCATCGGTACACGTGAAACTTTTAATTGTGCTGCGACGGTAAAATCTACATAGAAAAACAGTTTTGGAAAATTCTCCGCCGTAATTAATCCGCATTGTACGACCACGCCCGTTCCGTCGTAATCGCCGTAAAACAAAAAAAAAAAAAAAACTGCGCGAGACTTTAATAAACCAAATGGGAATTGTTATTTACGAAAACGAGTTTCAGTAATAAATATTGTTATTATATCGCATCGAAAAAATTTTCCGGATGCCAAATGCTCGTGTCGATCGGCTGATAACTAGCGTGTATACTCGTAAATGTAATTTTTTTTTGTGAACATCCACTTACGATTCGACGAATTATGACGTTATTCCTAACGTCGCCGTTCGTGCTGGACCGTATCTATTTTAAACGTTCAGCGAGATTTTAGATATTCACGATATCGAACGAGTTATAATGAAACGCGCGCGCGTTTCACTCCAAACTCATGCACAAATAGCCGCCTAGAAATTGGGCGATTTTTAAAAAGTCTTATTCTCGTATGCGAGGCGGATAATAAAAAAAAATTAGTTCCGGACGAGCGCCGAGTACGAGAAGCATATATTGAAAAAGATCCAACGAATAAAATTGAAAACGTTATACATTTGCTGCTGACGATAGGCTCCAATACAAGTGTAAGTACTTTATTATTATTTATTTTTTTTATTCGTGTAACCGCGGTCTTTAATCGTTATCACATGTCTTATATAACCAAAACCCGATTACGATTTTAACAAACACATTGCGTGTTATGGACAACACGATACAGTGTGACGATTAAAAATAAATCAAGTTTTACTCGAGACCAAAACACGGTGCACGAGCTGTGTGCGCGGTAAATAATGTTCATATTATAGAGACACACTTATCGCGGGAACTGGCGGTACCTGTGTGGGACGGCGGTCGTAGAATGACTGGGACGAGCGGTCGGCCAACCCATCACCGACGGCGCCGTAACGCGCGGCGGTTCGTCGAACGACGACAACCCATCGGCCGCCGCCGCCGCCGACCGGCCGTCACAATCCGTCGGGTCGGGCCGATCGTTCTTGTCGGCCGACAACGGCAACGGCGACGTCGGCGGCACCGCCACCGGCCGCTGCTGTTGCTGATGCTGCGCGTCTACCACCGGTACGCCGTCGCGGTTCATCTCGATCTTCTCCTCGTACCGGTCGAACGGGTCGACTCCGGCGGCACCAGCACCGGAACCGACGCCGCGGTCCGCCGCCGCGTACCTGGTCGGACTGCCTTTGGTGCGGATGGCCAGCCCGCACAGGAATATCAGGCAGAAGGACAGGACGAGTATGACGCCGACGATGAGCCCGGGCAGCGCGAACCGGTCGGCGGCCGGTGGCAGTTCCGGCGACCGTTTCACCACGATCACGGTGACGTTCGATCGGGAACTGCCCGACCGGTTCTCCAGCACGCACGCGTAACTGCCGCTGTCCTGCGCGGCCGCCGACACGATGGTCAGGTTGGCGTACCGGCCCTCGGTGACCGGCACGCTGTGGCCCGTCTGGCCGACGGGCCGTTCGTTGCGCGTCCACCGGGACGACGGTATCGGCACGCCGGACATGCGGCACGACACGGTCGCGTTGTCGCCCTCGGTGACCACGACGACCGGCGTGACGGGCGCCGAGTGCGGTTCGCACGAGAAGTCGTCCAGCTCGAGCTTGTCCCACGCGATCCGGGCCAGCCGGGCGGGCGTCTTGCACGCGGGCGGCGCGCCGTACGGCACGTTCCGACGGACCATCCACTCGCGGAGGGGCCGCAGCTTGCACGAACAGTTCCACGGGTTGTCGTTCAGCTGCACGCCGTGTAACCGGGTCAGCGACACGACGGTTGACGGTTTCACATCGCGCAGCTGATTGCCGTCCAGCCGCAGCCACTCGAGCGAGTTCTCGAGGCCGGCGAACGCGGTGGACTCGAGCAACGCGACGCGGCACCCGGACACGTCCAGCCGGACCAGCCGGGGCACGTGCGAGAACGCGCCGTTCGACACCTTCATGATCGGGTTGCCGTCCAGCCGGAGCTCCCGGAGCTCGGCCACGTACTCGAGCGCGGCCGACGGCACGGCCGGTATGTTGTTCTGGCTCAGGTCCAGTTCGACCAGGTTGGCCAGCTTGCGGAACGCGTGCCGATCGACCGTCTTGATCCGGCACCGGGACAGGTACAGCTTTTGCAGGTTCAACAGGTCCGCGTCAGCGAACGCGTCTTTGCCCAGCCGGTACAGCTGATTGCCGGACATGTCTAGCAGCTGCGTGCCGTAGTCCAGGTGCCGGGGCACGGCTGTCATGTTCGCGTCCGCGCATATGGCCGACTCCTTGCCGCTGCGCCACTTGCACTCGCACTGCGCCGGACAATCGGCCCACGCGCCGCACAATACGCTCGCCGACAGTAGCAGCACCGCGATCAGTCCGCCGGCCACCGCCACCGACGGCGACGACGCGGACGACGATGGCCACGACATGCCGCCGAGACGGCGCGCCGCCGCGGCAGCCGGCCGATGCACCTCTCGCCGCTGCTTACGACGAGTGGGGCGCCGGTCATGATGTCGTCCGCACGTTGCAATGATACCTGCGAGACAATACGAATTAGACGGGCAATTCTAAAAAAATAAAAAGTAATTTTAAAGGTCGTTAACAAGAAAAACTATAATTTCACGATTGAATCGTTACGCGAATTTTTTCGTAATTGTAATTGCAACGTGTAAATAACTCGTGGCGAGTTATAGTAAAAGTATTTTTTTTTTCAATATCATCGAAATCGAACATGAATTTTTTTTGAGGAGGAGGAAGGGGTCATTTTATCAGCCGGCTATTTCACGCGCATACGTTTTTGCGAAATTTAATTTCGTTTTGAAAATCGTATTTCTCTGCGTTTTTGAACGAACCGAGAAATAAAATTAACAATTGTTATCGAACAACTTTGATCACTGACATCGTGCACACTTCATACCGTCCGACGCGTTTTTCCCGTATTTTTTTTTTCTTTTTCAAAACGCCTGTACACGGACACACTGCAACGCGAATATTTCATATTTTATCCGACCGTTTTACATTCCGAATAGGTTTCGTTCGCTTTGAACGGGAGCAATTTCTTTCCGGCCCCATTCGTTGCGTTCTAACTAATAATATATACTCGTCAGATTTAATTCCTCTTTCGACGGACAGACGAATTTTATTGACGTGTGTTGCGCACGACGTTGTCATTTTATATCAATCCGCGGCCGGAGGGGGTGGGGGAGAAAGAGGAGATGAAAAAAAAAAAAACGAGAAAGTATTCGTGTGAACGACTGTAATACCGTGAGAATGGATGCGTCGTCGGTACGATAACGAGTGCTGCGGTTTCATCGGACGTAACGACAATCGCAGTGCGATTACACGCGTCTGGAATGTGCGGGAAAACTACAGTGTAACCTCTGAATAGCTGATACCATCGGTCACCGAAATTTCGTCCGCTATTCGGAGATGGTAAACTTTCGAGATTCTTCAATGATAAACGTGTAAAATGAAAACGCGTTTGCCCTATAAAATTATGTATAATGTTGTTGTATGAATGTAATATAAAATATAAATGCGAATTCGTAGATTCGACGATATAATAATATTTATGGTAATGCCTAATTCGATTCGATTCAACTCACTCATCGCGTCAAAAAGTAATCAACCAGCTAACAAGACATTGGCAGTCAAGACGCTTATATTTTCGTAATAATCGTCGTCCTAATCTTATCTTATCGTTCGACAATGGGCTTGTCTAAAGATTTCATTACCGTTAAAGCTAATGCGAAACGTGTTTCGCTGTCGCTGTTTTGTAATTATTTTTAATAATAGGTGTCCGCCGTTCGGAGGTTTCCCCATTAAAGAGTAGTGAAAATGTCCCCCAGTTCACAAAAATCCGTCCGGCTATTGGAAGGTGTCCGTTATTGGGACGTTTCACTGTACATAGTTTTAGTATTGTCGCTCGTGCGCGTGGCTTTCTCTCTCATCATTCGCTTATTTCAATATTTATTATTCGAAATTCAATCGCTAAACGCGTATATCGTTATGTATTATTCATTGGGTACGTGAAAATCGAATCAAATCGACTAATTTTACATATTCGTATTCATTTCGCCTCCTCTGTACAGGTCTCGAACGGATTTCAAACAATAATTATAACTTGATCCGCTACACAGTACACAAGTGCGGCCGTATTGATCGTTTCGATAATGTTTCGTAATTTTATTATTATCGGCACAATATTATGTTGGACGAAGCAATGACGATTTGCCCGGACGATTCTAAGCAACAGTAAACTACGTTTTTTTAATAGTTACAAAACCAATACGGAGTGTTTCGGGATAAATGTGCCAAATCGATCAAGGCGACTCTGTTTAAAAAGAATTGAAAATGCTTATAAACCGTTGTTTGATTTTCAAAACGTTTCGAGTTCTTATTCAAAATATATTAATAATTCGTACTAAATCGTTCAATGGAAATATTATATATATATATATATATATATATATATAATATGATTTATAGCCGGGTTCATACTAACAATGTTCCAAAACTATTGTCGACTACGGATTTACTCCGTTTTCCATTTCTTATAAATTTTCCGATATTTGATACGGAACTCCTACGCTGTTACAAATAGTTTTGCGAAAAATCTGAATATACGCCGTTATGAATATTTCGATAGCTTATGAAATGCGGGAGAGTTTTTGTTCGACTCGACAAACTTTTGTTACAGTACAGGAAAGCGAATTCATTTTTTTCTCTTTATACACGCGCGTTTTACTTTAAACAATCACTATTAACAGTCGATTTAAAAAAAAAAATATATATATATATCGTTTTAATGGAAAATACCGGTGTGCTCTTTAAAAATTGCATCTGTTTCAATGTAAACGGTATAAAATTGGACGAGTAATATCGTTATTATCGTGTGCGATTGGTGAATAATAACCAAAAAGATTTTCAAAGCACAAGAGTCGTTTGAAAATGTCTATAATTCCTTTTTTTATATTGGCGTATAACAATCCTTCTATAAGTGTTTTTTACTCCCGAAACACTCTGTACACCTTCGTAACATTACGGAGCAACCCGGCCCCGGGCACGATCTGATGAGAGTCTCAGAAATTAATCGGAAACATACACATAAGAGCTGTACGAAGGTGTGCGCCGATGACGGCGATTCAATTTTATGCCCCTAAATAATACTCGTGTACGATACTATTATATAAATATTTCGTTATTATCGAAAACAAGTAACGGGAAATTGTTTATTTTCGAATAAAACAACGTTACGTACGTGACAAACATTACCATTCGACCTTTGAATAAAACGATTTGGTACACGAAGAAATGTTTCCTCTGGACTCTTGATTCAAGTAGAAAAACTCCGGTCCAGGGTTCGTCACCACTGTTCGTAATAAGATTCTAGAAGGCGAGGCGAAATTGTTTGCTGGGATAGAAGAAAAATGAATTGTACACTGACTATTTACCGATAACAAACACGAGTTCTCATTACTTTTACTTTTTTTTCTAAAATTATTTTTACAATATTGTTAAACACAAATAATCGATTAACGATATAGATTTTTTTCGTGTAAATGACGTCGACGCTTCGTGATTTATTATTACGTACATCAATGCAAACCGTCGAGGATCTTCGACACACGAAATGTGTCCGGTGTATTCGTAGCAACTTTTCCTTTTTTCGTAAACTGTATATTACTGCGTATGGTACTTACACACAATTGAATTAAACGGAAAACGAAAAAAAATTTTTTTTTAAACTCTTTCGTACACTATTTTTGATTTCCCGTTCGTTTTTTTTTTCAATATTTTTGATAAAAAATTTCTAGATTCGTGTATTTTTTTTTTTTTTTTAACTCAAATAAGTACAAAAGTGATCGATCAGCACATTTTTCGAACGTTCGCGCACGAACGAAACGGCATTGTAATAAAGCACAGCAGAAAGAGAACCAAAACGGGGTTTTCTTTTCGTACACACGAGTGTATCAAACGCACGATAATTAATGTACCGCGAACGGATTCGCGACAGACGCGTTCGATATTTTACCAAATATAATCGCGAATGACAAACGGAACTGCAGGATTTCATTGTAATAACAACAAGTACGTACTATTAAGAAATTGCAAAAAAAAGCCCTTTGAAAACACTAATGAAAACTTTTAATTCTCATAAAAAAAAACCCCCCGTTTCTAGACGAATTCAATATCGAAACATCTCTCGATATAATATTGACGGTAAATTAATGTTCCTAATTCTTCGAGTTCATCCGTAAGTGACATTACTATTGGAAAGGAAATATAAATGAAAAATCTGAATCCGTTCTACAATGAACGTTCTAAAAATATGTACGCGACGTTTTGTAAAAGTTTTAAAACATTGCTCATAACTTTTGTACTTTAATGCATATTTGCACATTTTGCAATGTAAATGTGCCAAACGAGCCTTATATTTCAAAACGGAATCGTATATTAAGTGACACGCTCTCCGTAGACGGAAAAGCTATTTTCCCGTACACTTGAAAACCAATTTTCGATCGATTGAAATTGTTTTCTGATCGTGTCGAATGGCAAAGAAGGCAACTTTATTCGCTTTTATCGTCCGAATGAAAATTCAATGATCACTTCTTACTGCTTTGAACGTGTATTGTATTATATTATGTAGGCGTACAAAATGCATTTGAAGTAAGTTATTTTCAGTGAAATATGTATTGTAAAATCCTTTCGGTCTTCCGATTTGTGCTATTATAATTCTAAAATATATTTGCTCTTTTTATGCGTATACAAGTATTCGACTCGACCTTACTACAATCAAATAAAGAACGTTTAAACGATACACTCAATTAAAATTGATAAATAATTTGAAAAAATAAAATTAATATTTATTTATTATTGCAAATTTCATTAAATTATATTTCTTTGATAATATTGATTCGATATATTTTTTGAATTTATTCCCCCATCGCATATTGTAAAGTGTAAAGAAGCCTGCAATAATATTATTATAGCCTTGTCTGCGACATTTCTTTTAAATTAAATTTTTATACCGATCCTGTGGTTTTAGTGTACGAACACTGTAAGCTTGCTAAAATAACGTAATTATAAGGTGTAATACGTACACGGTGTGCACGAATAATGACGAAATAATAATTTGTGCTGATTTTTTTGTGTTGTTATTTAGTAGAAAATAATTGCATAGTTAAATAACACGAATGTAATTTGCTATTATAATTCTGTATGTTTTATTCAGTCATGCGTTGATTTATAAAGAAGGCGAATATACATTTAAAATAAAAACGAAAAATATTATTATATTATATAAACTATAAGGGAAATAAGTATTTAAAATAACTATTGTTTTTTTCCACGTTCAAAACATACAAAGCGATATATATACCTTATTTATTTATTCTTTTTGTTTTTAACCGAACAGTACAAGCTGATCAAAATAAAAAAGTTGTGACTATTAGAAAATTAAGATTTATAGATTTTCGTGTTTGCTTCCTATACATTACATAGTTTCTTTTTAATTTATTTGATAACACTTTTAACACATAAACTTAAAATACAATAACATTAGCATAGTAATTTGTATCACATATCTCTAATATCAATAATAGGTATTATGTTTTTTTTTTTTACATAAAAGCTATTTTTTTTTTTTTAGGAAGAGATTAACGAGAGAACGAAAACTACGTTGTATGACTGTTGCCTTTCCACCGACATATCATTGTAAAAGTAATTTTGTCTTTTTCGTTTTACTCCGGTATTATTCATGATCAGACCACAATGATTGCGGGTTTGTGAATATATACGTTTCTCCAATAATAATAATAATAATAATAATAATAATAATAATAATAATAATAATAATAATAATAATAATAATAATAATAATAATAATAATAATAATAATAATAATAATAATAATAATAATAATAATAATAATAATAATAATAATAATAATAATATATCCAAACACAATTCCCGCTTGCTTTCCCTCTCTCGACAACGAAAAGTTTTTTTATTATGGAAATTCAGAGTGTACTAACAATAAAGCATGACTAGATATTAAGTGTATATACTATCGATTCCACAGAAAGAAATTTACGATACTATTTTCTTTTTCTTCAAAAAAATAAATAATTGTTTTACGACACGTTCGCGTAACTATATTATCGTATTTAAATAACGCTAAATGTTTTCTATTTTAAAGTTGTAGACACGTAAAACACTCGATCATAAACTTCCAGTCTAAATAAATCAACGGCTATATAATCAAGTATATGCGGGTAGAGTAGGAAAAAAAATCTAAATTATTATGAAAATTATCTCTTCTTTGTAGAATGAACGAACAAAAAAAAAAATGCATACGTGTAAATCATATTAAAAATACGTGTTTAATAATATAATCTTTCGTGTAGTAAAACATTGCCAAATATTAAAAAAACATTTTTTTTTTTTGTTTATTTACTTAAATTTGCCAGACGATATAACACGTTTTTATAGCACTTTTGGCAATTTTATTTGTCTCTCGCACTAAACCATATTTTATCGCATATTTATGAATACAATACGCATACATGAGAATTGTTCGTTTCGACGACAATTTATCATCCCTTATTCGGGTTAAAATGCGAACAATTGGAAAAAATTGAATGTTTTCCAATAGTTTTTTCTTTTTTTTTTGGGGGGGGGGGAAATCGCTGATATAATATAATAACTTCAGACCTGATAGTATTGCTTTTTTGAAGCGCCGTTGTCAATTATTTTATACACTTACAAGCGAATTTTTTTCAAATTTCAAAATACAACACAAACGTAAGCGTACATTATTTTTAACGAAATTCATCACATTCATAATATTTCAATAAACCACTCGTCGTACCGTCGTCGTTCAGAATCGGTTTTCGATTTATTGCTATGAAAATTCAAAAATAAAAATAATACGAATCCCTGTTTACGTTCAGTAGTACTCAATCGAATCGACATTCGCGACTCTTTATATTATTATTATTATTTTTTTTTTTTGCTCCCGAATTATTTTCACAAAATCTTTACGAACACTTCTCGGGGCCGAGGATACGCCGTCGATTATTATTTGTCTTTTTTTTTTTTACGTTTATACGCCTCGAGAATGGTACGCGTTTTAAACATTTTTACGCCGTTATTCATTATTTTTCTTTTTAAAATTATGTAAGACGCCTCCTGCCAACACTCAGGACGTTTTTGTCTCCGAGATGAATATTTTATTTTTGTCTCGGTGTCTGAAAACGTACTACGTCACCGTCGGACTGTTTTGTAGTGCTGTTCAACGGGGATGCTGGTGGCACATTGTTCTCTGTTTTCGCGTTACAGGCGAAGGAACTCCACAAAGTTTACGATTACTTATCGTGCCTATACTTCGGTAGAATCGGTCATATTCGCCCTTACCGTTTCGATTCGTAAAACAATACAAATGACCGGGGCGATTCGGAATTACGTTATTGTTCGTACGAATAAATATATTCATATCGTAGAATGCAAATCCGTGCACGGGTTTTTTATTATCGAATCATTCAGGCACTTTTTTGTTGTACATGTATGAATAAAAAAAAAAATTGTAGAAATCAATTAAAAGTCTCTTCTTCTTTTTTTTTTTTTTTTTTTGTGCTCCGGACAATCGTACTCGTCTTGTGCAATGTAGAATCGCGCGAATAAAACACAACCGAAAATGAACGTCTGACGCATTTGATGAGCTCGAGATGAAACTATGCCGGTTTAAGATCCTAGTCGAGATTTACATTTTATTACGTTGGGACATTATTGGCAATGCGTTTTGCGCACATCGATGCGGCAAATAAACACGTCGTCGTTTGATTACGCGTAAAAATATTATTTTCAAAGAGTCTTTTCAACAAGTAAATTGTACTTTTTGCGCGTACTTCAAACACAATCATCACGGCAATCGAGTATTTATTTTTATTATCTTTACGGCACGCGCAAAATGTTATACGACGGAGTTTAAGTAATATATATATATATAGAGGTATATTATGTAATTCAAGTAATGGTTTTTAGACGTGTTCTCGCGACCATACATATTACGATAATAATAGATTGTTTTCGAATAAATATTCGACCGTTCGTTTGTAATGGATTCGGCGCGAATCGGCCAAATCTGTCCAATCGGTTTTTTGTCGACGTTCCTATTGGAAAACGATTATATAGATTTATATATTTTGTTTTCGAATATATTAACTGGTACACATCACCTCGTACACGTCATTTTAATAGCGTACGATTATGCACGAACCGGCATTGATACTTCAACGGGAATTATAATACATACCGACTAATGGTCCGTCAATCTCAACCGAACACACGCGAATGTCCAAATCAAACGTATAAGTGCCATTGCGCGTCAATTACGCATATATTGACGCCCAGTGAAACAAATAATGCACGACATTCTCATCCCCCCCTCCCCCCTCGGAGATTATAAATTCGTTTGAAATATAATCGGAAAACAAAAAGTGTACGCACTATATACCATATAACGCAATTTACAATTCTTTTTATATTCGAGACAACTGCACGTGTTAAGACTATTCCGTCAAACACATCACCCCCTAATCTTCTCTGTTAGCTACGTATAATAGCGTCATTTCTGAATTGTGACTCCGCGTAAAGGTTCTTTTAAATCACATATATTCTCAGTGTAGTGGCAAACTCTTTCCTGTGACGTTCTTTTCCAGCATTACGCGTATCGAGAGATACGCGTACTACGTCAAACATATCCAGCTCACCGCAGTCTTCCGTTTTTTATCGTCTCCAATATGTGACTCGGACAATCAATTCTAAATTTAATTTTATGTCTTCTTATTCTCCATGAGATAACACGATAGTTATTTAATTTATCTCAACTAAAATTACCAATTTATGTAGAAAGTCGAATTTCCTCGTAATGTTCACTAAATTCTTCCGATGCATTCTGGCGTACGCTTTCGAGAAATAAAAATATATATATAATGTCATATTATAAATTATGTGCCTGAAAATGTAAATATCTGGTCCGTTATTGATCTACCTTGTCTAAAACCTCTCTGATTATCATCAATAATCTCCTTTCACTTCCCGTTTTATCCTCGGCAGGACATTGTTGAAGAGTTTATATGCCCCGCATAAAAAAAAAAACTGTTCCTCGATAGTTATTACTATAGGTTGCTTGAACACGGAGAATCGGACATACCACACCTGTTTCTCATTCGTTCAGATTTTCAAATCTGACCTATCGCTTTCCAAAACTTAATCATTAATTTCTCGTATTTTAGTATTTCTGCATGGACTACATTCTCGCCAAGTGATTTGTGGTTTGTCAACATTTTTTACTTGCAACTTTATTTCCTCCGCCGTTGATTTTAGACATTCTCGTGTGATATGTTACTTTAAAATATTTGTAATTTCACAAATCGAAATTTTTACCGCGAAACCGCTTTGAGCGCCACACCACGGTTGATCGATCGATGTATATTGATAGACAGATGATATATCTATCAATCACATACTGTCTACTATAAAATTTGTATTAAATCCTTCGGATATTTCCTAGATATTGGCTACGCCCTTTCTGATAATAAACTCTGCATTATTATTACTGTATAAACTACATAATGCACATCGTTACGAAGTATTTTCTATCACTACACCAACACTTCATATTTAGTATATAATTACATATACGTGAACGTAAAACGTCAGTTTTGAACAGATCGCAGATTATCGTAGACACTTTAATGCGTATAGTCCTTTTTTATTCCTTAATTAAATAAAAAAAAAAAATATATATATACGTATATAACGACATCGCTTGTTCAGTGTTTCGTGAAAACGAATGTATTGATGAACAGTGCAGATTGTAAATGTCATTTTGGAAATTTATTTTGAAAAATTATTTGTTTTGATATCTATTTGAGTAATATTGTAAACGTGTACATAATCGATGTGTGTGTGTGGTTAACGACAACCGTGTTCTTTTTTATCCAACAAAAAAAAAAAAAATATTTATTTTAAAAACGAATATCGTTAATTTCAATGTTTCTTATACACGATGACGCACACGAAGTAAAATATTACATAATTCATGACGCGCGATTTTTATTTTTAATTATTCACATTGCGTTTAATAATATGCGAATTGAATATTGTATCTGTCATAACGAAATGTAACATTTTTTTTTCTTATTTTTTATCAATTCGTTCATTTAGATACACGCAGGTAGGATACATTAGAAAATATGTTAATGTTAAAAAAAAAACAATCCTTCACGAGTTTTTTTTGTTCCCCGTCACCCCGTATACAACATTAATGCGAAACAAATAATCGTATTATTTTCTCTAGTCCGTCTTTACGAACATAAATAATAATCAATAACAGATCGATTTCTACGATCATAATTTTAAATATCGAATACAATAACGATTTATAAAAATAAAAAAAATATTTGTTTTATTACGCTTGCGAATATACTACTTACCGCTATAAACGATCTGAAGATAATTGCGTAAGAGAATAAATACGAATTTTTCGAAACTGGCGTAACAAGACGCATTCACGAGAGTACGAACGAGAAATAAAATGTTTTCAACTGATCACGACGTGATCAGATTCGGATGGACATTTCGTAGTGCTTTCGCTCACAGAACATATTAATTTACCAATGTAACGCGATGTATAATGGTAATCGTTTGAAATCTCGTCAAACTGCAGATGTAATTCGCGTAACGATCGAAATCTCGCGATTAGATTTAAAAAAAAAAAAAAAAAATTCCTCGCGTTGAAATAACTTAAACCATCGCGTGGCCAATAGGATTTCGTGAAAAAACGTTATTAATAATAATAAAGAAAAACTGTAATAAAACAAAAAAAGGACGTACGAACGATACGGCGGCGGCGGCGGCGGCGGCCGGGCGTTAAGATGGGTTGTTAACAACAGTTCGACGTGAAAGTAATTCTCAAAGTTACATCAAAGTCAGGTGTATGTGCGCGGCAAACCGAGTTATATAAATTCTTTTCTCTTATTTTCCGAGTGCGCTGCGTCAAGTTTTAGCCATTGTCTCCTTTATTTATAACGAGAAAATGATTTTTATATCGCGTTTTTCGGTCGGAGAAAAAGTTTTCTTTTTTTTTTTCTTTTTTTTTTTTTTTATTCGGCACGCTACCGCAAAACAAGAAACGGCGGGGAACCAAAGGAATTGAGAAAGTGGCGACGACAACGAGACCGCGAAACGGACTAATACGCACCGAACTCGTATACATACATACATATAATTTGGTTTTGGAGTTCTTACGAAGAACAAAAAGAGGTGACGATGGCCCGATGCCATGTAGACAATCCGGGCGGTAGTGCGTTTAGCGCCTTGTGCGAAGCGACCGAGGAGGAGTTTCCTGATGGCATAGAGACGTGGTAGGGAAGCAATTGAAGTTTTGCCAAGTATAACCCTTATACGTTCACCTGAATTCGAGGCCAATTGTGAACGGGGTGCACCGCGGAAATTCTAATAAAGTTGTCGGGCGAACCGCGGGACACGGTGGAGGGGGGGGGGAGAAATATAAATTTTCAAAGAAGAGAAAAACAAAACGCTTTACCGTTCGAATTACTGCGATACTTCTCAACACCACGACTCGTCTTGCCGTAAATTGATTAACAATTTATTGTTTTTCAAAATTTATATTTTATTTTATTCATATCTTGATTAACAAGTTATTATTTTTGATTAACTAGACGTCTGTCAAAAAAATTGGACAATTATTTAATAATACGCATGTGGTGCGCGGTAGTAGTAATTCGTTCAATTTATTAATTTTTTTTTCCTTTGACTGCGGCTGTATATAATCGGCGGACAGTTAACAAAAAAAAAAAACCAATTATTTACATAGGAACGTCGAAAACGTGGAAATTATCGAATAGAAAATAATTACTTTGTCTTCGTCGCATATACGTAAAAGGTTTGCGTGACTTCTCAGTCGGATTTTCGAAACGATAAAAATAACGAGAAGGAATTTTTTTTTTCCCCTCGACAAACGAAATAATTCCCCAAAAGCGGTCTGTACGAGAATAGTGTGAAGATCCAAAGTGTCACGAGGTATTTCGAATTTCTTCTGCACGAACAGATAAATTAAATCTCTAAAAACCGACGATTTTCTTCCGTCGTCCTTATGACGTCCTGGCGCCAACGAACACGCTATCGCTCGACGCGTCTCAATATACATTTGGAAATTATTAATAATTTTCAAAAAAAAAAAAAAACCAGTGACGAAGACTACGTATTATAATATACGACGCGGTGGTGACGGGCGCGAAAAAACATAATAACGAATTCCAAAACGGGATTTAATTTCGCCGGGATGGGAAATATTTTGCCGACAATCCGAGAAATGTCGCCGTACGAATTGTACTAACGGAATTTACTTATGAATATGTAATAAAGTGGGAAATAAATGAATACTCGAACTCGCACGCGAGCCGCCACCGTGTAAATAACGATAAAGAAAAAAATAAACTATGTGCATTAAATTTTTTTTTTTTTTTTGATCGTGTATTCATAACTACTATAGACGTGCGTGTTATATCGTCATAGTTTCGGTTTAGTTGAAAAAATACTTTTTTTTTCCTCGAAACGTATTGCGCCCGAATGAGTCGACGACGGTAAAAAAAACCGAGCAATGCGAATACTGAAAATTTCAAAACCCGACGTGACTACGTCCAGATACCTATTACGCGAGTTGTCTAGGACAACAGTTAATAAAATTAAGCGATGAAAAGTATTGTTTCGTGAAAAACAAAACTCCAAGGATTTATCGTTGCTTATAGAAAAAAGTTCTCATACCAATTTCAGTTGATTAACTTATACTTTTCTTTTCTTTTTTTTTTTTTTTTTTTTGTATAGCATTTTGCGGTAATAAACCAATAAGTGGCACTTCTACAAATATTTAACCCCACCCTCGGGGGAAAATTTGTCGACACGTACGACTTTGGCCAACAAAAAAAAAAAATTCGAAAATACACATCGAAAAACATTACACATTGACGGGCGCGCTTGCGTTGAATGAAAGTAAATCCACAGCGGTTTAGTTAGAAAACAAGTGGTCTCCGGTAGTACACTCCTGAGACTTTTAGTTGGGTCGAGTGTTGTTCCTTTTAAATTTTATCAAAGGATCGCCACTCAGCAGTAGCAGCAGCAGCAGCAGCAGATCCTTGACACTGGCCGCCGTCGTCGTTCTAATATTCGCCAAAGAGACGAAGCGAAGCTTTAAAAACAAAAAAAAAAGTATTGCTCCGAGGTGCGCGCAGTTACAAAACCCGCAGCAGGAGGGGACCTTTATTCGTATACATTGTTCCCGTTTCCAGAAATAACGCATTTAAAAGAGCATGGAAAAGAAAAGAAAACGGCCATTAGTCGGGTCGAAAAGAATACAATAAAAAAATGTCAACAACCGTTGTTTTTCAAAGCTTTGTGGAGAAGATCTGCGCAATGTTAAGGGGATTTATTTGCTTTGTACACGACGCGCCGCCGTAGGTCTTTTACGTTTCGAAATGCGATGTTTTCGATTTTTGTTTGAAATTACAATCATTATGTGCTCGACAGAGCGAATCAGAATTATTCACTGCGGAAATACTCGCGTGTAAAAATGTCACTTTTAAACAATCGTCCGATTTTGTAATCTGCTTTAAAGTAACAATAATCATTTATATCGAAATGGTATATAGTGTACCACGTGCAATGCGACTCAGTTGGGTTACTTTGACAGATATTTTAAAGTTCGTATATAATATGTTGAATTTAAAAGCAATCATAAATGGTAATCGTATTCGAAGAACGAATTCTATGTTGTATAGTTTATTTTAATTAACGAATATGATAAAAATTGTTGAAAATATGTGGTTTTTTTGGAGAAAAAACGAAAAGTCTATCGAATGACGTACACCGAATATAAATAAACACAATTTGTTACTGGAACATAACGTATGTCGAGCGAGCACTCCTTCAACAAAAAAAAAAAAAAAATTATTAAGAGGCGAAAAAAAATTAAAGAGAAACACACATATTGTTGTAAAATAATATATATTTTTCGCTTCGTTTACGATTCAAGAAATAAATTTTAAACTTATGCGCAATATTATTTTATTCGCACATATCATGGGTACATGATATTTGAATGAACTATTCGAATAATGATTGATAATCATTAAAATTAATTAAATAGTAAACATTGGTATTGTTAGTGAATTTTTCAAAACGTTAAACCAAACTACGAGTTTATAAGGCGTGTGCAGTAATTATTATTATTATTATTATTAGAATTTTGTAAAGTATGAAACCGCTATATATTATTTAAAATTGAAAAATAATTCGAATCGATAAAGCAGAACTAGTAAATATAATCAGAAAAAACTAATATTTTCTCTAAGAAGATTTTCTTACGTTTTTTTTCTTTTATCTGTAACTAGTATTAATCCTACTGAAAGTTTATATAGAACTCTCGGTTCTATAAAGACTTTCGCATAAAAAAAAACAATAATAATAATAGTAATAAGAAAAAAACTTAAAGTGAAATTCAACGGACCTTAGTGTAATAATAATAATAATAATAAAAAATACGTAGTGTGCCGATTTTTACTTCCTCTTTATTTATTCAAGTACTATATTTTATACTGTGCACATTTCTATAAGGAAAAAAACAAAATTGCATGTAATTGAACTTATGTATATATATATATATATATATTATAAATAAACAAATTAAAAAGTAAAGAATGAGGAATTATAAAATAAGTGGGTATTATAAAAAAAATTATTTTATTTTTGTGCGTAATACTCGTTGTTTATGTTATTAATAATTAATACATTTTGTCCAATGAAAAGTGTAATAATTCTTTCCCCGTTGGACGTCTATTGATTGAGGAGGTTTAAATTTCTCTCTTAAGACCACCTCTTTACCTATACCTATTCCGAAATCGATATCGTTCTTTCTCTACGTATACACACACACACACATATATATATATATATAAAATATTTCATCCATTTACTATATACTATGTTATTTTCCTCCAACTCTTGTTAACGGCCCGTTTTCTTGACGTTGACAATAAAGTCGTTGTAGACATTTTCTTCTCTATCGGTCGTCGTTTTTCTGTCAAACTCAATTGTGTATATTACCGCGTGTTTCCACGAAGTAAAAAAAAAAATACAAAAATTTCAAACAAGTAGGTATAAAATCGATTCGTTACAAGAGTATTCGCATTCATAGTCACAATATTCATATACGCGCTTATATATACTCGGAAATTCAATGAAATATTCATTTGTTATATAAGTATTTCTTAATAATCACAATATGTTGTGATTTACCGAGACTTTTACAAGAAGCACGGAATATGTGATTCTACGTTTTTTTTTTTATTGTCTCCCTTAAACGCACACATTTTTGGTTCTAGATTTCGATCAGATAATTCGTCTTTTTAAATAGTAGTTGTTTGAATTATTTTTCGTACATCGTAAACGTTTTATTCTATTCTATATTTTCGAGATTATTTTATTTTATTTTATTCGATATTCGTAAAAAGAAAAAAAGGTCTTATCTTTTTAGAGCATTTTTAAGGATAATTTTTTTCTAATAAGCCATTAAAATTGGAAAAACGAAATCGTATGTGTATAGTAATTTTCTTTTTGTAAACTTTTGCAAACTAAATTTCGATTTTTTTTTTCAATACAAATCAAAATTGAACTGCAACGTATCATATATAGTTATTAAACATCATTTCGAAGGAACGCGAGACGTATATACGATGTGTTGTTAAAGTTTTGAAATACGGTTTTAAATCGAATACGCGTTTTGTAAAAATAACGTTCAATATAATAATATATACCGCAGCGATGGCTTTTGTAGACAACATAATTATACGATTATAATGATATCGACTTGTGCAGTATTCGGTGACGAATTTTATACACGCAGTACACGCAAATCGGTAATTTGTAATAACGACGACGATGACGACAAAAATGTACCAAAACTAAATAATGTATATATATATTTTAGATAACAATCTGAATATAATAACTACATTTATAATGTTATTAGTCAATATTATAATACTATTTATCGCGTCTCGGAATACATATGCACACACACATACGCTACACATTCGAAAAAGTCGTTCTTAATCGACTCGATTGTATAATACATTTTATATATTATATAATTACACTTTATTGATTTTCTTTTTACTCGCTTATAATGGACAATAAAAAAAAAAAATAAATTTTCTAGACTTTATAAACTGATGTCGTCTGAGTGATCCCAGAATTATGTTATGATAATAATATAATAAATAAAAAACGGATAAAACATGTTATTCGTCAACGCTATTTGAAGACTTTATCTAATAATAATAATAATAATAATAATAGTATAACACCGAAATTCTACTAAAAACGTACGGGATAAACTATTTACGTATACATACGATTTCGACGTGTTTACATAATTAGTATATTCGTATATATGGAAATCCGATATTTTAATGTAATACTTTTTTTTTATTACAACACGCCGTATTGTAATAAAATTATATTACGAAAAAAAATTCGACACGATTCGTAATTCAACAATAATAATACATTTTTTTTTTTAAGTTGTACGAGTGCAAATATTGAGAATTTTTTACCTCGTATCGTGGATTTTAGTTTACTGATCCACGCGATAATATTATTTACACGCATGAAAATATATAATAGACACAAACCCATTCGATTATTATTTCGTCATGATCTTCTGATCGTGTAACCCCCCCCCCCCAGAAGCGTAAATATACCAAATACAATATTATACAAAAATATCATCACTAACGTCTTAGCCCGATTAAATAATTTTTAATTGAACTTTCTGAGGCGTACGTATAAGTGTTTGATATGTGTGTGAAAAAATAAACGAAACGTCAATCAACTCTCATATAAGTGATCGTACAAATGTTTTTAAATACAATATCGTTGAATAGATTGCACGTATACACATATATTTATATATAAATAAAGAATCGTTTATTCATGGCGATTTTTAATTTCCTTTTATTAGAAAAAGTGTATGTGTGTGGGAGGACGGGGCGATATAAGTACAATGGATACTAAACGAAGAGAATGTTATAACGATTTTTAATTAAATTTCGAAATATTACAATTTTCGTATAAACGAGTGTAATTTTTTTTTTTTTTTCAATTAAAATATATAAAATTGCATTGCGTAATATTATTATTCCGTGAGATAAAATAATGCGTTTTTTTCGAAAAGTAAAATAAAAAAAAAAATATGAAAAAGTTTTATTTTTATTTGTTATGTGTATTTGTAATGCCTTTAAAGCGAAGAGGTCAAATATTGTCGTGTTTGCCGAGGGAAAAAAATATATTTTTTTTTCCACTACCTTTGAAACTCCGTTCAAATCTAACGATATTATATATAGGTTATTAACGGTAGGAGTTTTTCTTTTTTTTTTGCGTTCTGCCACGCTTAACCGCAAACCTCGCAATGTACTTCTCCCTGTTCACCAACCGTTGTTTGCAAGTATATATAACTTGTAAGTCTGTATATACATATACGAGTATTTATGAAATTATTATATCGCACACGGCGGCAGCTAGCCGAAGCTCGTAAAAACGTGTTTTATGTATGGCCTGGAGGATTATTATGACCATCTGTTTTATTCAGACCGCGCGTGTTTTTGACACGATGCTGCCTGCAGTGCCTCGACAGAGGGAAGACGATCGCGCGAATACATACATGCTCTAACGGCCCGGTGTGCACGCGTTATTCCATTGTTATTAGTGTAATATTTGTCGCAGGAGTAATATTTTTCAGTAAATATATATATATATACGGTGGTAGCTGCACTTATATATCCTAAATTTTGTATTTCATAAAGCGAAAGGTATAGAATAATAATAATAATATGTTATGTGCTTGGATGGAGGAGAAAATCAGCGGGGAGACGGTAAAAGTCCCGCATTTTCTGTTACCGCACAAACCTGAATACAGTACACGAGAAATACGAGTACGATACATATTGATAAAAATGTCCACCCAAAAAAAGAAGAATTGTAATAGTCTAAGGACTGACCTACGTTTCGATTTCACGTGCTTTCTCCGTGTTAAATCACACGGAAGGTATATTATTGTCATTATGATAAACTAATCCTAATAATGAATTTAACTAACACCTATAGCTGATATCAATTATGAAATATTTATTTTAAAAAAAAAAAAATCATATTTCCATATTTTATTTAATCGAAATAATGTAATCGGCGATATTTTAAAATATATTCAGTTACGTCACGCCACGATCAACTGAAATGGTCCATTGGCGGAAATCAGGGGGGAAGGCATAGGGGGACATAGTTCTCTCAAAAATTATTACAGCAAAATTGGCCTCCCTAAAAATTGAGGACTATCCTTCATAATTAAAATTATAAAATTTAAAAAATTCTTAATTAAAATATTGCTATCACGTCCTATTTTATAAGAAAAGGCGATTAAACATTTGTATTCATACACAAGATAATAACATATAAATGTGTTTCATAAAGTAAGTAATTGCTAAACAATATTATGTATATTGTGTGAATCAATCAATTAATTTTAAATAATAATTAATTAAATAATGACTAAAAAAGTGTTCGATATTAATAATATTAAAAAACAAAGATTAGTTTTTACCGATTCCTCATCAACGACAAACACTAGAATCTGAAAACAGACAATTAAATATTATTATAGTAATTGATATAACTGCACAAAAAAGTATTGAAAATACTGTAGATGAAAACGCCGTCATTTCTAACTCGGGAACTTTAATAACATGCCCCGTGCGATCAATTTTAACAGTAAGTACAAATGTAGGTAAACAGAGTTTAAGTTATTATGTTATGTTTAAATTTTATATATATTGCGGTCATATCTATGTAGAATAAACGAGTAAACGTATAAACGAGTGTAGAACGGAATCATTAAGTTCATTTCAATGAAACACGTGAAATAATATTAACAACAATAATATGTTTAGCACACACGCATACGATTGATGATCGATCGATCAGCGTCAAAGTGAACACACGCGTGTACCGACAGAGCGCGCCCGTCAAACGCGACGAAACGGGAAACGAATGTAGTCACCAGATAGCACTACGACACGAAAAAGAGTGGGGGGCCACGCGGAAAAACACGTATAAATAGCGGTCGGCGACCAACGGACCGCTCAGTTGTGCCACAGCGGGCAAACGCGAACGACGTCTTTCGCATTTTCGAATCGTAATTATTTTCAGTGGTAAAAAAAAAAGAAAATCCGTAATTGTGAAATACGACAACAGCCGCAGCAGAGATTTTTACGCTTCGATCGTACAGAGGAGAAAAAACACTTGGAAAATATCGAACGTAAACGGGCAAGCAAAGTGGCGGCGATATTGTGTGCGTTTGTCACATTTCCGTTCGGCGGGACACGCCCTGCAACGGCGAGTGTACACACGCGCGCGCCTACGTATGAAAACGTCCGGAATAAGAGAAACGGGCCGCGGGCGGTGGACGGAAAGGGACTGATTTTTAATGATCGCGTCGCGCGTGTACCCAATGAAATGTATATCCCGCGGTAAAGAGAAAAACGCGCGAAGGGGCTTCGGGCTTCGGCTGCGGTCGTCCAAAACTGTCAGCTCCGTCGAACGCGCGGCGGTGACGACGTTACGAGTGCGGAAGAGGACCGGCGAAGGATTACGACGTGGTCGCGGTGCGCGGTACACAAACGTAGCGATTTATGCGCTGTGTATAACATTTTCCTTCCTTTTTTTTCCTTTTTTTTTTTTTGTTTCCTACTCTCGACTTTTCGCCATCGCGGCATCGGCGAATATTTTATTTTTGATATTCCGCAAATTCCCGTCCGTTTCGCGAGAATTACCGCGTAGTCCGCGATCTCCAGCTATCATACGTTTATATAAAAAAAACCCCCCCGATTACGTAAGAATTGTAAGTTTTCTGTCTTCTTTTTCTTTCGTTTATAAAATATAAATGAAAATTTACTTTGCCGCGTTCTCGATACGCATCTATTCCGATATCTGGTTAATTTTGATTCAATTAAGAAATCACAACATTTTCATCGCGCGGATTATATTGGGCGACACGAACGCGTTATTCCAGTGGGTAACATTTTTTTCCTATTCCTATTATTATTATTATTTCTCGCCGTGAATTTAATAGGCGGTCGATGTGTGTCATAGTGAAAAGGAAATGTAAACGGTACGCCGGCGCAACGAACGGTCCGCGATTATCGTCCGCAGGAGTGTTCAGCGAGATTTGCTCGTTTCACTGCCGTCGAAAAACCTAAAGACCGCCGCACAGCGCGTTCTGTGAGCGGCGTCCGCCGCGACTCGACGGTCGGGCTACGAATAAAAATCCGCTTAAACGCGTTTCACGTTATAGAAACACTACTACTACATATCGGTATGAAAAACGTAAAAAACGCCTCGTCCTGTAGACACTATTGAAATTACGTTTATCCATTTCAATTCGCGTTTTACTACGTAATATTTTGACGGTGGAAACGAACACCGAGGTCGATCAAACGCACGGTAAACCTAATATTTCAACGGGATTGGGGCGATTCTCGGAACGTCGTCGCGTCACCGGACGAAAATCCAAAACCGACAATCGCGTAGTGCCGCTGCAGTGTACATCGTACACGCTATTTATTACCCGCGATGTACAAACGACGTAGTTTTTATTAAAAACAAATCAATTGCCGGCGGCGAATAATCGACAGAAATCGAGACCGCTATGATTTCAAACGTTGACTATTTCGTTTTCGTCAGAATTTAAACGTGTTTCACACGCACTTCGAACGTTTCGGATTTTCGTCAACAATTTTAACGTAAAAATATACACCACAATTTTCGTTTGAGCCATAACCCTTAACGGTATTATTATTATTATTATTACGCACTTTATTTTTACATTACCTTTAAAAAAAAAAATAAATAAATAAAAGGAAACAATAATTACTATAATACTGACCGAGACGTTTACACTAATAAAACTTTTATCAATTTGTCCGTCGAGTGCTTTTTATTTTTTCTGGAAAAACAAATAATTACGTTCAAAACACAATATCGCGTTTATTTTACTAATGGTGTCGCTACCGATTATACAATACAAAACGATATTCCTTATGAATTTCAATAATAAGGAATTAAATAATTATTATTTAATGATAATTAAATAGTTATTCCTTTGTCGGACTTAACGCTGTAACGTCCGTATATTGTCCGAAAACACACACTCTTATTTCACAATATGTCGTTATGTAGATTATTCGATTTAACGTATTATGTTATAAAATATTTTATTGCGGAATTTTACGCGTAAAATACATAATAATTATACGTTTTTTGGTACTCGTTTTTTGGTCGTTTAACGTTTACCGTTAATCGATTTCCAAAAATGTGTAGTCAAAACCCGAACAGTTTTCATTGCCGTTTGAACGCGTACAATTTTATAGGAGAGTGAGATTAACAAAACAAAAAAAAAAAAAAAACGATAATATCGAACGTAATATGTATTTATATTACGTATTATACGTATAATAATAGTATATTATCGCAGTGTTTCATCCGAGGAAATTTTTAATTTTCTCCTTTCAAAATCATTATACTGATTTCGAGATACATATTTATAAGTCCGAGTATTCATTTGTAAGTACATGTAAACGATTATAACAAAATAACGCGACAGATTGGTATTCTTTTTCTTGTCGTCTGGTGATATATTTATATTATTTTTATCGTTCATTATCGCTGTGCAAATAATAATAATAATAATAAGTACACGGATTTTTCCGCTTCAAAAAACACTCGTTACTCACGTTTACTAAGACGGACATCTCATTACGCTTTGTAAGCGAAAAACATAAATGTTTTCAAAATTGTAACGATTATGACGGATATCCGCGCGAGTTATAATATTGAAATCGGTACTCAGACGCTTTTTTCTTTTCACGCAATTACTTCTGCACTGTATAATGGTCTTAAGCCTTTCGATTACATCGAATTGTTTTAATGTTTCCATATGTGATTACAATCATTATAGTTATTCGTAATATTAACGTTAGAAAAATTTCGCCATAAATTATTTTGTTTATTGATTTAAAGCGTTTGTCGTTATATTTCGCTTCGTGATTCACGAGTTGAATTCTTTTTGAATGTAAAACGTAATTGAGTAAGTGCACAATCGTTGTTCGTTCACTGACATCGGTGAGTGAGCACGCGCGGTGTTATTTTTGTACCGCAGTCCGACCGCGAGTGTACGAGGTTCAAGTGGTGGTTTCCTTTTGTGATGAATAAAATACGATTGTATTAATTCTTTATTTTATTTATATATATATTATATATATAAAGAAATATCGAATTTTCAATCGATACGGGGAAAAAGAAAAAGAAGAAAAATTACTAAAAATAACGTAAATTGTATTCGTTTCGCCGTAGGAGAAAATCGAAGCTGCGACGAAATCCTACCGAAACCACATATGTACTATTTCCGTATTGTGTGTTGTTGAAAAATTCATAATACGAGAGCAGCGCGTTTCGTTTTATTATCGGGAACAATCAAAACGAACGCCTGTAATTTAATTAATATCCACGCAAACGTCTCTGTGTATTTTAATACACACTCACACATACGCAGTAATGAATAAAATAATAAATATATTAAAATGCGTTAGTGTCTCATGTCATAAATAACTTTTGAGACTTTAATTCTTGTGCACATAAAAAAAAAAAAAATGTAAATTGCGAATACTGGAAAATTTTAATAATGTAGGAGGAGATAAAACGAAATTTGAGACAAATAGCCTTTAAATCTGTTTACCCGAGCATCGTAATGAAGCTTTTATTAAATTTTATGAATTGTAAAAAGGTGATGGAGGGAAGGGAGAACAGAGAGTTTCAACGAAATAATTCTGCGCGATATATAAAAATAGCGTCTGGAGCCAGACACACGTAAGTTTCTACGAAAAATGAATATTATTTATTATATTTTCCGTTTATAAAAATCGTACGGTATTTAAAAGAAATAAATTCGAAAAAGAAAAAAGAATAATTCTCGAATAGAAAAAAAAAAATGTTTTTTCACGACAAAATGACCATTATAATATTATTACGAGTATATTAACTCGCGTGTATATGAAAACGTATTTATATATATATACTTTATTATTATCATTTTTTTTTTTACATTTTACACCATTACGACGATAACTTTGAATAAAAAGCAAAATCACGATCACGATTCGTACCGTACATTATTGTATTTTATCGTTTTATATAATATACACATACCAGCTGAAGTATTTATTTTCTCTATACGACGTAGTGCCGTGTTACACAGAACAAAACTTAATGTCGCGTCGCCTGTCAAATTAAAGCGGTAAAATATTTCTATGGCCGATCGAATTGTTTTTTTAGTCCGTTCTATAACCGACTACGTATTATTCATACACCTACAACGGACAATAACAAAATCGCATTTTTTTTTCTTTATCCACATAGTACGCAGTACGCGGCGAATCATTCGTATAATATGATTACGATAATAATAATAATAATAAAACGCGGTCTCCGAAAACTTTTGGTCTCAAGCAACGAAAGAATATTGTTTTGTCTTTCGCGTTCTGAAACGCGGCCCACAGTTCAAAATGATTACGATAAATAATTACGTATATGTATATTTTTTTTTTTTAAATATTCGCCGATTTCGCTCACTGTGTAATTCGTGTTGGTCACGCTATCGGATACGTTATCGTATTGTAATTATACAACAATTATGTTTTAACGCATAATTTTTCAATTGTGATTTTATATTGTTCCGAATACGAATTCACTAACGTCTGACCTATTTATTTTTTTTCTCAACGTCGAATATAGCGAAAAAAAGTTATTCGAAATCCTTGATCACCAGTGCGCAAGGGAGTGGGACTCGCTCGGAAATCCGATCGACGTACCGCTGTAAATTATTTTCAATCGTTAACAAGAATTGAAGAAAGGCTCCGTGCAACGACCAGTCTCCTCAATTCTCTATTTATTTTTGTTCTCCTTCAAAAAATCACTTTTTGACAGTTTTCTTTATAAAAAAAAAAAGGTTTTTATCATTACGCTTATTATGTATGAAACGAGACGATTTTGTTTGCGAATATTAATATCGAGTAAACGGACTCGTCTGGTTTAAAACACAATTAGCAAAAAACCTGGAAACTCGTCTCCGGGTTTGCCGCCATAAACTATTTCAATAGTTTAAATGTTACTGTTGAATTTCATTCGGTTTTAACGACGGTTTTTCGATAGAAAATCTTTTATTAATCTCATCGATCCACATGAAATCATTATTGCTCGTAATGCGCGCGTGCGTCCGTGTCCACTCGTTGCACGTCTTCTTCTGGTTCGAGTTCGTTTCGATTCATAATTAATTTTGTTTAACAAATTTATATACCTATAAATTTTATTTACCGGAAGACAAATCACTATTTTGTATGGCCCCCATATTTTGTGAACACACAATATCGTTCTCGTATATTCCGCAACACATCTTTTTATGAACATCAACGAAATGGCGTTCGTATATTTTACACGTGTATATTACACAGGCGTACAACATTTTAGACTCCCAGCAAAACTGTATTGGTTTTAAAATGACTTGCTCTATTTTCGAAAGTTTTTCTTTTTTTATACCGAACGATTTATCGTGTATACGGAGCCGTTATGACTATGTATTTGGATACTTCCACAAGTTTTTCGATTTTTCAAGCAATTTTCTATATAGAGGATAGTTAAAAACAATACAATGATCGCAGCAAACAACCGTTAAACTGTCGACATATAAGTTTTGGCCACGGACAATTTTCGTATTTTTCTTATAGCTCAAAATTTAATACGAGCTCAACGTCTATATGTATATATTATTTTTATTAAATTTCAATCATTAACCGTTGATTAATACTGAATAAGATTAGCTTAAAATCATTTTTTTTTTTTTCGAACATTCATCAATTTTCCATTGCAGATTTCGGAATAATAATGTAATTCCATAATTCAACATTACGTTTTTTTAATATTATTATTATTACAGAAATATAAAATGTTCTCGGAATATATTGGAAATTTTTCACAATATTTTTTTATTATTATTGAAATCGGAATAAAATCATCGTATCGTTTCCATTGAACCGAAACCTAATCGACGAGGAAAAAAGTATTTATATACACATATATACGTATTATATGAGTATATAAATACTTTGAGCGTATCATTGAAAAATCACGAATACCATTTTGGTGCGAGAAAAATATAGGAACTTAAGGTGAGAAAAAAAAACTGTGATTTGACACAACATATACGTTATCATCATAGAGAGAGAGAGTGAGAGGGTTTGTTACAATAACAGACGTTTAAAAACTTATAAAATAAATTGAAAAAAAAAAAAAAATTCGTTTTTCCCCTGTTTCTATTTGATTATTTATTTTCGTTTTCAGCGGCCCGTACAGTTTAGTGGCCCCTACTCGGCCGAAATCGTTTAATTATTTTGTACGCGAGACGGCTGGCGCGGTTTCCAATGCGATTTTCAGCATTTCTAGCGTTCGGAACTGATTCAAATTTATATAAATAAATTTTACAGAAAGTAAACGACACTGATATATCGGAAAAGAGCGTCTGGCCCGAGATGTTTTCCGGTCGTCGGCCATTAAAAAAAAAAAAAACGAAATATATCGGAACGACCGGAGCGTTTTTGAGAAACAACGATTTGTTACCGCTTCCGACGATGAATTATATGGAAAAAAAAACACGACGAGTTTATACGCATCTCCACTTCTCCCGCGTTTGTTTATTGCGTAAATATATTTTTTATTTCTACTCACACGCTTTTATAGAATTGTTGTAGTTTGTCCTGCCATTGTGTTTGAAGACAAAAAAAAAATGTTCTTTTTTTTACACCCATAAACTGTTCAGACACAGTTTTGTTTTTATAATTTTTTTAATATTTCGATTCGATTTTTTTTTTTTTTTTGCTAAAGAAAACTCCACTCGGAACGGCAGCACGGAAATAAATATCGAAACTCTCGGAGAAAATTATACACGACTCCATGTCCATATCGGTTGTAAATTTTCGCAATTTTGACGTATTCGTACGAATACAACGGTGGAAATCGCCATATTACGCCAAATCAGATTCCACGACAAACTTATGTAGTGCGCCCGGACGGTATGTATTAACTACCGACCATTTTATCGTGGGTTCTAAAGTATTTTACACTTCTCGGTACAAACCATAACGCGGTCAGCTAGGCGGCGCTAATGGAAAATTAAAAATTTCCAACCGTTTTATAGACGAATTGAAATGAAAAATTCGTCTCATTTACCGCGGTCATCAGCGATGTTTATTACTGTTTTTATTTATATATATAAGTTAACGGCCTTTTTAAGACCAGCACTCCAAATATATATTTTTCTATCTATATCTGTCTTCCGCTACAATTTCCTATTGTACTCTACATTTCACCACTCCTGCATTTTTGAAAACACAACGTTAAGCGAGTTCTTCACAGTGGTCGATTTTTTTGTCGAGTTGTTTTCGATTACGGTCCTTATTATTGATCGCTGCTTTCTCCTGGCACGTCCCGCCCATTTTAGTCTGCTTGCTAAAGTTTATTTCGTGTTGCTACAGCGTTATGCAAAAGATCTTGGAGTTCTCCAATGATCCGTTTCAGAATATTTTTCTTTCGAAAACCTTCTGCATTAGTTTTCTTTTATTATTATTAATTTTTGTTAACGAAACAAAAATAACAAAATCCTTCGTATTACTATTATAAATGATTATTTTAAAGACGACGTGTTTTGCAAGGCGTACTCCGGGGCAGACGTTTTGAATTGCAAAGTTATTTTTTTCATTATAATATTACGTTCGACTGGTACGCGGGACAATGTTTTGTGAAATGCACCAAAAATTGTTCAACGAACGGATGCCAGCGGGCGAAAAAATGATACTTTGCATTTGAAAATATCACCAGATTGTACGCGTGTTTCAAAAACTAAACCTCTAAAATAATAATCTATAATGATTAACGACGTCCACTGTATTATGCCACGTTATTATACATTGTAATGAGATTGAATTATAGTCGAACAAATAAATAATTCCCTCAGTCATATTAGTTTTCCCTGTAATGAATAATAACACATATAGATGAAATTCCGTCGTGAACCGGTGAAAATCATTTGGATTATATCTTTTTTTTCTTATCAATTTTCCAATAGAAAATCAACGGATGAAATGTCCTGTGCTAATAAAAGCTTGCGCAATAGACGAAATTATGTGAAAACGACGGAAAAGCCATATATATATATTGATATACATAAATATTATTTTTTTCATACAGTGAGATCGTTCGAAACGATTTGGATTTTCAAATAATATAACAAAACAATACGCTGTGCACTTTTGTGTATAACGTACAATAAAATATACTCTTTTGCGTGCTTCGCTATACCGTTAGAATATCCGTCTAGCAATGATTTTAACGTCTTTATATTGTGTGTTGTGTATTGTATATGTTTCTTTTAAGATGTCACTTAAATAACGGTGACTTTTAGATTGAATATTTAAACCGTCCAGTTTCAGGCTTGAGTAGAGTGAAAGCAAAAAGAAATAATAATAATAACGAATTAACTTAACGTAACATTGTGGTTTATTTTTTGTTTTTTGCATTACATTCTCTCTAACTCGCACTGCTCAATCGAGGATATCTTTTAAGTTTTACATCGGTCGTCGACTCGATAATACGGAAGCCAGTCCCGTGTAAATATAAAACGATTGTGACGTGTAAAAACGTTTTGAAAAAACTAGTAGGAAAATATTCCGATAGTAGGACAATCGGATTCCGGCCGGATGAAATTCGTTTATATGCACGCGTACACAGATGAAGACGTTGAGTGAAAGCGAGTCACGACATAAACTAAATTATAAACCAATTTATAATAAAGTAATTATTATAATTTATATATATATATAAATTATAAATTGAAATTTATTGTTTATTTTCGGGGAAAAATTACATCGGCTCAACGTGTAAACGTTTGAAACGTGTAACGGCCTATTTTGCGTGCGAGTGAATGTCGTAAATTACTCCGCGGAGAGAATTCTAACGGGATCGAATTTTTATTTATTTATTTTTCCACAACAGTTTAACGCGCCTCTAATACATATATCACGCGCGCATTCTTATTGGATTTGGCTTTCTTTTATCGGGACTTCGGAGGAACGGCGGCGGCGGCAGCGGTTTCGGACGACTTTTTTTCTTCCGCCGTATCCGACGTTGTTTTTTCGCATCTCTCCCGTTTGCATCTCTCTCGCGCGCGCGCGCCTCTCTACGTAATATATTATATCGCTAACGGCTTATCTCCGTGCACTTATATCGCCTCGGGCCGCGCACATTCCCCGGCGCTTCCGACACTCCGTACGGAATGATATTCCGGGCTATTGAGTTCATTATATAACGGCGTCGGGACGATTCGCGGTGGTATTTAAACGAAAACCCTGCAAAACGAACCGGAGGACACAAAGAACTCCGGAATACAATTTTTGTATTCTCGGGAATAATTTATTTGCTCATCCTCCGTTAGCACACACGACGAGGCGAGCCACGATTAATTCAACGTTCGGGAACTGTCTCGCGTTTCCACGATTCATGTAAAAACCAAGTTCGATTTTCGCATGGGGATTGTAATCGTTCTTTTTATTTTTTTATTTTATTTTAAGAGCATATTCTCTTATTCTACGGGTTCGTTTAGTACACATTCGATTGTATATAATTTCGGACTATTAACAAGTCGTGTGTGCTTTAAAAAAAGCTCGTTGCAATATATCATATAAAAGGTTTTCGTGTTGTTGGAAACACTGAATCGCGTAAATTCGGTTTATTTCTTCGACGTTTTTTTTTCTTTTTTTTTCTTATATTCGTAAAAAGTTTACTGAATTATATTATACAAAAATATTAGAAAAATTATACGCATTTCATATTGTAATCTGATAATAATTGCACGCGCTCTTGGCACGTTTGAACAGCATTAAGTTTCCAGTTATTACCGTATGCCCTACGCCGTTGACTCACACGATATTATTTTCGAATATTAGAATTAAAAACTGTCGAATTCACCGAAGCTTTACAACACATGATTTAGATACAATCGAGTGAGGGGAGACGAACAGCGGATTACCACATTTTTTTTTTTATATATATAACAATTTCTTTCTTTCGATTTTTCTAAATGGTCGGATGCTCGTTTCGTCACAATTTTATCGCACAAACGACCATTTTCAGAACGAAAATTCGATATCGATTCGTTTTACAATAATACATATATAAATATATATATATATGGGTTTATAACTATTCGGGAAAAACGCACGAACACGTCTATAAATGCAAGTGTTCCCTCGACTCTTGAACGTAATACATAAGGTTGTGTTTGAACCTTCTGTTTATGCAGATTTACACGCGAGGTCAGTACGCGTTCAAAGGGAATCGCTACAGCAGTCCCCTTTAAACATGGCAAATATATATGACATCATTTATTGTGTATATATATATAGAAAAAGAAAACGTTTTTTTTTTTGCTTCCAAAAAAAAAACGGAAAAATCGAATTTTGTAACGATTTTATGAATAAATAATGGCGGACGGGCATATTTATTACTTCCGCGAGTGTTTACAAGATTATTTCCGTGTTCCGGATTTTTCAATTCACGCGCCGCGGGATAAAATCAACGTAATGATCCTCTCGTACGTCCGTCTTGTAACTCGCCGAAAAACCCATATTGTATAATATTATTGATGGTTCAACTCTGAAATCCAGAGCCGTCGCGCCTCCATCTCGTTGCCCGCGGCGCGAGCGTGCGTACACGTTAAACCAGTGTTTCTCAAACTGTGGTACGCGTACCCCTTGGAGGTACTCGAAATTTTTTAAGGGGTACGAGTCTGGCTAACAAACCTTTGAATTGAAATAGAGGACTAAACTCTAAAATCCAAGGTAACATTTGCGAATTTCAGTCTTAAAACGATACCGTATCTAATCATTTCATTCGTCAAATAAAATCTTGAGTCGTTACCGTGAACGACACTCGTGTGTGTGTGCGTTATCGGCTTATCGCGTGCTATGAGAATGATATACCATGCAACCAGTATAATATGCGCAAACAGAAACAAGCTCACCCTTCTCACTAATTTCTTTGAAAGTAAGCGCTTTTAGTTTTTAAAATTTTTTGTGTATTAGTTTTTAATAACTTAATCTTAATGAAATAAAAAATGTACGTAAGTCTTTAAATTTTTTTATATATATTTTAATTTAGTAACTAATAAGGGGTACCCAAAAAAATATAGTGGTAAAAAGGGGTACAGTGTTCATAAAAGTTTGAGAATCCCTGCGCTAAACAAATGGAGTGGATGTTATCACAACGGGGCCGGCCGAATGTGCTCTTGTGCCGCCCGGGCATTTTCGTCCCGAACGTACTCCGATCACGCACGCACCTTGTACACCACCGCGTCCACAGCGGCGTGTGTATCACAATTTACTTGCGAACGACGTCACGTTAAAATAATAATAATTCGTCGTATTTAATTTCGTTCGTATTTCATATTTTATAACCGTCCCTTATGAATGCGAACGAAAAAGCCCGAAATGACTTTTAACGCGTTCGTCGTAACAATAACAATAACAATAATAATAATAATAATAATATTAGGCGCGTAATAAAAATAGCGAAAACGAGAGGAAAAAGTGAAAATCGAATAAAACGAAAAGTTTCGGAAACGGCATATGCGAAAAAACTATAAATTAACAATGTCGTAATTCGTGAATATTAAATTAAATATTTATTGTGAATAAAAAAAATATGCGAACGTGGTACGAAAGTGTGTGTGTTATGAGAAAATAAAATTTAATTTACGTTCATTTAAGGGTTTTTGAGTATAAACAAGTACAGAACACGGCAACGAAATATTGCGTACGTTTAGTGAATTGCAAAAGAAAACAAAAATACCCATGACGTTCTTTTTCAACTAAATTCAATACGTTATATCCGACGCATAAAATATTATATTTATCCCGAAATAATTAAAATTTTTTACAGTTATTTTGCGGAAATCGTTTTATTATATTTTTTTTCCATTCGTTTTCCCGTGTATATCCTATTGATCGCGTTTAATGATTATACATGTATCTCTAAGAGCGGTTCCACATGCACACACACATATATATATATAATAAGTTCGTGATTGTAATTACATTTGTTCAAAGGAATACAAGCACAAATTTCTTTATTTACTACCGGTTCCGACCAAAAATCATCATCGGTTAAGCGAAATAGGTGAATACAAATAAGAATGAATTAATAGAAACTAACTAAATTGCATAGAAAAAATTATCAACATTACAACAGGAGAAAAGAAAATAAAATTTACTTTTTAATTTCACGTACTTTTTTTTTAGTAATTTTCTCTACGTGATTTTGTTCACTTTAATTCTCTTGTCGAATCCGGTGGTAATTCACAAACAAATTTAATATTTAATAATCCTATTTATTTATGTTTCGCATTACTCTTTCGCTTGATATTTACATAAATTTTTTTTTATGTATAATATTTTATTCGCGTTATACCTGTTAGATCGTGACCACGAATTAAAAGCAATAATTATTAATAAACGCGAGATTTCCGTCTCTAACGCTTTAGCCCGTGTTTATAATATTACAAGTTAATACTATCATAATATATCAAATTACATTCATCGAATGTCTTAGCGTGAATTATTAATTATTGATTTCAGTTAATGTGTTAATCTTGTAATAATAATAAATTGATAAAATACATTTCGCGTTTTATTATTATAATTACATTTAAAGAAATTTATAGATAGTTATAAACATCATTAATAATATATTAATATTTTTGACATAATACTAGTTAAACAAACATTCATTTTATTTTTCATTTTCCTAACTCGTTTTGCACCGAGATTATAATATTATAAGTCTTAACGGGACTCAATTATAAACATCGTTTAGATTTACGTTCACTAATAATATCTCGAGGCACACGCGCAAACTGTTATACTGTCTTATGCGCATTAAACAAGCAACAGCGAACAGTAAAAATCATAATAATCACAATGTATTCGAGATATTTACTCAATATCATCGACACTGATATTTCATCACACTCGGAATAAGCATTAACGCGACAAAACTTTTGTGAACATATCTACAAATCGCGAATATCGCGAAAATCAGAGAAATTAAATATTTATTTTTTTTTACCCGACCCCCTTTAGTTAAATAAAAAAAAACACAAATCAATACGTATAAATGACATCTACACTGCAGTATACTATGTAACTGTATATTAATAATAAACGTAATATAATATACGTTTGTTTGAAACGTTGTGTAAATAAAATTATTTTAATATTTGATTTTAAAATCGGGAACCGAATGATATCAGTGTACATATCCATAACTAAATTCGGAATGACGATAACGCGTAACGACGAATAAGACAATATTCTCCGATTGATTTCAATTTTAATTGCCGTCGTTTTGATTGACGCGAAACGAAAAAAATTACAATTTCCCGGTTATTTATGTCGGATAATAATAATAATAATAATAATAATAATAATAATAATAATAATAATAATAATAATAATAATAATAATATTAATAATAATAATAATAATAATAATAATAATAATAATAATAATGAATTCAATTAATAATAATGTGCTATATGCGTTTCCGTAAAATAAGAAAGAAATAAAAAATGTATGAAACAAACGTTAATCATTGTCGAGTTATAAACGATAATTTAAATTATCGGCTGCTGAAATGATGAACGGATGAATAATGTTTGATTTTTATTCGCGAGTATTTATTGTAATAATTAAACTAAACGTACAGCACTCATACGTATTACGCTATTTTTTTTTCATATTTATTCGTTGAACACGACGGGGGAACCGATGTGTCAACGATATGACATTTTTTTTCTTTTAGGAACTTTTAAACCGAGCAATACTTTTACATAACGTTACGCTTTATTAAGTTCAACTCGAAACTGTTCGGGCGCGTAATTCGCGTTTGTTAAATTAAACTTGGCGATTCGTAAATTTATTTGGCTCATTATGAATGCAAATAATGTCCTGACGTTTGTTTTTTTTTTTTTAATTTTTGCATTGCGATCAAGTAAAATACTATCCGGATAAGTTACACTCGTAATGAAACGTTATGTTTTACATGAATTTTTTAATAATACGCGAGTTGCAGAAAAAGAAAAATTAAAGCTCTTATAAAATACATACATCGAGAGTTTATGGAAATAAAATATTTATATATATATATATATTGTTTTCATTTAATTTAATACTCACGAGCCGGTTTGTACAATATTATGTAGCACGATTAATTAATTAAATCAAAGTGATTATTGATTTATTCGTGAACGAATTACCATTATATTATATAAGTCATTACGATTGTCTGTCGATAATTATTCACTTTTATTTACGTTCTTATAGAAAAAAAAAAAGTAATTTTATAATAGAGGAACAATAAGAAAAAAACACGACGTTTACGAGTATTAAATATTTATATATTAAACAAAAAAAAAAAATAATAAACCGTTTCCTTTTGAATATTTCTTCGCGTTATGTGATTTAAATTAGACATTATGGAAACACTTTTATTATTATTATTATCTCAGTTACGAGAGAGTGTTGTTTAATGGGTACGTGTGTTTTATTCGAAACGATCTGTTTAACTTCGCAAACGCATATTTGCGCGTGTTCGTGAATTTGTGTTTTCGTAATGATGCGTATCAAACAGACCACCACATTTAGCGTCGAATGGAAAAATTTTAAACGTTCGCCTAATACAAAAAATTTATAATTTACACGTTCATATGACCTGTGGGGAGGGGGGGGAAGTTAAAAAACGTAAACATATTATTTTTAATAAAAAAAAATTTTATATCGGACATGTGCCGTTCGGTTTTCGAATATTTCATGCGCGGGCAAATTAATTGGCATAGTACGAAAACGATACATCGTTCGAGACGTAAACTAGAAAAACCGTTCGTTTTCTTTATCCGGACGATTTTCCACGGTATTAAATTAACGGAATCCGTTAATGTTTCCCGTATACGACGCGTGTATCGTTCGGCACAAGAAAAAAAAAACAAAACCGAAAAATCGTCATTATTTTATGGTAAATAAATATGAATATAAAAATAAAACAACGCGACGGTTGTACGACGCATGCCTATTGGATTTTCGTCGACGAATAAATTACGAAATAATAATAATAATAATAATAATATAACGATAATCTGCAATCATATTTCGGTACGGAACGTTATTTACGGTTACGCAAATTTACATATTATATATATACATATACGCACGTACTCTGATTCCCGATTATTACCGGGTCGTGTAATATTTTCTTTTTCTTTTTTCCCTCCCTCACCACCGCACTCTCCGTGAACGCGAACGCATTTCATACAGATTTTTACACGGTCCGCGTAATATATGCGCTCAATTATACTACACAGCAGCGATTTAAAACACACACGGAACACTTTATTGTTATATTATCAGAATTTTCTCGACAAACTCCCCAATAAGAACGCGTAAGTGTATTTACGGCGTTGTGAAAATGGAAATAAAGAACAATAAAATTATTTACCGAGAATCGGACGATAAAATTGAAAACAAAAAAATGCTCGCGTTTTTTTTTTTTATTTAAACTCGAAAGTGTTTTTTTTTTTTTTAATGTTCTTAGAAACGGTTAAAAAAAAAGTCGAAGCAAACAAAAAAAAAAAAACTGTAAAAAATCCGTTATGAATATTAACGAACGTTAATGAATAAGTATATTATTAATGCCGATCCCGTGGAAAACCTTAAAAGCTATTAATTCTATACGTATGTACTCCACGGATTTAAAAACGTGAATAATAAACAATTACGATTTTTTTTTTCTCTTAAAGAGAGGAGAAACACGTGAGATATTTGAAATCAATGTTATTTATTTTTTTCGTCTTCAAACGCCCGATAGCTTTATATATCATACACGTGCTAAACGGTGACGCGCGAAAATTTCACGCATATATAATATTCAAAATGTAGTCACACTTGATATCGCTCAACAATAATTCTAGACATGCTTTTGTCTCGGTTAGTTGAGTATATTTTTAAATATGCGTTTTCTCACGTTTTACCTCCGACTCTGTGTACGGTAACACCTACTAAACGTTTTTTTTAGTTTAAACTTTATTGAAATTTTTTTCTTATAACTATAACGTATGTTAACACTTAAACGAACAACGTTATTGACTATTGGGTTTTGAACTTTTAGTAATAGTTTATACGTATACCAAGTTATAAATATAATTATTGAAAAAGTGTTGATTTGATTTTGTTTTATTTTATCGGTTGTTGTTTTTTTTTTTTTTTTTTTGATAAAATTGTTTATGGATTTCAATATAACATTCAGTGCTATACACTGAGTAATGATTTGGTATGTGTTTTTTGTAAATACACGAGAACGATATGACAAAAACAACTACGCGTGTTTTTTACTCATCGTTGCACATAGAGTGAAGTAAATTAACGTTACCATTCTAGGGTTGAACTAAAAAAAAAGAAAAATTACAATAAAATATATAATTTTATTTTAAAACAATTTTTTTTGCTTAATAAAATGTAATTTAATTTCTATTTGTACGTTTACAGTTTATCTGCGTGATTAATAATGAAAAGGTTAGCGAGCCGCGGCGAATGTTGTGTGAACGTCTCTTGAACGAATTACTTTGACAATAGTCTTGTTATTATTATAAATTTGAAAACAACGATTTGCAATCATTATTGCATTGGACAAAACGATTCTGAGCGGAGCTCCGGTGTAATATACTCCGTCGAGAAATTTAAACATATAATAAAAAAACAAATTGACGTGATTGTTAAGATTTTTTTTTTTTTTTTAATGCCATAAATTACCAATTTTATGACTTATAAGTAGTTCGACATCCAATAATTGTTAAAAATAGCTCGAAAGCGCGAGAAATTTGTTTTTTTTTTTACATGTACGCAATGAAACGTATACTTCAAGAGTCAATGGAAAATTTAGTGGTAGTTCTTTTTTTTTTTTATGGTGCCGCGTTTAAAAACTATCGAGAAAACAGTTTGTCTTCGGATTTTCGGGGGAGAGGGGGGGTTTTTTTTTAAATCGCTCACGAGGAAACCCATTCAAACAAAGTTTGCTATCGGAACGACACGAGAACGTTCGAGCATTTTTTTCTAGCGGAAAACGTGTGCAAAATAAAAAAAAAAATATATCTACGGACGCCACTGAGAAGCCAATAGCTCCCTCGGGTTTTGCCTCAGAATTTAAATTTGAGCAATACAATTACGCGAAACAATCAATAAAGCAAAAGGACGAATGTTGGCGCGAGAGTATAGATTCCGTTCGTCTAATACCGTGCACGCCAATTTTAACGTTTTATCAATACCGATGCCAAAGCGTTTACCGAACGAAATACATTTAAGGATTACACTTATATCGCGCGAAACGATTCGATACACGATTTCGAGGCGTATTGGAGACGATTTTTCTAAAGGGCACGCTGCGCAATTCAAACGCTATTCGAAGTACCCGTTCACACACGTTGGACCCTTTGAAAATATTGATCGGATTTTCGGACGAACGCGATAAATACGCGCGCGCACACCTCGAACCAACTCTAATAACAATTAAACGAACGAAAACAAAACCGTAGTCGTCGTACTCGACAAAGTTTACCATTTATTCGCCGTTACACACTAATAATAGTAGTAGTAATAGTAGAAATGCTCGAGACGATCGCGAGTGTTTGTGTCTGCGTGTGCGCTTCGTTCCCCGAGGAACGAGACCGAGCCGCGGGCGGTGTCACGGTGTTCGCGGCCGGCGGGTGCCATCCGCGTTTTTGCGTGTGACTCGGGCGTAGGAACGCACGAATTATGTGTTTATTATGCGAACGGATGCGAAATGAGGAGGGACCGAGTGACGGGCAGAAGTGAGGAGACTTTGTAGAGGCGAAGGTGTACCGATGAAACGTCGACTTCCGGATAATCGCCGCGGAGGGGACGCGAGAAAGGGGGAAAAAAAAAGAAGCGTTATGCGGATTAAGGGACGCGTCGCGTTTGGGCCGGTGAGGGGAAACGACGTAATACAATTTTCGAATTTTATTTCGTAACGAAATGTGTGTTTTCGCGTATCGTCCGCTTTTTTCTGCAAGTCCTCTCGCGGACGCGGTGGATTGCGCTGTAATCCGGCCGGTTTCCCGACACGTTACGGTACGAGAAAATTACGTGTCGACGAAATAGTCGACAGAAGCGGACGAATAGTTTTCAGAACGCGGTACCGCCGGTTCCGAAAATCCCGAAAATTCAACCGATTGGATTCAATTGCGCAATCGTTCTGTTCGAACATTACCGCGCGGAAACGGTTAGTTTAGGCAAATGTTTACCGGACGACGAACGGGGAGCGATGGTCCGCGTGGTGACCTTTGGCGGCGCACGACAACGCGCCATTATGTGACTGGCGAATAATAATTCCGAACAGTTTTCTAAAACGTACTGGTGACTCCTGTTACGGCCGGGGTTGAAAATACCGAAAAATATAATCAATAAAAAACGATGTAAAACGATGTAAAATGTTGTAAAACGATTCCTTGTAAAATTCTCCGAATTTTTTTTATTATAATTTTCTGTTTTTTTTCCTCTATGTATTCTAATAAACGTATTGGTTTTAACGTAGTTTATCGAAAAATTCTCGTCCTATTTCGATATGCGCTCGTTTCGTGGAGGAGTCCACCATACACACGAAGACGCGGCCGTCGAACCGTCGGAAACGAATTTATTGGTGCAATATTTATTTCTTTATTAATTCGATTCTATACGGGGAGTAACTGCGTAACGAGAAAACGGCGTTGTCGTAAAACGATAATCTGCTGCTCGTCGATCTTCCGTACATATTGCAGCGTCGATCCCCAAAACTTACTATAGACGGGTGTGTGAATAAAATCCATCACACTGTGTATATAACGTCGTCGTTTATAATGCTTCTCGGAAATCAAACTAGGCGCGTATATACGGATGAGATCAGTGCAAGCATTCGAGAATTTAATACCATTGTGTTGTGACTTTTATGTTGATTTAAAAAAGAAAAAAATCGAATTTATTGGCCATATTAGTCGTCTCGACGATTTTCTTAGTGATGTATTTGAAGGAAAAATAATGGAACGACGACCAAGAGGAAGACTGAGAACATTGATTATACACAGAAGAGAAGATCGTACCAAAACCAGCTGTAGGAAGCAGCGAACGATAGACACACACATGGTTACTTCGACGCGTGGTTTTAGAACGTGATGGTGATGTTGTACTGCCGTTTATACATTGTTTGACGTCTCTGATTGTCGGAAAATTTCATTTGTAAATATTTAAAAAAAAAAAGTTAATTTATTTACTCGATTATACAATGTGTTTTTTTTTTTTTGCGAAAATTGCGAAAATCGTGTTCGGTTTAATGCCACGTGATTTTAATTTGCCAACGATGACCAATAACGACGAATATCCGTTTTATTTAACGTTTATTTAAAACGTATCCAAAATAAACCACGTCCGTCAACAAAGACACGTAGACATTGGATGGTCTTCGTACACTCGCGAAGCCCCGTTTCACTCTCGGCCAATATTATATCGCGTTGCCTGCAAAAGTCTACACATACGAACACCTTTATATCTTCTACCGAGCGATATTGTAAATAAAAAAAAATAAAAATACGAATATAATTTAGTATAGTTTTTTTTTTTTTTACGTAAATATTTTTCTCGTGCGTAATTGAGAATATAATGGAAATATAAGAAAAACATATACAAGGAAATAATGTTCAAAGCAATCGGAATGTGATAATCATATCCATATGTATGATGACAAAGACATTTTTAATATTCAACTCCGCGTGTGCCGATCAACTCGATTAGGTCTTATGCAATAAAAATAAAATTGTATAATTTCGAGACTCCCCGCAAAATCGTTAGTGTTTTTATCGTTGATTTATTATTATTTTTTCTTTTTATTTATTCCACGCGATATAAACGACACTGACGCGATCGGTTCGCGTTTTTATCGCGTCGTTACAACGCATCACGTAGACAGTGCACGTTCAAAACGACTCCTCGTCTAAACGAATCGAAATTAAAAGTTTACCGATTACTCGTAAAACTCGTCCAACTACTTTGACTTCCGAATTATCGTATCGCGTTCCTATTTTACGTACACACACACACACGAGTATATATATATTATTAGACGCGTGTAGTACAAAAAGATTTATCGTTTGTCGCACGCGCCGTTTGAGCATTATTTCGTATGAGGTGAACATAAATTTACTTATTATTCCCGTCGGTCGTATGTATACAAGTGCCGGATTTCAGTCGATTGCAGTGAACTCGGTCGGCGTGAAAGGTCACAGAATTTTCGCTGTTAATAAAAAGGGAAACGCTTTACACAAGAGCATTGTGATAAAATATAAAGAAATTGACGAAATAAGTCTCGACAATTGTAACACACACGCACACGTAAAAAACAATATTGGAAGACTATCAATCGTTTTTTAAGACTTATTATTTCTTTCGTCATAAATTTCCTTTCTTCAATATAAAAATAATAATATCAAACAAATATATAGTGTTATAAGGATCTCATTTTTTCCATCGATCCGTTTACGCATATTATTTTGGATACACAGCAGACGTACTGCGTACGTTTAATTGTAAATTGTTTGTATTACGAGAATTTCGTCACATAGAATATCAAGTTTTTATTTTAGAAACATGCGTATAAATATTTCATTTTAATTGTCCTCAATGACAGCGTTGTTAGAAATAACACGATAATACGTGGAATAATACGTAACTATGTATTTGTAAAACATTTTGAAGATAAGACATCTTATTCAAATGCGACATATTATACTTTATTTCTATAAACCAATATACAATTGATAGATTAGTGGAAAGAATGCCGGGACTCGTGGATAGAGTCGTCGAATCAAAAGGTGGATTTTTTGACGGAAAAAAAAGCTTAAAAATATTTCAGTTTTTGTATTCAAGTGTTCAGTTTTTGTGTTTAAAGCGTATTAAAATTTGTATTTTGTGAGAAATTCGTTAATTTCAAATTAATTTAGTCTGATTTAATATTAATATTGTAAATAATATACAAAAATATACGTTATAATATGAACATATATTCTATAAAATCGATTTTTTTTTTTATTTAACGTATCCAAACTTTTGGCCGGCGGTGTATATATATATAAATATATATTATGATCTTCAAGACAAAATTATCTGCAGTTCGAAACAAAAACTTTTTTAAAATATGACTGCAGTTCATGCTATTGGACCGTATTTGCCGACTAAACGAATTTGCCACCGACCCACACGAATTGTATTATATCAATTTTTAATGAATCCGCTAGACTGAGAACAAAACACCATTTTTATATGTATTCTAAAACGATAAAACAACTTTTTTCTTCTTCTTGAACTCAATTAATATTTTTTCTAACTTCACGCACGTTAGGTTGTGGTTAAGATAGGTTAACCATTTTATTTAACGTAATCGGCTAGGATTGCCGTAAGCGGCGTTCCCGAGAACTTTGCAGTCCAACGGACCGCCCCGCGGCTTTCGCGTCCGAAATAACATAAACGTCCATCATATATGATTTGACAGAGCGTTTTGATCAGAAACGCGAGACGCACACAGACATTATTATATTAACATCGATGACGATTAATAACCGTACGAGACGATATTAATAATAACATATTCGCTTCTCTGTATCAATATTTTCGCCATCTAGTGTGTGTAATAGAATATTGTGTACGAGGACTAGGACGTGCGCGATTTCATGTAATCAAACGTTTCCGTTGTACGACGTCACGGCCCGTACGGACACGTGAAAACCGCGAACGGTTTGTCCCGTCGAAACCTTTTCCACTCATCTCCGTCATTGATCTCTCTCGATATATATTATATTCTTTTCGGCGTTCAAACATATGACGTGCAGGCTCGCGAAAGGAATTCGAATATGCGTGTTTGTACAGCGCGTTACACCCCGATGAGTTTGCAGGAAACGCGGGCCCGCGATATCCCTTTATAACAATTACCTATTTGTTCTCATACACCACCTAGCCTAACCGTGTGCGCTGGCGATAGCGTCCAATCAATGCAGACCGCGGACTCTATGTAATGAATAACCGTTGAAAACACTGCAAATGTTTATCGAAAGCGATAAACGACGATCCTATGGATCCGTCGTCCGCTTCATCGGGCAGTTATGCTTGTCCTTGTAGTAAACGAGTTTCGGTGTATAAGATATATATGGGCCGAATAACACGACCCGGAGAGCATGTCAGATGTCACTGGTCGTCTTTTCGCTGTCTCCGAAACACTCTCCGTATCATAACCCTGTGCGTTGTAACAGTCACGATTTACAGTCATCGAAAGAATTAAAACGGACTCAAACTACGCGATACGAGTCGGAGTGCGGTATGGTTCACAAACCGACTACTCCTTAATCCGGAGTCTAGGATCGTAAGTCGTGATTCGGCCCAAGGACTCATGATCGTTCAGTGAGAACCACGTTGTACGAGCCGTTGTACACTCGACCTTTCTGGCTCACTTGCGCTCGAGTTATCTGATGTCTTCACGTGAAAATATTCCCCGGGAGTACAAACGGAATCGTTTGCGTATCCGATCTACCAAGATCGCAGTATCTCTACACTATTCCATAGGACCAGAAACCGGGAGAACTGCAAGTGAGATTAAACAAGAGACACTGACGTCCGCAATGATCAAATAGCCACCGCAGCCATTCCCTTCGTTGGTAGCATACTGCGCGTAAAGAAATGTCCGATTCTGGATGATAGTTTCAACGGATACGAGCGAAAAAAACAGCTAATGGAATTCTTCCCATCTCGGACAACCGCTGCTTCTGATAACTTCTCAATCCGTTTTAGTGTACGCGTACATAACGCCTATAAGGGATCCGTTCGAAAACCCCGCCACGTCTTTATACGCAGCTGTGGCAGATATGTGGCGCGTTTCCAAAGTACAATTTCCAGACAAAAACTCGGCTAATCGATACAATAGTAATAATAATATATCGTATAGCCGAAATGGTATTATATACGTCGTACGCGTTTGGTGCATTGGGCAACGCGTGCACAATGACAGGTGTCATCATCGTTCGCTGTAATGAAGATACATTACGTTTTTGTTTCGGAAAGTATACGTCATTTTTGTTCTCATTTAATAACAGTTTTTAACCGCGTTCAATTACGTATACGTTTATGACATTAGAGCGAAACGTGACGTGACATATTATATAAAAATCCAGGGAAAAACTACTTTTTTTTTTCTTTTTAACTTTACGCGGATTTGATTTCACGTCCGGCCATATAGATATTAAACGACTGATATAAAATTGTAATATATGAAATCGATTTACAAGAAAGGAGAAAAAAGATTGGTTTTTTTTTTAAGGTAATTTTGAACGACACCGAGTTACTAATTTGTCGAAATTCGACGGTAAAATCTCCATAAGGTACCGTAAGATATCACGAGGAAATCCTTTTCTTCACCACCACTAGATAATATTTTTTAAACGTCGTGCGCGCTTATTATAGCGTGAACGTCGAAATTCTCGATATTAGTGAAAATTAATTTTAAAAACGAAATTTTTATTTTGAAAATCCAAAACGTTTAACGCGCACACCTGTACAAACCATATGCCGCCGTATATTCCTCGGGCGTAAATTATTGCCAAACGAGAACCGTTCTCCGTATGCGGCAGATGCGGCCGAAGTAAAATGATTGAGTCGACCTCGCGCCTTTCCTCGGACATCGCGAGGATGTGCTGAAACATTCCATTCCAATTACAATGATTTATCTTTCTCGTATGGATTGTTTTAACACGACAGCGACGCGTATGCGCGTGTTCGTAAGATAAAAATTAACATTCGACTGCTGGAAACGTCGGGAATGCCGACGAAGACGATTATGTTAATGAATCGCACACGGCAAAATCCGTCGATTATTATGTGTGTTTTCGATACACAGAAACCGTCATTTTGTCAATATTACATAGAAGAAAATCGATTGATTATTGCATGTGTATTATTGTTTATAAAATCAAGCCAAAGAGTATTATGGAAAATAAAGGAAAAAATTTAATATTTGTCGCGTGAAATATGTTTATTTACAAAATTGAAATTTAAAAAAAATTATAAATAATCAATTAAAGATTCAATTCAATTCTGTAAATAAACGTATTCAATACGACAATTATTACGTTATTTCTTTATTTTGCATAAATACTCCTCATATTAAATTCATATATAAATCTGTATTTTATTTGAAATCGTATGAAAAAATAAAACCTCCGTACTAAATAGAATTGTGCTGCGTAGAAAAATATCTTTGAAGAAATACATTTGACGTTCCAAACCGTTTAATTAAAACGTTTATTTTATTTTTTTTTTTCCAAATACAACAATATCTGTCAACTGAGAATCTATATATATATATATATATATATATACCCCACACGCGTTTCATTGAACGAGTAGGATACACAGTCTTGCGAAATATTAAATTTATCGTATACGATATATTATTATTATTATTATTATACTTGAACAAAATACCTACTAAAATAAATACAAATACCGCATAACGTTTATGTTTATTGCGAATTCAACACTTCGATTCGTAACAATATTCTTTTCGTTCTGTTTATGAAAAAAATCTAAAAAGAAAAATAATAATCGGTGTCGAATTGTTATAAATTTGAAAGCAACAATAAGTCAACGCATTCGATAAAACGATTCTAAATGAAACTTCGGTGTAAATCGCGCTTTTTTGCCGTTTTTAAAAAATTTTTTTTTTTTTGATGGTTTTTGTTTAAAAACTAACGCGATAAAATTTGAAAAAAACCGATCACCTTAAAATATCGCATTAGCAAAATTTGTTACCAGAGAATAGGTAATAAATATAACGATCGGAGCACTCGTACAAATCGAAAAGTCGTACTGAGAAAATCTAAAAAATAAACGTCGTTGATCCTCACTTGGTTGAGGATCTTAAATTGGACGATTCGGTTTGTGTTAGATTTTTGTATAGCTAGTTTGACTTATTTTCTATTCTTAGTGATTAAAATAAATAAAAAAAACGCACGAAATTCCGGAATTCTCAATTTGAAGTTTGCACTACTAATACGACGGCTGGTGACAGTAGCGTAGCCAGGGGGGTTTCGGGTGTTTAAAACCCCCTTTTTTTTACGTTTTTACTCAAGTGGGTCCTTGTATGGTTCATTAAGAATATGAACATTGAGCAACGACATATCTAACAAAAATATAAAAACCTATAGTTTCATTCATACTTGAAACCCTCTCATTGCTACGCCACTGGCTAATAAAATATTGTCATTCTTTTTCTCTTTTACCGATTTGTTCTTTCCACAACGCCATTATGGCGTCATAATTAAGGTTTTTCTTTTTTTTTTTTTTTTAATTTATTCTCGAATAAAGCCGTAAATTTACACTGCGAAATCAAATAAAATACATACGCGTTATAGCGGCAATTACTACGTATATATTAAAATATAATCGACGAGGGACAAATTCAAAAAAAAAAAAAAAAAATCCCTTGATAAATGCGAGTTACGTTTTAATATTATTTGTTTTTTTTTTTTACCTTAAAAAAAGAAATACGAAATCAATCACGTATTTCATTTAAATTAATGCAAATCCGTTTTATATACCTCTGCGAAATAAAATATTAACCGTTTCGTGCCGACGGTACGACGACGAGACATAAATAAATGACTCTCGTTCGTACTATTATGATAATTCGTATTGAGCGAATAATAATTTCGCCGATAGAACACCGCAGGCGAATATTACGATGATTTAATGTGTCGGCGGGATATTATTATTATTATTATTATTATTATTCGTAAGTCTTGATACGTATATTATTAATATTTTTGTTCGTTTTCATTTAAATCGATTTGTACACTATTGATACTTTATAGAGAAAACCGGTGAAATATTGCCGTGGCGCGATAATGTTTAAAACGCAGTCCTGATGATGTTTCTACAGTCAGAGTGTTATGAGCAAACAATGAGAATTTTCAAAGACGCGCGGCGACAAAGCGTGAATTTTTAACGTGCGAAAGTAGCGAAAATTTATTTCCAAAACCGTATATTTTTAATTCCTCTCGGATTCCCATATTAAACGTCGGCGAACTGTTTTAAATCATCGCGTTGTCTTCCGCAGTGATAAAATACGAGGCGAATAATAACGATCGTGCGTAATAGTCGGAACTGCGGCGCAAAGCAATAATTATTATTGACAACGCGTATTCCCACACCGATGTTAATTTATTCGTGTAAAGCACTCGACATTACCGTAATATAATATGTTATACAATAATAAGTAAACCTATCGTGCTATACAAGAAATTTTAAATATTTATGCGGAGGGGGGGAACAGTTTCGGAAAGAGTTCCATAAAAAGAAATTAAACGTAATAAATTAATAAAATGACACAGTTGTTTCTTTTCTGTTGACGATTTAATTCACTACGTATGAACACCGAACGTCTTCGCTCGATTTTTATTTTTTTTAAATTTTATTTTCCCGCGTCTTTTTCTTATTATAATATTCGTAATTTAACATTTTTTTTTTTTTTTTTTTTTAATTCCGCTGTTATATTTTTTTCCTCTGTCGTTCGCAATACCCGGTGATGACTTTTCGTCAAAACCGCGCGTGATAATAAAATAAATAAATTTAATAAAACACCTCCTACGTATATAATATTTTTTCATAATACTGTTTGACTTGATTGTACATTCGTATTTATGAGATATGCCACACATAAAGCCAATTTAACCACAGCAATTTTGCGCGAGGCGAAGTGATGGGGAATAAAAACCGATGAAATGTCAAATAAAATTTAATAATAACGCGGTACTATCATATTTTCGAAATAATAATAATAATAATAATAATATTCTCTTACCGCTCTCTCCGGTTACATAAATTCGTAGGGGAGACAAAAAACGAAGAAAAAAAAATCGATAGTTTTGTAATATTTTATATAATATAATGTCTATCGCTTTCGTAGGTAAAAACACTTTATTAAAAAAAAAAATATATATATATATCCTATTGAATACAATATGCACTTACTGCGTATTATTATTATCTGATCAAAGAACGCTTTGATATTATTGCCCATAAGTAATTGCATTATATATACAAACATATACACAGAGTGTGTCTACTGAACTCGAAAACTTCTGTTACGTTATATATACATAATAGTACTTTAACGTATATTAATTTATTCGCGTCGATATCAATATTTGCGCTGTTCTGCGAACATCAAATTCTTTATATATATATATTTATATTGGAGACGAGCACGAAATTCCGTAATAAAACATCGACGCGATCGCTATAAAAATATCATAAATTACATAGTTTCGTATCTTTTCAATTTTCATTCAATGGGTATACCGACAATAATAATATTATTTACAAACCGATATCAGAACAGAAAATTATACTGGATGATTTCCTCGGATATATATATATATTTTTTTTTTTAATTACGGTTTTAAAATCTCACTTATTTATCTCGATTGATACGGAAACGACACTTTTAATGATAATAACGAAGAATTTATCAAGTTCCAGCCCTTTGTGTGTGTGTGCACCTATTACTTACAGGGATTTTCGAGTTTTATAATTATTATTTCGTATTCGAAAACAATCAAGATGAATCGTTTCCATTCCGAAAACCATCCCGAGTGACGTTTTAGTGGTTTATTATAATTAATGAACCGAGTTTATGAACGAAATAATAATAATATGTCCTCCTCGTTTACTGTTACGAATGGATTGCGACAACGGAATGTCACCTGAATTCGACCTGGACCGTACGTATACGATGGAAAGTACCACAAACAGAACAAAAAAAAAAAAAAAAATTGAAAAGAAAATTATGGAAATATGGTTGACAGAGGAAAGACTGCGCGCGACGGGATGTAAAAAAAAAAAAAAAAAAGAGTACGGCGAATCATATGAAAACGAGAGAAATAAATATAAGCCTATATAAGTGCTTTTCCCTAGCCAATTTATGTTAGCTATACGTGAGACCAGTTCTCATCTGTGCGTAAATGGGCCACAGCGAAGGGCGATAAAAACTTGTAGGATTTGTGAGAAAAATACTCGGAATCATTCGTGGTCCATTATATAATGCCGCGGTGGAAAACTGTTATTCCGGACAAACGAAAAATGTACAAAAGAGAAAATGTGCAGGATGTGCGATTCCTGAGGGACACGGGGATTGGCCGAGCGTGTATGGCGAGCTAACAGCAAACTATTGAAGACCGCAATATTACGAGCGAAGGATCGAAGAAAACCAGACCGAGAGAAAGTCCGCGCTGAAAAAAAAAAAAGATGAAGAAAATATTAATTTAAGCCGCTAAAGTGACTTGTGAAACTAAACTAAAAAAATATATTGATCAGACGTACATGTGTCTTCGAGTTCTTTAAAAGAATATAAAAACTTCCGGTGTCCAAAAAAGAAAAAAAATGAATGTGACAAAAATCGTGTAATGGTTTCGTTCGCGATTTTTCCAGTTGCAGTCATAATAATAATAATAATAATAATAATAATAATAATAATAATAATAATAATAATAATAATAATAATAATAATAATAATAATAATAATAATAATAATAATAATAATAATAATAATAATAATAATAATAATAATAATAATAATAATAATAATAATAATAATAATAATAATAATAATAATAATGACGTTTAAGGAAAATACCGAGCGGGGAATTCGAAAAACGCGCCGATAAATAATAAATATGGTAAAAAATTTGTTACCACGGTAAAGTGACGAGAATGTCGAAATTCTACTCGTTCGCGGATAAAATAGAACGAAAAATATTAAACTACAAAATCTAAAAACCATTATAATTCTTGTTTTACTTATACGCGTACTACTACTATTTCCGTAACGCCGGCACGCCGCGACCTGAAACGGACGAGTTTTATTATTTCATATAATATGAATACCATACTTTAGTTATTACTTATACGTGCACGGGCACAATACAAAATTGAAACGTTCCGTTTGCGTTCAATCGTGTGCTGATCGTAAACGAGTTAAAGTTGCCGTAATAAATCGCCGTTCTTGGTGCATACGCCGCGTAAACGGTTAGATAAGTTGTTTGCTATTATTTATTCGAATCGTTCCGCGAACGTCACCGGCGTTTGCGATTTTGAATAACAGTTAGTAGTAGTATTGATATAAATCCGCGTTGATATACGTATATACGAAATAAATTCAAATATTCGAGAAAAAAAAACAACGCGTCAATAAAAAGTGTACGTATAAGGGAAAAAGATATCCATCTGTTTCTCGATCTGTTTCTGGATGGTGTTACAATATATTTACGGGGACGCGAACTCGCCGCACGACACGACTGAAATACACACGCATATACTTTTTACAGAGATCGATACGCGTATTTATCATTATAAATGCGTCGGATTCCGTCTACTTTCCCTCCCCTCACCAGACTATGAATAATATTATATGTATATGGCGAGAATATGTTATTGTACCGAACGAAATTCCAATCGCGAATCGAATTTTTATTTTTTATTATATATATATAAATATTATACACAATTTACAGTACAAATACGAGTACCATGTGAGACAATAAAAAAAAAATAGCACGGCGAAACGAGCCAACCATTATTGTAATGACATTTCCTATGATTCCAAACATTTATATATATATATATTTGTTGTTCTCTTTGATTGTTCAGGATGCAGTTGGTCTGCACAGAAATTACTCAGCTCTGCATGACGTCTTCTGAGGAGTGTCGGGAATAACTGTATTTGCTAGGATTAAATGATTAAGGTGAACGGTTGAGACGCGAACGCGGATACTCTTATTAGACATTTTACCGCTTCAACATGGACAAGTCGTAGGTATTCAAATTGGTTTGCGGAAGAATTCACAAATGAGCAGTTTAATGCTATTAATAATTTTTTTTTCATTGACTTTTAGTGTGTCAAGAGTTGGTAGACGGAATTCTAATATTGTAACCCATTGGCAAAGAACTATAAAGTGAACGGGGAAAGAAAAACTGTGTTTCGTTCGTTAAATTATTCGAAGACGGGAAAACACGCGATTGGTTTTTTTTTTTTTTTATTGGATTACAATATTATTAAATTCGTCGATGCAAAAAAAAAAAAAAAAATTGCGAAACATTAATTAACGCGATTTGACGTACATTATTATATCGTGTCAATCGCTTATTGTAAGTATCGGCGAATCCATTCGTATTCACTTCGCAATGTATTGAATCACGTCCATAAATATATATATATCTACATATAGGCGTGGAAATATACACGCATGACGAGACCGAACGGGAACATTTAAATATTTAAGTGCGCGCTGGCGTATCGAATACACAGACAGTTAGAGAGCTTTGCATATTATATAATAATATGTGCGACGAGTATATGAACAATTCCGACGAACATACACGCGACTGAAACGAATACTGTATTGACGTTTAAACTTTATTGTAATGTGTACGAGCACTGCTCATTTGGCTTTTATTTACGATTTGTTGTCACGAAACGCGGTTTTTATCTGTGTCGTCGTCGTCGTACGTATTTTCCCCCGTGGACGAGTTCCGTTTTTATACATTTTAGAAAAAATTTTCATACTTGAAAGCGAAAGCGCGCAGAAATATAATACAAAATCTGGATTTTGAGCAGTGTTGTTATTATTATTATTATTATTATTGTATGGCCGTTTTTTGTCGTCATCAGTTCCTCGAAGGATTCTCGACGCCGATAAACGATAAAACGAAAAAAAAAACGAGAGGATATCTTTTACATCTCCCCCCCCCCATAATGCAATATAACTCAATACAATGTCCTATATAATAAGATTGGGTGGATTTTACGCTGAGTTTTTCGGCATGAGTTTGGTTATAAAACCCTTAAAAAATGATTTAACGTAACACATTATAATAAGTAAATATATATATATAAAAAAAAAAACGAAATGAACGTGAACGATTCAATTACGATAACTGGCGAAAACAAATAAAAATCTCAATTTGTCGAGGAATTGAAAATATTATTATATACACGATTTAAAGTATTTATAAAAATTGTAATGTTTTTTGAAAAAAAAAAAAAATTTGAAGAAATCAATATAACCTAACACGATTCGTGGAGAAGGACTATAACTCCTTTAGCTCTCCCACACCCCCCCCTTGGTTATGCTATTGAATTACTATCACGTATACGTCGGATGGCAATATACTCGTATAATATATTATAGCGGGACATGATGAAATTAATGGCGAATATTCGATTATTGTGATAATTAAACGCGCTCTCGATCTCTCGCCTTCGCCGTCCTACCCAGCGGGGCCGCACATATAACACTCAGGGACGGATATAATACTTTAATTGTACCCGAAGACAGTGCGCATGGAATGTTGGGAGGAAGGGATTAACAACCGCCGCGACCATTTATCAACCGAACGAATACCCGGGCGAAGCGCGCTCCCTGCAAGTACGGCTGTCGTTCGAGGGGGAGGAAATCCCTTTTTCCGAGTACAGGGTGCGTTTTTTCAACGAACTATACTCAGCGCAGGAACTTGAAGGATATAGTCATAACGGTATACGAAGAAAAACAACATAGCTCGGGTTTTACAATAGTTTTTGAATCGGCGATCTGCACTTACATTTGCAAAGAAAAGAAAAAGATCCCAAAGGCAATCATAACGCAGTCTACACTGTAGTCATTCGAAATAGGTACACTGAAGTTAACTGAGGAGTGTACTTATTCCCGCTATACCGTTAATACAATTAATGCACGATTAGTGTTTTCCGAATATACCAAAATTATACAATTAGCGCTCAATCGCGGTATAAATTATTCACAAATTGTTCGAACGACACTCGTCGTCCTGCAGAGTCTTTTCTCTCATTCCTCTGGAGACGGAAAAAAAATTTCGCTAAAGGTATGCGCGAAACATGCAAAGTGTCAGGTCATTGATGTATGAGTTTCTATCTTTTCTACGTGGTAATTTTTTTTCTAAATAAATAAATATATTCGAAATTTGACTACTAGACGAAATACGAGAATGAATCCTGCAGTAGGGCGTAAACAAAAACGCATTTTGTGATCAAATTTCCTATATTATGAACTCAAGACCGTATTTAGTGTAAAGGGCAAGGTTCAAAGAGACAGCGTTCAAAGGGAACGACATAACATTCAATTTATAGATCACCGTCTACGAAAACTAACAGGTTTTAAAAATAGTTTAGCCGTAATAATAAATTTATAGAATTTTCCGTAACCAAAACGATTAATTATATATTAATAATAGACAGCCATTCGCAATGTATAGCGGTCGCGCAGAAAATTTAAAAAATGGATGTGTCGAGAACGAAAAAAAAAACTATTAAAAACCATTATATTATTTATCGTTGTATACGCAAAACAAAAAAGTACGTGTATTGTTTTTCAAATGAAACATTGTATATAGTTTTTGCTATAAAATTTAAATTAACATTATCAATATTCCCGCGATCCAAATTATTTATGACACGTTTTAAGTATTTACGTCTTGTAAATGTATTTTATTACATTTTATTATGGAAAAATAACACAATTCATGAAAATATCGTATAGATATTTTTGTTTTTTACTGCGATGTCTATAAACGGTCAATAATTGTGATGATTTATTGTGTTCAACGTAAACTGTAATAAATGTCGAAAAGGTAAATAGCGAAACAAGTGATAAAAAAAAAGCCACAACCACTGTCTAATAGAAAACACGAACTGGAAATAATAATATTTTTTGAAGAACTAGAAGAAAAAAATGTTTTTTTTTTTTTTCATCTATTCCGTGACATTTTTATACGGGCAACGCGTATGAGTAATAATAAAGTTTTCATCGGAATATAATACCGTTGAAGTAATTAACGAAAACTCTAAAATATTGTTAAAAAAAAAAAAAAAAAATGAACCTGATTGTACGGTAAATGTAACAACGTGTATGGGTAATGAGATCCGAACAACGACGAGCACACCGAAAAGGAAGTTTGAGAAGACTTTGGAAAAGAAATTTTAGAGAAAAATCTGTGGACCGGCACTCGGACGCGAGGAATTATCGAAGGAGTCGTATAATGACGTTGAGCTCTTAACATTTGATAGATATTGGTTCGGTATAACTATATAACTAGTCGGAGGCTACTGCAGTATAGGCCGTGTTATGCGTCGAGTAGAAAATGAGCGGCATTTTAACGGACGCCTCGGGGAAAATGTCACGCGGCGGGCCGAGGAAAATGTGGGGCATGCTGGACGTTGCGAATCGAAACGTTCTGGCGGTACAAGGCCAGAAACATTGGTGAAGACACTCGGGCAGTTATGGCCGAGAGAAGAAGAACGCGCGGACGTGCGTAATCAGTTACACAGTTATATAATCGAGTTATCAAGACGATTATTAAATTGAACTAGTTGAAAGCGTTATTCCCGTGACGCATCCTGTACAAACCAACGCGCATTTCCTCGTCGGCGTTTCGGCGGCGATCGCGCGTCGTCGTCAAGTATACTTATCGTCCTCGTCATACTGTTATTTTCGAAAACCCGGGCCCGTGCGATTGATTGATTGATGAGGTTCTCCTTAAGTGTACACGCGTACCTATGGGCGATGACGACGGTCGCGTGGACTCGCCGCGTACAATCGATACGGGGAAACGAGCGTAACATTTGCACAAAAGGAGAATTCGTCCCTAGTAGTACGCTGGATATTTAGAAATTTTTTTCTTCTCTCTCTCTCGCCGCTTTTTCTTCTTCTCGTCTCTTTTCTCTCTCTTCCACGGGCAAATATAACAAAAAAAAAAATAAATATCTTCCGCCTTACGCGTAATATTGCGCACCTACTCGTAACACAATTCGTATATATTGTATTGCGCTAAACGACGAGAGAATAATAATAACACTCGCTGCGAGCCCTCGTCGAAACGATGTCAAAGTATACTACGTAGATAAAATCATAGGGGACGCTCGAGAAAACGTAAACGAAATATTGACGGCCATTCCGCGCCGTCTGCTTTTCTTATTTCAGTTTAGTACAAATCGGTGCAAATCAACGATACGTGGCGCGACTGGTGACCGTTTTTGTGTATTACATTTCGTTTAAGCCGTTTGAACTCCGTTTTGAATTTCATCTGTTCTGCGTTCAAAAAATCCAAAATTAAATCGACGTTATAGAGGTTTTTCAGTGACTATTGGATCTCTGGGAAAAAAACAATTTTATTTTACTTTCGGTTTATTCAAAAATGATCACGCACTGGACGGCGAACGAGAAGACGGGGAACGCCGCGTTTTTACGGCTCCGAATAATAGAAAATACCCAATTGTTATTATAGAACGAAGGTGGTCGGGGAGGATTCGAACCGTTCTACCAACAATTATTCCACGCGTACAAAATATTTCGTAATATTTTTTCCGTTCGTGTGTGTGTGTGTGTGTTAAATAAGAGGGATTTCGGATCTCCTAATTAACGTTTCAACATTCAAAAACGTTTTCGTATCATTCAAATTTATTCGAATAATATAATATTAATACATCTACGCGTAATTATAATTATATAAATAACGATATCGTATTGTTTGTGTTATATGTTGCTAGATTTTCTTTTTCTTTTATCGCGAAACGTCTACGTTTAAACACGAACCGACACCCGTCCACCCTATAAAAAAATATTTCGTTGCGCCACTGGTGTGTAAGATGGAAATTTTATTGTTTTTGAAAATCGGGATACAACCGCTTGACATTCGACGAGTTGATATTACGGATGTAAGACTTTATCGCGTCGTTAATATCCCACTTGTTTTACACGAGTGAATTCGTAAGATTTATAAAAATTTTTATTAATATTTTTATAATTACACGAGCCGTAAACATTTTTTTTAATTGTTATCATTTTTTTTTTCGTACTTGAATATATATATACGTCGTAAATAATACGGCGGTAAAATAATGTTCGTTGTAAATTAAACGTAACCGTAAAAAAAAAAAAAAATGATAATTGCGCACACGAGCGATTTAAAAAATAAAAAATATCCTGAAAAAATGTGCCTTTGGCACAATTGCGAGATAATAATATAATATTTACAAAAGCGGCTAAATGCAAAGTAACGTCGGCGCGCGCGCGCACAAGTGCCCGCACACACACACACACACTGTAACGACGTCATAATTTATATAATATTTTTACGGTAATTTATCCGTTCAAACGTTTTCGTCCGCGGGGTTTATAATAAACATTTATAGTGTCTGAACGACATTATGGAAACAACGACGAATTATTTATTATAATATTAAATACTGGCCGCGTCGAAATGGTTTCCCAATTCACAAACGACAGATTTCTCTGGACGGTTCAATATCTAATTATTCGTTTCGTTTGACACAACCCTAACTGCGAGTTTGTGATTTGTACGCATTTTCAGATTTCCTTTTTCTAAACGATCGTATCGGTGAACGTTTCACGATGTTGTCACGATATTTTCGTAAATATTAAAATGTTGTGAAAAAAGACGAAAACAAATGTGCGAGCACAGTATAAAACACTCGTCCATATAAATACAAACAAAACGAGCATCTTTTTCCTCTGGAAATTTAACGATATATTTTAACCTCTTTTTCTTTTTTCTGCGCATAAACGCATATTTCATTTTGCGTTGCGTCGATTTCTAATGTTTAATCCGTTAAAACCTTATGTTAATAACATAAGTGGATTAAAAAAAAAAAAAACATGCAAATCTCCCCCTGGCGTCTTATGAATATACATAAATCCCCCCCGTATCGATATCAATTGTAAAATAATTATAACATTTTATTAAAAACAATTTTTGAAAATATTTAAATACATTGTTAATATTAAAATTAACCTAAAAACGTATTGGATAAAACCCCTAAAAGCGTGTGCGATATTTGATTAATTTTTTGTCGGTATAAATGCTTGTGGATTTCCCGTTTGTCGACGATTTTTAGATTTTTAATATTGTTTGTTTAATATTATGTGCAAAATAATAATAATAATAATAATATAATATCGCGCTTTTGGTGAAATTAACCGTATATAAACGTACGTGAATAGAAATACGCGGTCATAATATACACACGACGCACACGGGCACCCTTAAGCGCATTCGTATACTAATATTATATAGATCGCTTTCTGGTGCTTAAACCCCGAGGTTTAATAACGCGTGGAATCCAACCATCCATCATCCGAGTAAAAACGTCCGTGAAATACGAGTGTCTGAGATATTTCCAAGACAATATTATTAGGCGGTGTACAATATTAAATTTCGATAAATAACACACCGGCGCGCCCGTTGAGAATCCAGACGGAATGTTCGTTATTTGCAATGTTAAATTACGTTAAAAACTTCTATTGACGCATGTCGTATTACACTGTGTTGGGAAAGAATGACGTCGAAAAACAAAAACCTATTTTGTGCGACATTTTATTGGGAAACGGTTGAGTTATACCGAAGTAATGTAAATCAAAGCCGTAGAAACGATTCTCTAATCCAAAATATTTATATATATATATATATATATATTTAGATATTTTATATCTAAATTATATTAAATTAAATTATATTAAATTATATTCGATATAGATATTTTTTATGCTTACTGTTTTTTTTTTTTTAAAACTTATTGTTTTGACTCGCCGAACATTTGGAACTAAATAAAATATTTTTTTCCGGACCCCTAACATCTCGGGGCCCCAGAAAAAAAATCTTCTCAGCTTCCCTCTCACTGATTATATTCAATAAAAAACAACGAATGTGTTTGTCAAAAAACGAGTATTACGAGTAGATAGAATAAAATTATATTACGATGTCGGGCGACTGATGTTTAAAATTATTACGCGCGCTTTGCAGATTAGAAGACAAACAAAAAAAAATGGGGGGGGGGAAAGTTTGACGATTTTAATGAAAATAATTTTATTCGCATTGAATTGAAATAAAAAAAAAAAATTATCGCGTATTAATATTTCAATGATTTGTATCGTTTTATTGCGGTTTTTTTTTACGTTAAAACAGTGCTAATAAAAAAAGTGTAGCACTAAGTCAACACTCGAACGTTTTTAAATAAATAGTATTTTTTTTTTTAATAAATCTATGAATAATATATATATATATATACACGTCTCCGGTATAAACTACGCGTGAAATTGTATAATACGTATAAATTGTAGCGACGACGACGGACGAAAACTTTTACACAAGTTTAAGAGCACAATAAAGAAACTATATTATTGTAATTAAAATTTACTGAATCTATTTGCTATGAAAAAAGAAAAAAACAGTTACTCACATTTGCATATTTCGAAGAGAGAATTAAATAAATTTCCGTAAACTTTTTACAGCCTCTCGCATTTACATAAAACAACTCAAATAAGTCGAACAATTTTTTTTAGTCGGATGTACCTACCCCGGTGTTCTTCCTACGAAGCCATTAACGGATATACTCCATATATACATTTCTTGAAAGAAGTTTCGAAACGGCCCGTCACGTCTATATAGAAACGAGAATTCTCATCGTTAATATAATGTATATAATATTACCGTTATTTAAAACCCTGTACGGCTATTACTCGCTAGCGTTTATTTGCATTCGGCTTTTAAAATTGTAATTTCGAATAAGAAACGTAAAAAATCGCATCTCGCGCGTTTATAAACGAAATAATCGTACGGTCGAATTTTTCTTTTCTCACGAATTTATTATATTTTCGTTTTATATTTCATTAAATTTTCTACGTTTATTTCTAATATAAAATAAATACTTTTACGTAAAAAAAAAAAAAAAAAAAATGAATCGTACTGACAACATTGTCAACTACGTCGAATTTAACGCGGTCAGTAATACGACATCATAAATTTACACTTCACAAACAAATGTATAATTGTAATAACTAACCAGGAGGTTTTCCAAAACTCGAACATTTATACAAAGACGTTTTCGTACAACCGAGAAATTCCTAATATTATTATTATTATTATTATTATTTTCGTATACGGTATACTTTGTATATTTCGGACCGTTAAACGATTTTGGTTGTGCCGTCAATTTTATACATTCTATAATATCCAAAATTATAAAATCAACGGTTGTCATCAATTATTTACCGACAGGCGTTCGAAAAAAAATATATATATAAAATATTTAGATTTTTCACGAGTAATCCATAGAAGTGTTTTCGAACGTTTCTATGAAAACAACACACGTGTACATTTGAAAATTCTAATTTACATAATTATTATCATAGTCTTAAGTACAATAATAATAATAATAATAATAATAATGGTTACCACATTAAAAATAAAAATTCGTCGGATATTAAAAAGAAAATAATATACGAGTATAATACTATAGAAGAATAAAATACAGACGATCGAGGATTTTTTTTCGTTATCGATTTATAAAAACGTGGGACGTAGTTGCGAATTTACCTATATTATAGCCGTTTAACATATTTATTTATTTTTTTTTTTTTGAATAAATTATTACCATCGTAACGAAAAACATAGAAAAATTCTTATTTTAAATAAATTTAAAAAAAAAATTCGTATGACATGTTGAGAGGGTTTTTAACAGATACATTCGAATTACGCGTGTGTGAAATATTGTGGCCGCTGTGATTCGTATGCAACTACGTTTAAACCCCTTCTGTAATCGAATCCGTTTAAATATGATATAATATTTTATTCCGGACGAGTTTCACAAAGGGAATAATAGACGTGATGCGATGACGAGGGTCCTCGTGAAATTCGGATATACGACGAGATGCAAATAGAAGACGGACGGGGCACGAAAATTTCGTCTCGTAACGTAAATTTAAATATTTAATAGCGTATTAATATAATAATCGGGGCTCGGATTTCACACCACTAAAAACTACTGATACATATGCGCTGAAATATCACCCGAAGAGAAAAAAATTATAAACTATACAATAATTATGGTTCGCGCGCCTACGGGATATCGCGATAATTTAAAAACGTCTACAAATTGACTAAAATACTATATGAAATATTTGCGGACATAAGCGATGCGGATAATTTTTCTAATACCCAAAAACGAGAAAATAATGCTTAGAATACGCGATATACAATTTTATATTTGGACGAATCATTAAACGCATTGATCAAGATCAAATACCATTATAGCTCACTTAGCTATTTTAGATTCGGAGCTAAGCGACGAAACGGTTGGTACTGAAATTATATTTATTTTCGGACGATTTCGTCACGCGTTATTACGCGTTCCCGATCTAATTCGTACTTTATTTAAAACGTTTTATTTTTTTTTCGATTTTCTCGGTAATTTTTGAACGCGGCACACCGCGAAAAACTAATAAAATAATATTGTCCTTAAAGTCTTGCAATTCATACCGAACGCGTGACGTTGCGTTGTACATATCTAAACGTAAAAAACAAAAAAACAATTCCGATTTTGGGCTATTTACATATAGCAAATTATTAGACGTCGAACTACTCATGAGTGAGATACAACGAGTGTGGTTGTCGATGTCGATAACCGTTTATTTCATACGAAATGCGCGTTTTGTTCGAACGGTTTCGGACGCAGACAAACCGTAGTCAAACATTTCCTTCCTTTCATTCTTTGTTATTACCACTTCGAGTTTTCCGACAAATAGTGTGCCGGAACTCCGCTCAGAACCGTTCACTTGAACGCAACGATTTGCGCGATTGCTTTCAGATTTATGCGCGAATTAATGCGTATAACAAGTCGTTATTATAAAAGCCCGTAACACTTTGCATCCAATAGCGTTTCGCTTAAACGACGCCCGCGACTCGCCGCTACCCGTACTTACGTTATGTTTTTAAAATCTCTATTCGACAACGTACAATTTAGCGGACGCTTCGCTCGGTCCCCCAGTCGTGCCTGTGTCGGTCGAACACACGCGCTTACCGGCATACAGCACGAAATTAAACGGCCCCGCGTCGTGTTTTTCTCACTGACAAAAATGTGCGCGGTAAATATATAATAAATTCGGTTTTTTTTTTCTTTTCTTTTTTCGTTTTTAATCCGTTTTCGTTGTTAATACGCGCGCGGACGGGCGGACTCTATTTGTTATTCTCTCCCCACCGGAACGGGTCTCACATTGCAAAAACGTCCCGCGGCGGACTTTCGAGGACCGGCCGCCGAACGATTTATCACACGAGAGTCCCGGTGTACTCTAAGAGCGCGACGTACATCTACGTTCGTAACACGCAATAATAGTCCGAAAAATCCGCGGTTTTTCGCTTTACGAATAATAATCGGCGCCCGTTGCGGTGCACTTTTGTGCGGCGCATTTAATTTCGGAATTTTTTTTTATTATTATTAAAAAAAAATCCCTTCGTGGAGAACGATCATTCCGAATCCCTTTCGCTCACTGCCAACGCAACACACTCTCGCTGTTCTCTCGTACAAAACTACGCGCGCTATTGTCGACGCGTGTGTTTTGTATTTGTGCGCGTGTTTTTTTTGTTTTTGTTTTGTTTTGTCCATAACGTTCTTCGTACACGCGAAATTATGCGAAGCTGTAGTTAAGTACAGTCATTACGCATGCACATTGTGTGTGTGTGTGTCGTCGTGTGAATACGACAAACAACAATTATTTTTTTTTATATTAAATAGGATTTTTTTTTATTATTTTTTTTTAACGTTTTCACCGGCGAATACGACGATTTTGTTTGTTTTTCTTTTATATATATATATAACGCGCGAAAATAATTTACGAACTCTCGCGCAACAAAATAAACGTCCTCTGTAACTACTAGTGTTACGGGTACCCTGTTTACGTTTGAAAAACATTTACTCGTCGTTGTCACAACGGTAACATCGCAATAGTAAAATTATTAAATCATCGTCTGTCACTTCTTCGGTTTCGTCCGCGGTGTCCTTCGAACGCTCCCTTCACTGTGCCTCTTTCATTTACGTGCGATCTCTTACTGTCTGGTTTCTCGACCAGCCCGTGTGCTTCTCCCGTGTCCGGTTCCTCGTATTTAATCGCATATCGTATTTCTCCGATAATCGTTTATTTTTCTCGGTCCGTTTATTGGTCCTCATGACTGTCGGCGTCTTCTCAAGAACTGCTCTATTTTTTCATTTCCTATGGATCGCAGCAGGACACACACGCGCAAGAGACGACTGGAGCAGGTCTAATTACTGCGGATTATATCCGCATAACGCTGTATTTCGGATCTCTTTGCAGTGCACAAGCCCAATTTGTGCGCTCTTGAAAACGAGGTTGAACAATAGCGATTCTTACCCCCTGTTTGTTCGAACAGTAGGATAAATAATATCGTCATCGACTAAAATATATACAAAACCGTCGTATTTCAAACGATGAATTTAAAACTGTTGAAATTTCACCCGAAATCAAAAAAAAAATGTTCAAGCGGTATAGCGACATAGGCGCGTACCGCGGTATGTTTTCACAAGAAAACGTGTTTTTTTTTTCAGTCTCAAAACGAAATAGTATTCATAGTAAAAATCAAGCGCACAAAATAAGCTATATTACTTGTATAATACGATTTTAAGCCGACAACACTTAATTAGGCCCTTTACACGCGCTGGCACTTGCTCCGTCCGGGTCTTGCAAATGTAAAATATAACATTGTTTACGTATACGTATGTAAAAAAATATTTTGTATATTCTTCGAATCGTCAGCCCCGTTTCGGGCACATTAAGAATTCAAAAGTGTTCACAGAGACTGTGCGCGTATATATATATAAAATATAATATAATACATGTACGCATCGTGTATTGTGTGCTAAAGTGTATTTTATTATATTTTTTTTATTTCGCTTAACATTTCTCACCCGTTCTCTTACGTTTTTCGTCACACACTTATACACGTCCGTTTTACTCGTATTCAACGCCGCGTGGCCTTATACCCATCAGTCGAGCGATTTCGTCCTCTTCCACACACACACACACACAGCACAGCACCACACGCGCTACCATTTATTGTCACTGAATTTCTCCCTCGCATTTTTTCTTTTTTTTGTTTGTATACATCTTGTGATTTCCATATAATCCTCTTCGTGCGAAATACTACGCGTATTCCTAACTGTCAACGTCATTCGAGTTTACGAAAAACGTACGCGCACACCGCAACTATTTCACGCGCGATTTTTTTTTATCCGAGATCATTAAACTTTTTTATAGGCTTGACACGCTTATGAACAAACAAACGATTAACGATACATTTTAATAAAAATAATAAACAATTTATATATATATATATATTTGTATATTAGTCGAACACAGCGTTTGACCGAATATCCAACTATATAACGCGTTATTATACGAATATATCGAATCGATAACATTAAAAGTTTTGCTTCAGCACAAAATGTCGATAAGTTGTCTCGATCAGTTGACAACCGGAACTCCGTCAAGTATTTACACAAATTTCTAAAGAATTTTCTTCGAATAAAATCTATTCACTTTTAACTTGTATTGGTCAGGTGAACGTTTTTCGCCGCCCACCGGTTTCGGAAAAATCTGAACTCGTATAATGTACACGTCAATTCGTTCGCGTTATTGTAATTATTATTCACTCACGTTAACAGAATATTCGTGTAATAAAAACTATAGACTACACGTATTATACACCAAACGGTTTACACGTATTCGATTTGAATTTAAAATGTTTTCGTAATAAAACGTAATAAAAACCGATTAAAGCTATTTGAACTCTTATGCGTTTACAAATATATCGATTTAGACATTTTTTTGTTTTTGTTTAATTAAAATTTCTTTTTTTTTAAAATAAGCACCGGAATTTGTACAATATATACGCTTTGAATTTGAGAATACAATAAAAAAAAAATCCCTTTAAAAAAAAAAATCATTTAAATTTAGCATGAATGGACTCTTTGATATATATATATATATAGTGTATAGTTACGACAAAGCGAAAGTTTTTATTGGAAAAAAATATATATAACATAAACACGTATATACTCGTATATATATATATATAATTATATTGAAACGTGAATTTATTGTTTTAATATCTATTATTTATATTATAGCGTTTATAGTAAACGAAAATTTAATGTCAGTAAGTACGTATAATTGAATTTTATAAATAAAAATGTTTTTCTATTATTTAAAATACAATTTTTTATTTCGCGTTTTGTGCGAAATAAATGTTATTTATTTATTTATTTATTTTTTTTTTTTTTGTTATTTTAAAACGATTACTACCGCCGTACTTTTTTCCTATATACATTTTTTTAATTTATAAATGAATACACATTTGGAATTAAACTCGTCCGTTGTTTTCACGCCAAAAGAGATATACCTACCGTACGGGTTCAGACGAGGAGATTTTCAATATGCGCGTATTTTGCGAGAAAAAAAAATAAAATAGTTTTTCGTTTTTCAAACCGTATTACGCGTCACTTCGATTCTCTTCAAATATAATATACGGAAACCGTGAGTGCGTTTCGTTTAACTGTCGTCTCGAATCAATTTCTACACTTTACGTGGACCACATATATCGTTTTGTCCGAGACTTTTAATATATAACGCGTAATATCCGTATACAACGCGTATAGTGTTTGACTAGAACACTGTGGTAGAGAAAAAAAAATATATATATAATTTAAAACATATTACATACTGTGTAGACTTTTCGTATAGAAGCAAATCGAGGTAAAAATTATTGTCGAAAATCTAATTGAAATTATCATGCGTCAAGTCGTCGTCAGGACGTATAGAGTCGTATTCGTTTTTGTTCGTACGATATATTTATACTTTTCCATCGAGTATTTCGCATATAAAATCGGAAAATCTCTAATATTTACTGTATAATTGTTCGAATTTAAATAACGACTTCCTTTTTTTTTATTATTCCTCTAAAAATAAATGTGTATTGTGTTTCTGTTACTTTTGCCGAATACAATCTTTTACCAAATCCAATCGCCGATAAACGAATATTAGTTAACGCGTTCGTCGATAATAAATTACACGATGTAGCGGAGAAATAGCGATTCCATTGATCGTTTGAAACGGAAAAATTTGCATACATATTAATAATAACAAGACGATTCGTACGCGTAAGTGGAAACGAAAACAACGAATGTCTATAGTAATCTGCATGAAAAAAAAAAACAACAGAAGAAAAAAAATTTGTATTTTTTCAATACGTCACAATGGCGCGGAATAACGTTTCATAATAAATAATACTACATTTAATGTTTTAAACAACGCGCGCGATTTTTAAACCGAACGATTTTTTTTTTATTATTATTATTATTATTAGTAAAAGGAATTTATTGCCTCGGTGTTGTATAATATATTATTAATCAATAGTTCCGCTGCAGCCCTTCTATACACAGAGAATTGCGATATCTCCAATAATCAAATTTCTGGAGAAAAAGAACTTATCGATTTCCTATTACTATTACTGACATTTTTTTTTTTAAATAATAATACTTAAAAGCTATCGAAAACCTTCATTTTTACACTACTCAATCAAATTATTTTCACCGTATTTTTATTCTTTCGATATCCGTATTTTCATTTTATTCGTACGAATTACGGTGGATTATATTCATAAACGGGTAATTCTATCGCTGAAATTCCATAGGAATAATAATTATGGGGCAAATGTTTTTTTACAATGTAAAATACCGGTACACAGATATATCATATTTGAGACTCATAGACGTCTTTTGTAATGTTTTTTCGCGACGATTTTCATCACAGTAAAAGAAACAACACATCGTTTTCAAAAACCGTACTTACTTTATTATTATTATTATTATTATTATTGTGTTGGCGTTTCTCTCCAACAGCGGGTCCTACTCGTATTGACTCGTACACTGCACGGGACGTCGGTTTGCACTGCCGGCGCAGAAATATTTTCGTCACGAACCGCGACGCGTAGGTGAAATAGCAAATCGAACAACTCTTGAATTCGATAGAGAAAGAAAAAGAGAAAGAGAGAGAGAGAGAAAGAGAGTTTACTAAGACGATATATGTGTGGGAACGACTGACAACGGCAGAACTCGTGACAAATGCCCCGAAATCGCACGGAGGAAAAAAAAATGTTATTAATAACGTAATCCTTGCTAAAGGGATTGGGAAGAGGAGGTACGTAAGGTTTAACGTTTTTCGATATTAAAAAAAAAAAAAATATATATATATGTATCGAGAGACCCGTTCAGGAGTGTACACTGTCTCCCCCGCCCCCCCCCCCCAAAGTTATATTGTTAATAATACTTTCTGCGGAATTACATATAATATATATCTAATCGATTTTCATGTTCGTCATGAATGAAAAAAAAAAAAACGCCGACAGAAAAAAAAAAATATCACATAAGTTAACAAATACAATAATATAAAATGTCGAAATGATATTGAGAAACAATTTTTTTTTCTTTTTTCATACAAATTCTCGACGTGATTTCCTCGACGTATTATTATTATTATTATTATTCCTTCGTTTTTATAATAATAATAATAATAATAATAATAATAATACGATAAATTGCATATTTTTATTCAATGAAAACCAGGCCGTTTCGATATACGCAGGACTTATCGATCTCTCGCGCGCGACAAATGTCAGTTGGCAACGGCCGTTATAAACAATTCATAATACAACTTTTCCTATCGTTCGGTTGTTCCACGGACAAAGCGAATTTGTCGATCGTCGCCATACCTACTCAAACGTACGTACTGTGATATACACTGCAGCCACGTATATTGAAACTATACACACATATGAGTAAAGTTTCATCGGCAAACGCGGTCTAAAGTTCTGTATTATATTTCTTTCGGACGTGTTCGACTCGACGTATATACACGTCTCGTACGTTATACGGACTGGTAGTGCCGGAGAGAGTGGAACAAAAAAAAAAAAAAATTACTTTTAACCGTTTACGATGCCGGTGTAAAGTTTTACTTTATACGCGTAAAGCCGACGGAATGAATTCGACTGACAGTCGGACACGCGGTGAATTTTCGCCGTGTATATATTTTCGCCGAAGATTTCGGATTTCCGTTTCTGCGGTGTTTCGCATGTCCGCGGTATTTTATCCTCGGCCGTTCTTCTCGATTTCAAACGGAATTCCACGCGGTTAGTCATACGCGCTACACGGAAGTCACGTGGTAAAACGCGTATACGAAAATCGTCGAAATACACCGTCGTAACATGCGCGCAACAAATATTAAACGGTTGAAAATTATTATTATTATTATTATTTAACATGACTGCGCTGTAGACTTACCGGATTGAATTTATCAAAATCCGATACGACAAAAAAAAAAAAAATTGGATTCTTCGCGAATTAAATACATCGAAGTTAATTATTATTACTAATGGTGTAATTTTCCCTTCGATATTTAAACATCGTACACTAGTGATCTATGATAAATTGATTAACAACGTTGAATTACGGTTTGCGTGTATTGTTGGTTCTAAAATTGTATCGGTCGGTAGGCTCTCCGGAATTTTCCGTGGATTCCGTGGCTTCTGTGGATTTCGTTAAATATTCGGCTGACGCGTAAACTTTTTCCAACAACGTTCGGTATTCTCCGATATTCTTCGCGAAATCCACTGTTAAAACCACGCTTCTATGAAAGCAACTATTACTATATTATAGCGGAAAATTCTATATCGAGTTTATGTCTTCAATTTGTGCAGCTGTTCGTTAGAGAAAATGCACGTTTTCGTTTGGACCGAGCCAAACGAAACCAAATTCGACCATTTTCGAATTCCCGTTCGTCGCCTTGCGATAATTTTAAAAATAAGTTTCCCCGTCACCTACTGCTTGATCGTCTACGCCGTCTTTTCTCCCACTCGTCTCGTTTACGCGTTTTTGTTTTATTTCATGATAATAATAGTTTGTTAATAATCGGTATTTTAACGGGATAGGAAATTTGAAATCCGGGGGCATTTAGAGTCGAAAATCTACTCGAATAAAATTATTCATTACGAATACGGTTCATTACGGTTCAATGCAACAAATTTAGAGTTATGAAAAAAATTCCGTTTTCTCCCCCGAGATCAGCTGTTTGAAAACATTTGGATGTTCAGATGCATTTTTTTATGTAAAACATTCACTAATCGTTAATCGTTGTCTGTCAGTATATCAAAACGTATATTATTCTTTTCTTTTTATGCGTGTAAAAATAAAATTCCTATTTTTTATTTCATATTTTATTGAATTTAATTTCTGATTTTTTTTTCACGCACACTTTCGATTTTTATTATCATTTTTTTTTTCTTGTATATTTTGCCAATTTCACCTCCTATAACTTCTCATCCCTACCGATGACAGTTCGATTCTTCGATTCGACGACGATATACCGTATGGGGGAGGGGAGATTTATGGGCGGGGTAAAAAACCGAGTCGATTTTTATATTCGTATGTACGCAGTTGTGCGAAAAAAGAAAGAGAAAAAAAAGAAATACGTAAACTAAAAAATATATACGAACGTTTTACTCGTAATATTATGTATATATATATATATTCCTTCGGGTTGTCCTCTTTAAGTGTTCCTTTCAATCCACGTCCCTTTGCAGGAGACATATGCGATCGGAAAACGCACAATACATAAATGATATTATACATGGCACACGCTCATATTATAATATGTGTGCTTCACTCACTGCAGTGCGCACACAGCGCTTATTTTACAACCGCAGTTTATTTCGGCCATATAAGAAACCAGCTCTATGAACACGGTCCATTTTCGTTTGATTAATGTAATCGTATTTTGTCATATTATATGTACGAGTATTCGGCCAAACGCTGTCGTATATTAATGGAATACATTATTCATGAGGCCCGTGGTCCCCCGTGCAGCCTTTTTGAGCGCGTGCAAGGGACATTTATTATTACATGTATTATTTTGATATTTTCAAAAACGAAAGAAAAAAACCCTAAAAAAATGCTCCGCTCCCCCCTCCGGTAAAAATCGAAACTCCTTATACTATTTCAATTTATATGCGTCTCTTTCAATTATCGAAATTTCACGCCTATTGGCCGACAGCTGTTGATACAGCGTTTTTCCGCGTGAACTCAATTATTATCACCTCCTTCGAAACGACTTAAATACACTTGCAAAGCCGTGCATTTACCAAATAGACGAATATCAAATACTCCGTTGTCTTTCGCTTTAATCCATTTCGTCCATTAATATCTCGTGCGATTCAGGTGCGATCCTTAAGTTTTCCCCAAAATCTCCGCCTCGATATAGTTATTACTTGTCGCGAGGCGCTTAAAATTTCGCGTTTCATTGTGCGCATAACGGTGTGACTTCAAATTATCCGACGCCTTTGAAGGGTTTATATACTACGCATTTGTCAGGCCGACATTGGAGTACGGATCTCGGTTTTAGCGCAGCTACGATCGTCGACTCGAAAGGGTTCAACGAAAATCCCTCGAGTTTACCGGATGTTTACTCAAAATCGACTCGCACTTATTTTGACGACTACACTCCCTTCGTCCTCAACGCTTTAGCCGATCACGTATAGACAAGTGATTAAATGAAATTTTTCAATTAAAACATTGACTCGTAACGGTAAAATTTGGCCTCCTCTACATTGTATAATATTATTATTTAAAATGTTTTTACTTGATTAATCACAATTGAGTCGATTTCTTTTCCTTTCCACTAAGTCTCACATAAAAAACCAACCGCTCCGTCGCCTCACGCTAATTCTCCTTCTCATATGTTGATGAAAAACAATGTAATAAGGCTGAGCTTTATACGACAATAAAGCCACAAAAGAAATAAAAAGACGAATTACACTAGCAAAGCAAGCTTTCGAGAAAAAACAGACAATTCTTTCAAACAAACATCTGAGTATACATTCAAGAAAGAAATTCATAAAAACATACATTTGGAACATTTTATTATATGGTTGTGAAACATGGACGATAGGAAAGTATGAAAAAGATAGACTGGAGGCGATGGAGATATGGATGTGGAGGAAAATTACAGCTGGATAGAACATAAGACGAATAAAGCAGTATTGGAAGAGGTAAATGAGAGAAGAGCGTTAATGAACACAATAATGAAAAGGAGAATAAAGCTAATTGGACATCTGATAAGACATAACGAGTTCATCACCATCATCATGGAGAGAAAAATAGACGGCAAAAGAACTCGAGGAAGACCGCGTAAATCCTTCTTTGAAGAAATCTTCCTTTGGATGGGCTTTACCTCTTACCAACAATTAAAGAAGACAGCAAGTGTCAGACATGAATGGATACAACGACAAGGCTTGGCCTTTAAAAGCTGATGATGAAGGCTGGAGCTACACCACGCGTTTTGTCGGTTACCGATGAACAGATAGGTAATTGAACGGCAATAGCCAAAATACAGACTATATTTAAACGGCAAACGCGTTATCGCGATCACATTAAACAGATTCCCCTCCGTAACCGGCGGGATACGTTCGTTGTTTCCCGATACCGATCGATACGTACAGCAGAATGGAGTTTATTTATATTTCATATATTAGGTAAAATAATATTTTAAATCATAAAGAATTCGCGCGATTTTCACCCCGGATTTCACGTGTATTCATTCGGCAAACGCCATAATGTGGCGGCCCATGCCTAATCTAATAATTTGTGTGTTTTTTTTCAAATTACTCAAATATCATCTCGGCGTCCATATCGCTTCGTCCACAAAGATTATTAAATTATCGATCGATCGTTTGAGCGCACGCGGCTGTTTGCCAAGGTTATCACGGCGGTACACGCACATCGGATGGTGTTGGTTTACTCGATGTGAAAGCCAAAAATTTATTACTTATTGACTTTTGATTTTAATAATGTATATTTATTACAAATCGTTATTAGTCCGCCTTATTAGAACGAACAACAATGAGTTTTGTTCAAAAATATACGTTTTTTTTTTTTTTAAATTAACGGCATCCACGGTGCTGTGCGAGTGTCATGATGATCTACTAAGCGGGCGGAGGTTTTAACGTTTTACCAATATTGTTAATTCGGATTTCAACGGAACGAATAAATCACGTTGTTCGGAAAAAAATTCATAACATTATACAACGGTTACGTCATAAACTATTCTGAAATACAGTTAAAAATGCGAAAATTGTTCTTGTTCCTTAAACGAATGCGTCGACAATATTTTTTACCGTTTATTTGGCAATTTTATTATTTATTTATTACTATTATTATCATTAAGTGTAAGGGGATTGAAAGCGAACATTTCCTCTCTTCGTCTTACACACACGAAACGTAGCGAAACAAACGTTTCCTACTTCCAACGTACCGATCGACCTAGTGGTGCGACAAGACATTTTTAAACAGATTTGAATTCGTCGTGAATTTCGTTATAGAAACGACTTTCTCGATTTTTTCATTTTTTCCCCCTTAAGAGATCATTAAAAATTGATTTTTTGCCATTTTTTTTTATTTTAAAATTGTTCGATTAATTTTTAAAGATTCGCGAGAAAAAATTTTAAAAATATGGGAAAATCGAGTAGACTTGACGACGAATTCAAATCCGTTTTCATATTTCTTATCGCATCATTAGATCGATCGGTACGTTGAAAACGTCTATTTTGCTATGTTTCGCGTGTGTAAGACGAGGAGAGAAAATGCCCGTTTTGAATCCCTTAAGGAAACCACAGAGAAAAACCGAAAAACGTGTATAAATAAAGTATCAAACGCGCTACTGGAAAGCGTGACGGGATTAAACACTTTTCCGGACAGTCGCACATTTCTAACTATGTTGTACACATATTGTAATTTTAAAATAGTTTTTCACGCGCCTGCAGGTCTATTTAGTGTTTCAAAGGCAGTGGTGTCGATACGTCGTTTTCGTATTTCGCAGTTCGTATTAATAACGTTATATTCATAAAAAAAAAAAAAAAAAAACGATAACCGGAATATCGAAAAAAATCTATCGCTCAAAGACACCACATAAATACTTTAAAAAAGCGTTTATTTTTTTCTCAAAATACCTATAAAAATACGTAAATTTTTTTTCGGCATACGAAACGAATTAACTACGTAAGTCGGAATGCGAGATTTTTCGTCGCGCGTCCGCTATTTATGAAACATACGCTCAAGCGAAATCGATCGTTTGTTTTCGCAGTTCGCATCGTCCGCCGTTCCCCGCATCGTCTTTGAATGTTCTTCGGCTCCTTTCCACTTGTGTCCTCGCCGACTGTCGACGGTTTTTCACGATTTCCAGGGCATAGGTTACGTACCTGGTGGGTTTAGCGCGTCCTCACTTGTATTCCGTTATCTTCGAACACCATTCCTAGGAGCACCGTGGCGATGTACCAAGAGCGTTTTACTCCAAGGATTAGCATTTTTGAATATATATATACGGTCGTCGTTTTTTTTCTTTTTACCTCAATGGAAATCGATTAAATGGATTTTCACTGTCTGTTGACTGTTATTGAGAAGAAGAAAAAATGTTATACCATCGTTTTTATTTTTTTTTAATATTTTCAAAATTCTTATTCCAACACACTCCGCAGTAGGCGTGCAATTTGAACTTTTAAACCGCTGTGCCATCATCATAATCGACCTGTGTCTGCTCGTATAATAAAGTTTTTTCGACGCGTGTCTGCGCGCGTCGAATTCCCGCGTATAATAGGACGTTAAATTGCAATTTATTTATTTATTTATTTTTTTTTTTTTGCTCGTATAACGTATTTCGTACGTACGCGTTGAGAAGAGAATACGTGTTCCTTTTACGCTATCAGAAAAAAGTTCCGTTTTCGCATACGCGCCGGTATGTATGCCTGATTTACATTTATGTGGTATTTCGTGTACGCGTGCAATATATACGCATATATTACACAGTTTATTTCGTTATGTAAAAAAGTAAAAAAGAAATAATTGTGTACACGACGCGTCGCGCGCACGATATAAATGAGAAATAATAATAATAGGTATTAGTTTTTATATCGGGTTTTTTTTTTTTTGCTCTTTTGCTCGCGAATTACTCGTACGGGTTACGGCGCTACGGCGGAATATGCGAATAGTAAATGTCCGTACAATAGCGAAACGAAATTTTTTATTTTTTCATAAATTCTGCGTGTATATAGTGGTTTATAATTGCTCTGCGTCATCGTCGGATAAAAACGTCTGTGTTAAATGGTCGGGTAATAATCGGTTTTTGAACGCCCGAACGAATAGACGGTTTTTAACGCGTTTTTTAACGTCGTTTTCTTTTTAATGTGTGTACAACGAGAACGAGAAACGAGACGAAATTATTATGTTTTTTAACGAAAAAAAAAAACACACGATCGTGTTTTCGTCAAGTGAATACGACAATACTACAGTGGAAAACATGACGACGAAGTGTGCGTTTGTGTTGATACGAATAAACTACACGTACACGACCAGACGTCCGTTCTAATGCGATTTATCGTGATATATCGAGTCGAGTAGATTTCTTGCGGCCCGCAAAAACGCGTAACCCGAAATATTTGTAAAAATATATATGAATATAATGTGTACATATATAGAGATATTCTCGCAGTACAAAACGGTGTATGCGAATAATCTTCTTTTTTTTCTGGTGTATATTACCGTAGTTTCTATAATATGTTTTTATTAAATTGAAATTTATAAAAACACTCGAGTAAAATCGAACGAATTTAGAAAAGTTTTTTCGCTTTTCGTTACGTTTTAGTAAAAAAGAAAAACCGCCTCGTACAAACGGCCGATCGTCTAATACTGTCGAAATATGCGACTTTTTTTTTTTTTTACGTTAATCCATAAAAATAAATAAATCTATCTACTCGATGCATTTTCGTTCCAAATTGATCATGGCTGGACCGAAAGCGGATATGTGATTTTTGTATAGTTTATTCGTCTATCGAAAACTCGCTGTGACTCGATACGATATTTATTGAGTCCCGAATTCTTTTTTTTTTTTTTAACTATAGCAGGAACACGGGAACGTGGTCGAGACGGTGAAATTCAATTAGAAATCAAATTGGAAAAAAATCAATTTTATTTATTTTTTTTTTTTCTGTAATCAAATCGAAATTCACATATATAGAAGAAACATTTACCGTGTGCACAAATTTGTTTTCCTATATAATTAAAACGTATGGAAAACAAATAAAAAAACACAGTCCGATTCGTACGGATATGATTTACGACAATTAAATTATTCACGATACGCCACGAACAATAATTATCGCAATAAACGCGAGCGTGTACGCAAATATTATTTTACACGGCGACTAAATAACATCGAAATATATTTGGAGGAATTCAGCGTCGCACACGTTATTGAAACGTACACCGTATATTACTGTATTATAATAAATAAATAAATAAATATATATATATACTGTGTATTGTGTAAATACGGTAGCGAATATAATAATATGTATTACGAATAATAATTGATTTGTTGTGCGAAACGTCACTGATTTTGAAATCCGTCCGGAATTACACACGAGTCCGTGTGTGTGGACTTTAATAATAATACTCGTGTACACTATTGGAAACGTCATAATGTATTATCGATTACACTCGTGATGTACACCAGTAGTGCACGGGGCCGGAAAACGCTTTCTTGAAAAGTGTTTTTTTTTTTTTTCACAAAAATCCTCTTATTTCCTATTTTTTTTCTCGCTTTATCACGTTTTCGCTTAAAATGTTTTTAATAGATTTTATATTTTCGTAAGAACCGCGGTGTCGAGCTTTACGCTCGTTACTTGTCCCGGGAATTGCGATAATTAAATTTTTTATTTTTTTACTCGGATTGATATTTGTGTTACTAAATAATACAATCGCAACGTATTTAACTGAAACAGTGTATTAGTGTCGATATATATGTTGTCCCGTAACACTGAAAATACTGATCATCAAATACGAATCGGTGGAGAAAGAAAAAAACACACGTCAAGTGGAACGAGAACGCGGGTTTAACTCGATTTTCAACACAATATTGTTATTATTATTATTATTATTATTATTATTATTATTATTATTATTATTATTATTATTATTATTATTATTATTATTATTATTTTTTACGACGTATTATCGATAAATTAGTTTAAAACAATGTCGTCGGACGTGAGTCCGTTGAATGAAATTCGTTATTACGAATCATCGTTACAAACCCGGTTCTGTCAGAAACCGGTCGTTCTATTTCCGAAACTGGAAAACATGCAGCCACGAAACGAGAGAGTATTGACGAACGATGTCATCCAACACAATTACGACGTGTCGAAGAGTAAATTAAGTTTAATTTAAATTAGTTAAGTTAAATTAGTTCAAATACATCCGTTGGAAGGGGAGATTTTTGAAAAATAAACGTTTTCTTCCTAACTCGTTTATTTTCTTCTTTTTTTTTTTTGTTTTTTTGCACGTATATAATTCGTACGGATTCGTCGATGATCCGTGATCAACGGATTTTTCGCGATTTCTCGAGACGCGAGACCGCGCGACAAATCTGAACGATTTGTCGCGAGAGAATTTCAAAACGATTTTCGACACAGACGGGGTGGAAACATACATCAGAGTGTGTGTGTGTGCGTGAACCATTTACAATATTAACGTTGCTCCGGCATTTGTCGACGGCAGAGCCGAGAATATTTCAGAGTAACGCGCCTGCCTCTACTCGTCTCTTGAACGTCGCCAGCAGATTGCCGCGGAAACCGAGCGTGTGTCTGTGCAATTCGTCGGAAAGTCGAAAATTGTCTGAACGACGCGATTCGGAAAATGTATTTCATCGCGGTACACGCGCAAAAACCGTTTTACGAAATATATAACGGCGGCTAAAACGCAGAGACGCGATTATTGTCCGAGAGAATCGTACATTTTTTTTTTTTGTTTGACAAATTTTGAAAAACGACCGAAAATTTTGAAACCACCTGCAGTGTGTGTGTGTGTGTGTGTGTGTGTGTGTGTGGTATCCGGAAAAAAGCGACGTCCCCGCCCGGGCTATATCGCATAAATAAAATATTTTTCCATACAAATGCATCACACACACGCTATTGTGACGAGTGAGATTCGCGATGAGAATTTTTCTTTTCTTTTTTTTGTTTTCTTACCGAGTGGTACAATGCGACTTTTACGAAAAAAAAATTCGTGAACGTTTAAGAAACGATTTTTCATTTCAAAAAGGACACCGAAACAATTTGCGAAAATCGAAAACGACGTTTTGTGACGCACAATTATTATGGGAATTTAGTAGAGAGAAAAAAAAATACCGACAACTCGAAAGAAAAATTTAAAAACGACGATCGAAAATTTGTCGGTAGATCATTTACAACGATCGAATTAATTTATCGTTATTACGGATATTTTTGCGTGGTAACTGATTAAGTCCAATAGTTTTTATTACAAAACGCTAGATTTGTATTTCAAGTGTCCTCCGCGCATAAACGGGTGACCATCGCGCGGTGTTTGATTTGGGCACGGTCATTTTGAGTTATATCTATTAAATATTTCAACGTCACTGATTCCGTTGTAAATTATGAAACGCTCGTCGTGTATTTATTTTTTTTATAGTTTTACCGCTCGCGAATAAAATGAAACGTTTTGTTTTTCGTAGTGTTATCAGAACGAAAACGATATCGATTTGACCGATTCTTTATAATAACCCGTGAAAGAATATAAATACGTGTAAACAATATTTACGGAATAAAATTTTTGTGAAAAAAACCGCGTGTTTCTTTAATTTTGGCTAGAATTTTTTTCAATAATAATTATTGAACGCCCAAGCCACAAATCAATACTTCTTCCTCGAATATAAACTAATTATCTTCTTTTTTTTTTTCTTTTTCGTTATTAAGTACCGAAATTTTAGTTATAGTTATTTAACTATATATATAACTTTTTGATTATCTTTAATGAGTTTATAAAAATTTATTATACAGCTTATTTTTATACAAATCTCTTTCCAATCGATTTCAGTCCATTTAAAAGATAAAATGTTATTGTTATAGAAAGATAGTGAATCGAAATATAACGTTCTAGTAACGCAATAAAATAAAGTTCCAGTTGTCAGTGGTTTAATTATAAACCACCATTTATAATATGTCGGCTGTCGAAGATTTTGAAAAAATAAACGATAGGATCTATTAAAAATAACAATAATAACAATTGCTATTATAAAAATGAATTTTTTCCTATTAATACACCCACGAAATTTTAAAATTATAAAAAAAACGCGTTTTTTTCCCCCTTTTTTTTTTTTTTTTAGAAATTTCATTTTATCATTTCGCGGTATAATCATATTGAAAGAAAAAAAACGCTGTACCGTAAAATGACATCGTGTAAGGTACACAGAACTATAAATTAAATTGAATACGGCCCGATAATCGTGACGTATATTAATTATTATTGTTAAAAATGTGTCACTTTGTAATTTTTTTAAACAGATATCGCGCGATATTCGTCGAAAAAAAATAACGCATTATAATATTCGTAAAGTATATTTTTTTTTTTACGTTTCCTAAAAATTTCAATATTTATGTTACTCGTCTCGTAAACGAATAAATTCCTATCGTCGGGATGTCATCCGATATATATATAATGTGTAAACATATTCTTATACCAGTTAAATTGATTTTCTTTGCGTGGTAAAAAAAAAAACTGTTTGCTATCGCGTAAACACACAGAAATAAAATTCGAATCGATTTTTCCGTAAAATTTCATAATTTATCGTTATTTTCTTTTTTTTATCGCCACAGTTATTCCGATATTTTCTTAATATTCCTTACAGTTATCGCCAATACAAAAGTCTCCGAAAGACTGATTTTTATTTATTTTATATCAATCGCATAATACATTAAAATATATCGTAAACGGAAATCACTCGGCAACAGATCGTATTTCATTAAACTGTAACGCCTTTTTCGATTATTCCTCGTTTTTTTTTTTTTTCTTTCGATTTTTATTCGGAATTTTGTGAATTGGAATATTTATTTTATTGTTATACACGTATACTGCGGTAATGTAAATAATTTAATAACGATGCGTTCAATCGCACATATTCCCAGTAAACTTTATAAATTTAAACGCGACGATAATGTCGTCGTAACGGATTATATATTTTATATGTTTACGTTTAGTTTTACGACGAAATTAAAATCGTAATTTTATATGAAAAAAAAATCGCGAGAAAAAAACACATACAAAACACATTCGAATAAAACACCTCGAGCAAAATTTAATAATAAATACGATCGAAAACAACGGCTATATATTATAATAACGTCGCAAACAAATACGACTATTATTATACTATTAAACCATCACACGTGTTGTAATTATTTATTTCCTATACTTGCCTTCTCTTGCTATTCTTCATCTATGGAACGTCGCGGAGTGGACACGATATTTTCGTTATTTTGAGTGCGTACACGCGAACGCTATGCTGCGTATATTATACCGCGCGTGTCTTTGTGTCTTGTTGTGAACGGCCCGGTGAATGATATCAACGCTGAAAAATTATAAAACGTAAAATTTACTTTTTAGAAAAAAAAAAAATTCTATAAAACGTACGCTCTACGATATTTCATTCGTATATCCACAACGAGAACGAAGAAAAAATAGAAAATATTTCATATACAAAATAGCTATCATACATAGCTGTCATCAATACGCTATAAATATATACGCGCGAATGTAACGAAACGGTGTATTTGGTGCATTTTACGTTTTCGAATTCGATTCTGGTATTCGGCCGAATAACAAAACATTTCGTACGAATTACAAAACCGAAAATTCAAAGTGCCGATAAAAATCGAGGAAATGTGTTGTTTTATTAAGTTTTATTCGTTTGCGATTTCGTTTTATACGCTACACAATAACGGCACGTCAGCGGAGTACTGCGCCGCTGTACGAATCACTATCTTCTTTTTTTCCGTCCCGTTGCTTTAAATTTTAGTCTTATGTAAACGATATAAATGTTAATGTACGTTTATTACGAGTAAAAGAAAAACGAGATCTCGTATAAATGTTAAAATAACGAACAATTATGAAACTATTACAGATAATAAATTGAACGACAACGATATCGGTCCGGTATATTTTCAAACAGAAAAAACACCTAATCATTAAACATTATTTGCGAATTAAACGCGTTTTACACGACGGAGGAGAAAAAAAATTATATTTTTTTATCTTCGCAACGCGTATGTAACAATATAATGTAAAATAAACGGACTCTGCTGTATTGTATATGAATTCAAAATATCTTCCATATCCATTATTAGTGTAAGTACAAGAGATTTTGTGTAGTTTCACTTTTCGACAACTCGTACTCGTTTTCTGAATACTTTTATTATTATTTATCCAATGATTGATGTAGTCGGCGTGGAACGATTCTTTTTAGCGGATGATTGGCTGACAAATAAAAAGGAAAAATTAAGTAAATCATCAACTCACGGTTTCAAAACGTGCGCAATATAAAACACTCGGATTTTTTTTTATTCCGTAAATAATATTATTGTATTTTGGATGGAACACTATTTCAATATTTTTCTAAATAATTTTTCTTCCGTAAATTAAATTCGATTTTCGTTTTTACCATATCCCCGCCGACTGAAACAAAACTCAAACAAACTTTACTAAAACAAACTTCAAAGGTATTTTTTGTTCAATAAACGTTAAACGTGTTGATTTTTGGTAATAGTTCATGTAAAACGATCGATTTTTTTTTATTATTCGACTACAATGAGACATGTGTTGTATTCAAACTTTTCCCTCTCGGATATTACACTCGCCACTATTGAATACGAGTACATTACGCGCCATAAATAATCGGTATTCGTATGAATGTCGATTCAACTTTCTATGCGTAGTGTTGCATCTCACTTCGGGACTGCGATTATTCTAATGAAAATCATATTTAAAATAATCCTCCGATTTCAATACGAGTTCTGTATTGAACGTTACGTACAATTCATACAAATACCGAAAGAACGAATCCAGGTATAGGGTGAAGAAGCGAAAATATTTGAAAATGTGAGACGATTGTGAATTTCCACCCAAATACTATTTAATATGTGTACGTTGAGAAAGCGATGGAAGAGGTAAAAGATGAGGTACAAGTGAGAAAGAACAAAAATAAAACGATAATAATAACACGAAGCGGCAAGTTAGATAGGAATAAAAAGCTAAACATAAATATTAACACCGAATCTATATGTGTATATGGAACGAGTACAAAACTTTTGCATTAATTTGGCAGTAAAATAACAGACGTCGTCGGCAGAAGCGAGTCGGACGAAGTAAGTAGGATTGCACGAGGAAAAAGAGCTTTTCAAAGTAAAAACCGATTACTGACCACCAATAGCGTTGAAGGATTAACGCTAAGAAAAACTTTATATGAAAATATACGCATGAAGCTTAGCATTATAATGTATGAGTGCGTGAAGCCTGGACAGTGAGTACTGCGGTCGAGAAAATCGTTTGAAATGCGGTTGAGATGCTTAATATTTCGTGTTGGTGTAGTAGAGTAAAAAATAAAAAAGTATTCAGATGAATCGAGAAAAATACAATCTTTCAGAAATTATTAGAAATAGAAGTGATAACGTCGTAATAGTTTAATGAAGATAAAAATCGGAAGGGGTAAACCCGAAAGTACAGAGTATATAACGTAAATTTTGAAGGACATGAACAATTAAAGCTATCTTCAAAAATTGAGTTTTGACAAAGAAACACCGAGAGATTAAAAACCGAAATAAGAAGAATAAATCGAGTAGATTATTTTTTTTTTTAGATAATTTCATTAACATCTTAATAGGTTTTCATCTCTGCGTATATGAAGTATTAACCGCGTTCGGATCCCATTTCGATGATATTATTAATTAAGATTTATTTATTATAATAGCGCCGGCGAGCAAATGTATTAATTCCTTTTCTTTCTGTATTTAATTCCATTACAATAATATATACTAATATAGTTTTATAATCAGTAAAATTGAAAAGCTATACTACATCGTCAACGAATATATTTCAACTTATACAAAAACGATTTGAGTTCCGTTCTCATTATTTCGATTAAAAACATATATATATACGATCTCTCTTCAGGTCTTATATAACTGGAAAATTTAAAAACAATTTAAGTTTTCGACGGCTACACGACGTTCTTTTGAATGTACTCGTATAATAGCTCGTATAATTTATTTTCACGTTATTAAAGTTGATGTAAGTGGATCTCAGAGAGATTTTCAGTGAAATAATATCCGAGTGAGTCATCGTGTTTAAACAATTCGTTAGTGATTATTATTGTTTTGTACAATAATTGTTTTCTTTTTCTTTTTGAGTCGAATAAGAAAACGGAAAAAATTTGTTTGTTTAAAAAATATTAATATTAAACCAAAAAAAAAAAAAAAAAAAAAAGTTTGTTAATGGTTTCAGAAATTTTTAATAGGAACTATGAAATAAACAAAAAATATATATTTTTTTTTTCTAATCGTTTGTTTGTATACTTATACTTTTTTTTTTTTAATATCGTAAAACAATTTTCTCCCTCCTCATTATTGATGATGAATAAATTATAATATTTCCCGTGATTACTGTGAAATATTCATACGTGGCAATTATGTACGTTTGGATTAGTTTTTGAGTGGCTGAGTTCAAGTTTGTCAGGGAAGCAAATACGGCACATATGGTACGCGTGTCGAAAATGGAACAAATCTCAATATTATCGAAGTTTCGCAAAAAAAAAATATGCAGATTTATTTATTGAACTCGGTTGTTTCCGAAGTTTCATATCATGTAGCGCACCGACGTCTATAATATATTATAACGCTATTGACGAAAACTTTAAAGTATTAGTCGTTAATCAAAAAACTATCGTCAATTGTGAATTATTCTCACTCAATATATATAGTATATATATATATTTTTTTATTTAATATTTTACAGTTGCGTTTTAAAATAATAATGTTTTTTTTATTATTTAAAAAATATGCGAATTTATGTAGAGATTTCAATCGACGGGTGTAGAATATTTTATATAATCGCGTGTAATAACATTATTGACTGATAAGAAATTAAAAAACAAATGAGATTTCGATATGAACGCGATCGATTGAGCGTATAAACGCAAAGCTTTTAAATCAACGAGTTGAAATAGTTAAAAATCCAGTGAGAAGTCATTCATTTCTCAATAAATGAGATGAATTATTATTTTAGTGTAAACGAGTTTCTTTTTCATTCCAATGTAATGTGAACCCAACGGGAGTTGTTATTCGAAATCACAAAATTAAATTTCGTTTTATACATAATATACAACACACGCGTAATTCTTGTCATTCTGTTATCGTGATGATAATTATATAAATAACTCAATAATATACAGGTGTTGACGAGAACGGATACTTTACTGAATATCGTGCGACTTAAAATCATATTTATTTTTTAATAAACTTGCGTCAAGACGAAGTTTCCTTTTTTAACCCGATTTTCAACAGTCCGACTTAATAAAAACCTAATTGTATTATTACTATTATTTAAATTAAATCAATTTAAAACGAAATGTGACTCTTCTGGCTACAAGTGTATTAACGCAAATGAACGGTGTAATTGAAATTGTTTGAAAGTCGATTCGAATACGTCTGTAATATTTTTAATTCGGCGATATTTTGCGAGAAAACGCGTATAAAACCGTTTGCGAGCGCCCGCGTCTACAGTCGAGAAAACGACACCATTACAATGTGCTCTTATGTATTTTTTTTTCGATTTCGTCTTATTTACGTGCACATACGTATGTATTAAAATATTTTGCGTCTCGTGCTTACTATAGAAAGACGTCTCGTCGTGACAGATTCAACTGCAGCGGTGTTGTATTCGAATACCGGAACCATCGGAATTTTCAATTTTATTCGCAATAAATATAATAATCGAACGAGTCGACCGAATCCGTCTTTTGTCCGTTAAATGTATACGAAAACGTTTTGAATAAAAATCGTTTCGAATTCCATAACACCTTGAAAACGAGGTGTTTTACACGCCTACAGTTGTTCGGCGTATAAAGAAGAATTATCCTACAGAATCACAAAATATATAACGCGACGACGAAAATTTCAAGAGAGAAAAAATGAATTCGTATTTATCTCTCTATAATTGTGGTACGTTCGTAGATTATTATTGTTTTGCAAGCATCTTTCGCTATTCTGTGTCTTTCCTTTTCATTTTCACGTACCGTTCTTTAGTATTTGCAGTCCAACGCGCATTCAAGACGTTCTATGGTCATCCTTTTTGCTCCTTTTCTGCCTTCTCATTCCTTTTATCTGTAAATCACTCCTTTCGTCTCTTAACTAAACTATTCAGTAACAGTTCACTTTCTTCTCCAGTACTTAGGTCAATATATCCCTTCAGATTACCTTTTAACGTCATCCTATAACACTACATTTCAAACGCTTCCAAATGTTTACATTCTTTTTATTGTTATGGTCCAGGTCTCGCGTCCATATATTACAGACGTACGTCTTTAGTATATTTTTTTCTAATTTTTAGCCAAATGACTTTTCATGTGAACAAAGTTTTTTTACGTATTATTATTGAAGACTATTCCGGCTCGACAAATAAATTTTCACATATTTCTTCTGTCTTTGCACATTACACTATCTGGTTATATGAATTCGTATCCACTCGTTTGTTTTCTTTTTTCTACTCCGTTATTATTTTCCATTTCGCAAACATTTCTATTTTTGCACATTTGTTTGTAAGTCCAAATCCCTATATTAAAATATGTTTCCATCCGTATTTTCTTCATTTTCAGTATATTAACGTAATATCGTCAGCAAAGAGCCGTAGGCTTATTTTTTTATACTTATCTACACTGTCTCGGTTTTTTTTTATAACGGTTATTTCATATTTGTACAAATAAGTTTCCTATCTGTATACATATTTCATATAAACACGTTAATATTCTAATGAAATATTAATTATACGCACTTTAGGAGACGATATCGCGCAGCGCAGAATGAATCCAAAAGTCCAAATGTTAACTCTATATTATATTAAATTTCGCGTGGGTAATCACGTTAGTAATATATATATATAAGTATTTGTTTTTTTTTAATTTGTTAATTTATAAATTTAAATTATATACGCGAGGATCAGACGTTAGCTAGACGAGAATTATTTAATTTTCTTTTAATCCTTCGTCCTCCGACAACATTTCTCTCTGTATATATAATATATTTTGGTATACGATAACAAAAGCATTTTAAACTCGTTGTTTTTTGTCCTCTGCTCCTCTTTCTGTATTCCGTATCGGATTACATTCTTTTTGGCACGTACCGAGTGCAGGCGGCCTTTGCGATTCTGGAGATTTTTATTTGTACCTCTTTGAATTTGGTCGTCATATTGCTCACGACAACGAAATGAGGAGGGAGAATCTCTCGTGCTTTTAAATCCAACCCCTTTAAAAATCCTTAATTCTTGTTGATGGAGTTATACACATACCAATTATAAATTTAATGAACTCGGTCGCGTTCTCCGTTTCGTGTACTTATTATTATTATTATTATTATTATTATTATTATTATTATTATTATTATTATTATTATTATTATTATTATTATTATTATTATTATTATTATTATTATTATTATTTGTGTATTTTACGTTTATTTCTTATGTTCCGCGTCTTTTTGTCGTCATAAGAAAAACCTTTTACAAAACGCTATAACGTGATCAACGCGTCGTAATCACGTCGAATACGTAAAATACGTAAAATGGTTTTTATTTCGATATGGGAGTAAATAAACTGACATAAGAATAAAATAAACTACGTGCTAAGGCACGTATAAGTACGTACTTATCGGTATTATTTGTGTGCTCGCTATTTTGGATTCTTTCTCTCTGGGTCGAATAAAACGAGCGTTTTGATTTTTATTCCACACACCATCAAGTCCAAAATATCTAATCCGTATAATACACGTATTATAATAACAATTTCTCGTTCGATATGATAATTGGAATGTATTTATTAATAGACAAAACAAATAGTACAAAAAAAAAAATAAAATAAAATACTACGTATTAAGTATAAAAATATACTACAGACACGTAGTGATACGTACGATCGGTTTTTCTTGTCCACTATAACTCATAAGTAATTAATTCGATACTGTAATAAAACGAGACGTTGTATTTATTTATAACGGCCGTTCACTTAACGTCTTATGATCGTACACGACGACGTAAATCATAAATTGATGGCACGTATCGATATTTTAATTTTTAACGAAAAATGCGCGAAACACGTATTTAAAACTTTTGCAATCGACCGCGAAAAACGTCTCGCCTTCCACAGCACGAGTATATATTATAGAAGTAGAGAAATGCGCACGACCGTCAGTTATTCACCTGTCCATTCAAACATAAAGACAAACCAACACGACCTATATATGAACGTCAAAAACATCAAAATAATAAACACGATAAATTATCGAATATGAACGACAGTTTCTCCACTCGTCAATTATCCGCTTGGACTCGCTACACACACAAAAAAAATAAATAAATAACTAAAAACGTATCATATTATATTATACATCCACGCCTACTGGTGTGTGCGACCGTTGGGTGTTGTGGTCTCCTCCGTGAACCTAAAAACACTTTACTTAATCGAGTTCACAAACCCGTGTTATTACGATTTGATATATTACAGAAACGATTTTGGAACCGTTGGCAGTTTGTTTAACCGGATTAGCGAATACGAGATTCGTAAAGAACAGTGCACAAATCGTCGTCGTCGTATTCTCGTCTATATCAATAAGTAATAAGCAACAGGACACGGATTTTATAGCACTAAAAATTATGAAATATAAAACGTTAGAAAATATCTTAAAATATGTCGTAAAAACAATAAAAAAAAAAAAAAAAGAATTCGTTTTATTTACGAACTATATTGTAGTAAAGGTCTGTCGAGATAATTCAATACGTAAAATTGGATTATATTATTAAATGGATAATTTTTCTTACTTTTTCAGATTACGCGAGATTTATGAAAAAAAAAAAAACGCAAAATTTTAATTTAACGCGTATTGGAAAAATAGCGCCGAAACTGGAAAAAACTTAACGAAATGTCTAAAACGCTAATAATACACAATAGACTAGGAACGAAAAACAATATAACGCTCAAAATTGTTATTAGATTTTTTTATATTTTTCTTCCATTCTTTGCACACACCCACGCACGCGACAAGGTTGTTAAAATCGCAAAAATTCAATAAAATAAAAGAACACGCCGTGCACAGACGATTTTTTCCTGTTTTATAACAGTGTTAAAAAATAAAAATATTATACTTTTATCTAATTCGAATGTGGAAAATCAAATTTGCCCTAATATACAGAAAAAAAAATTGACATAATATTCTTTCGAAAATCGCGAAAAATTCGAAGTACTTTTTAACTCGTTATTTAACCCGCAGAATACACGTTGCGAATAATTTAAAAAAAAAAAACATTCGTATACGTTTGTAAATTATTAGTTTAGTAGACGTGCAGTGGTGTCTAACATAAAGTAAAAAGGAAAATTTTCAGTCTTGTTTCATGAGGGGTGGTTTGTTTTATGTGTGTAGTGCAGTGATATGAAGGCCAAATACTGTAGAGACATACTATACACACATTAGTATGATAAATTGCCAACCTACCGAATAGTATAACTGCGTTTAATATTAACTATTTGTTACGACAGAATACGGAGTATTAAATGTTTGGATAATATATCACTCGGTAATATTTTAGTAGATACTGCCTGTCTCCTAGACGTTTTCGATAATTTTATATAGGTATAAGACCCCTGCAATATATATATATATATTATAAATAAATTCAAATATCTTTCATTTCAATAGGATAATATTAAGTAGTTGCCAGTATTTTTGCAAGGACGTTTTTAAAACCAATATTTTCAAATTAAAAAATAAAAAATATATATAAAATAAATAAATATACACATGTATATCAAAATGTATATTTAAATATAAAAGAAGAAAAAAGCCAATACTTAACCGCTGAGACGGAATGCGGAGTAGAAAAAAAATGGGTAACAAAAATATGATTTTTATAATGTTCATCGTCCGTTTGTACCAAACACGAATATTATAAAATGCCCGTTTACGCTCAAACGGAATGGACGCAGAAACAGATCTTGAATTTTTTTTTATGGTAGTTACAAAGATTTTTTTATATGATTCAATTACCAAAATTAACGAATTACAGTTTACTATTTTTTTTTAGTAAACGATGTCATGCTCTGCACGATTCGTCATTTCACAGACTAAATCGGAACCAGGCTAGTTTCGCTGTCATTCTTATTATGTTGAACTGAACATGACCTGTTTTAAATTTTTTTTTTTTTTTTGGCAAACGGGACCAGATTAAATTTCTTATTAGACTGAATCGGACTGTGAATTTTATTTAGTGATGAACACCCAAATTGTAGACGGGACCTAATTTTTTCATTGGATTGCATTGACATTATATTTGGTTTTCATTTTTCACCATATCGTCAGACGGAAAATTCTTATTTTCCCCTGAAAAGACGTCTACTGGACGTCGCCGTCGATTGCTTTTTTACACAATAATCTTATGAAATTCAGACGGACAGAGCCGTGAAATAATATTTTTTTTTGAAAACCTGACCGAATTATTATATGAATTCAAACTATATAATAGTTGAGGACCGACTTTTTTTTCGAAATTTATCTGCAGTTGGACTACGCATGTGATTCGCTTGTATTCCTTAGGATCGGATCGAAGCTGACCACTATACGGCCGCATAAACTATCGTTGCGAATTCCGTCTCCGCGACACATTTCTTTCGTTGACATTTCACACTAAATTCATTCACACTCGGTTTGTCGAAACGCGAGTGAAACACACATTTTGTCGATATATAATTTCGAATCTAGGACGGCGCCAGGAGAAAAAAAATCAATATAATCCCAGAAAACACATATAAAAACGATTCCGGATCTAATTGAAAACCGTCGTGGTTTTCAAATACTGTATATATATATATATTTATACGCGTACGTTTCCCACCGGTCCTGTACAAATATAATAAAAACGCACGTGTAGTATTTTTATTAAAACGGCGGTCGTGTATTTAATTCACTTCGCGCGCGCGCGAGCGCTCACACAAGCTACTATAAAGTTTTCACCGGCAGATGGAAGAAAACGTTTGAAAAATATAGAAATATTTTTTTTTCTTTATATTTGCGTTGAGATTTTTTTTTCGGGTTGAGACACCGCCTCCGCGGAAATATTATCGACGAACGTTGAAAAAGTTTCAAAAGAGTCGTCGCCAATCGCGTTTTATATACGAAACGCTTTTCGTAAACTGCAGATGGTGTAACGGCCCGCGAGATGATTGAGGGCTGTGTACGCGCGTGTGCGCTTAGATAGCTTTGATATACGTAAAGTTTTTAAAGCACGTGCTATGTTCTTTTTTTATTTATTTAAAAAGAACCGTTTATTCTCGAGAAGGCGTTAGAGTAACAAAAAAAAAAATAAAAAATAAATAAATATACGTATTTTTTATACCTACACGACGACGCGATCGCGTTGTCACATAATAATGTCGCTGTGAATCGTATAATTTAGTGTGTTATATTTCTTTTTTTGGAACGTTCGAATTCTATGTTGCTAGACCCGTCTGTTTTTATTTTTTTTTTTTTATTAGGTGCCATAAAAAAAAGTCGGTTTGCGAATATTTGCTCGTCATCTGCTGCATTCATCTCTTATTCTCTCCGCGCCACTGCAAGACGGTTGAAAAAATGCGCCAAACAGCGTTTAGTTATTTGTTTTTTGAAAAGTATACATGACAAAAAAATGTACTAAACATTAATTTTAGGTAATTTAATAATTATGTTTTTTGCATAAAAAAAAAAAGAAATGTATTCGTAAAATTTCTCACGAGTCTCCGATGAAATTAATAAAATATGTTTTTCCTTTTTTTACGGTTATATATATAAATCGTTCGTATGGAAAAATTAAATTTTCTACAAAAAATACTACTTTTAAAATTCTGTCGGATCGACCGTTTTATTGACTAACAACTTGAAATTTATATAATAATTGACTAATAATAAAACAAATTGTGACTTAACGATTTCCAAGAATTTTTTCAATATAACTCAACAGTAACAAATGTCTGACTTTGTTTTAAATTTTTAAGACGTAAAACAAAAAAAAATTACCTCTTTTATAAAAATCTCAAAATCCACAATTATTGCTATAAACAGACAAAAATGAAAAAGTGATAATTTTTTGAAAATTGTCTTCCGTTAATACAATCTCAAGGTTCCGTATTTTGTGAAAACGTTATGTTTCTACGACGACAAGGGGTTAGTTTCAAAATTACGAAGAAATAATATCGAAAATCGATTTTGACGAAATTGCAGCTACCGTTTATTTTTTATAACTATAAACTATTCCTAAATACGCTTATAGGACGAGAATACAACATTTCCGAATAAAACGACAACGCATCGATGCCATATTATTATTATATTTCGTATATCGTCCGCGTTTCAGTTATTATCTATGTGTTTCTATTATGACGAGTGACGAACAAGCGCGGAATATAAACCGAGAAAAAAATTCTATTTGAAAAAAAAAAACCGGAATCCAAAATGGCATTTATCCAATTTCGTATTTTTATACAATTTATATAACGTTTTATGAACGCGTTTACAAAATAATTCATTCAAAATACGAGTGTATGACGGAATATTCCGTTCGTTGGCGCATATATATATATACGAGTATATATAGAGTAGGTACGTTTCAATCTTCGTAAATTTGATTATTTATTTATGTATAGCAACGAAATAATGTTTATTGATCGTAACTGCAGTACACGACGATATGATATTATATGTGAGTATACGAGTTGGTAAATCGTCGAGTTGTTGAGTAAATCCACAATGCACTATATTATATAGTACTGACAACCGCGTTATTCTGGCGACGAGACAAAGACACACAATCGAACGCGCGAGCGGTGACTGACGTCGTCGTCGTCGCTCTGGAAGTATTATGAAGTTCGGGAAATGAGAGATGTAATAGCGTTTCCGAGGCAAATGTACAACAGTGTTTCTCTATTGTTCGATTAAACACAGTATCGGTGACGGTACAGTTCGCGCGAGAGACTGTATCGAACAAAGTGATTGAAATTTCAACGCGTACCCCCCCATTTCCTTGAAAACAATTCGAATAACAATATGCGCTCGTTATGTTTTCACTGTTTGACACTTCCGAACACGTGCGCGCCAACCAACAAACGTAATATTCTATAAAAATATAATAATTCGGATGGGTTATTAAACGACAATATAAATACGGCGAAAATCGTCACTAAAAAAAAAAAAAACTACTACTACTACTACTACAACTACTGAAAAATGCTCTTCCCTAGATGCCGATTATCGTTTTTATAATATTTCCAAAATAAAATAGAAATGAAAAACTAAATAATATAAAACGGGGAGGGGGGGGGAAGAGAGAAAACTGTCAATACTTTTGGACAACATTTTATCGCGTAATAATTTTATTAATATTTGTATGGAACGCGATTTAAAAAAAAAAAAAATCGTTTTACCGGATTTTTCCGCTAATACATTTTGTTTGATATTTCATTCATTTGCACGCATAAACATCGCTTACCGTGTTTGCAGTGTTTAGGGTGTTTTTTTTTTCCACTCCGATATCGACAATCGTCTTTATTTCGAATGCCACCGTTTCTCTTATACACGCGGTACTCGGTACTTGTCAAGTATACCATCGAATTAAAAATATATTTAAATCGTTTTCCTTTTCAATAATATTTTCAATACGCGATAATATTCCGAACGCTTTTACATGGCGTATTACGCTAAAAGAATAAAAACTCTATTAAATTTTTCCACGACGATACAAATAATAGAAATTCGGGATTTTCATCGCGCGAAAATCCAATAGGTTTTCGTAATTATTTTCGCGCGCGGGCCAATGACAGTGTCCAATGACAATCACGTATTCCGTACTGGAAATCGCTCGCGATATTGTCACTAGACAGATTCATCACCTCGTTTTGAATTTTCGACGCGCATTGAACGATGTAAAATTGGATCTGGAACAAAACTTATATACGTGTGCGTGTGTGTGTAATATTGCGAATAAACCGAAAAGAAAAACCGGATTGGAGAAACGTATTCGTTATTTTAAGTAATCGGACGGTCGTCACGAACACTTTTTCTTTTCTCACTTTTTCTGTTCACGAGAATATAAAATTCGGAATTTCACTTGTCGCGTTGTCCAATCAGCTGAACAGACGCGTATTATCTACGGTGTACGACGATCGTTATAAATCGACCGTTCGAAACGTATCTCTGTCGCGTTCGCCGTCTGGTCGTGACAATAATTTGTCTCCGCGTCGTCGAACGACCGTCGGTGGGAATTCGAGAAAATCGTGTATAGTCTTATTGGAAAACGCACCGTTTCTCCTCCGTCCCCCCGCCGATCCACAAACGCTATAGCGTAATAGAGAATTCTTAAACCCACACCCGGCCAATAAACTCTCGAACTCGTCCACAAAACGTTCATAATCGTTATTGTTGTACGTCTAACTCGCGTTACATTATAATACGAGTATATTATAAAGCTGTAGAAAATGTTTTTCAGACGCCGTTGAAATTTTTATGAGCGCGTTTACGAGTCGTTGCGGAAATCTCCTGGTTACGACTAGCCGAAAAAAACGCTATGGGCCTATTAAAAGTATACATACACAAGAATAAAACGCATTTACAGACTAAATAATATATATGTATACACACACTATGCGTACGAATGTACTCGTATATAGGGAACAACAACGAACAATTACGCATTGCCTTCGTAAAAATACTACGACCGTTTCGCGAGCCGCGATTAATATTTAATTTTTCTTTTCTTCGAAAGTCGCCTTTATGTAGCTTCGAATATTATTCGATACACTTGACGGATATAAATTAATATTGAAAAAAAAAAAAAACGATATCGTTAGTGGACTGTACTTTTTTACATGTAATAATCTCGGTGTTTGTTTTTTTTTCTTTTCATATCATCGTTTCGACAATACGAACAGTCGGAATATTTTGAAACAGTATTATACACTGTGAATAATTTACACGAAAATGATTAATTTATAATAATTCTGAAAACCTTCGAACTACGTAATCGATATTTTATTTATTCTCTTATTGAGATCTTTGTTTGAAAAAAAAAAAACATTGTCGTATAATATTTTATAAATATTTAAACGCCGCAGTCGAAATTATACAATGGACGTTTATCGTCAATACAAAATAATTGAAACGTACGCGAATATACATTTTGACGAACCGAGAACTTCTCGAAAAATGCTCAGTTTTTGCAGTAAATATTATTTTGACGTTCGTCTAAAAAGAAAAAAAAACATTGTATAAAGTAATATGAAAAATGAAACGAATATTTCGATAAACCGCATTTTTTTTTTTTTAAGTACATCAATAATAATTAAAAATAATAATTATAACGATAATCGTTGAACAGATTATCGTATAAAAAAAAAATGAATTGCGTTAAGACTAAAATGAATCAATATTATATCAAAAGACGTTTTACATAATGGAAATGTAAATTACAAAACATTTCGTATTATTCTCGGGCGCTTCTATTTGAATTTAATCATTTTCTACTATAGGTATAGTGTAGAAGGTTATGTTAATCGTATTACGAATTCAAACACTTTAATTGAAGGTTTAAACGGAATATTAACTGTACATAAAGGAAAACGAAAAAACACCCTTCATTTAATTTAAAAACAATTTTTTTTCTTTTACATTTGATATAAGACGATAACAAAAAAAAAAAAATACAACTTCAATTATAATTTTAAACAACGCGATTTCGTACAATAAACGTCTATATTACATTGTTTACTGTATAACTTTTCTCGGGCAGTTTAAAACAAAGTATTCATTCGGTGTAGTTCAAACGAGACAATTGAACGGTCCATTGTAGAAAATAACAAAATTAATCTTAAATTGTTTTCAAAATGAAACAAATTCGTGTGTATGGTGTTTTAAAAACATATTGAAGGCATAACGATAGTATGTAATTGGATTAATAATGCATAATCGATTGCATTAATGTTTGAATAACAGTAATTTCTGACTTTTACGAACATAACATATTTCTGTGGAACAACTCGTTTAAACTTCTATTAATTAATACTTATGACTCTTTGCCAATACCATGTCGTTTATCGATTAAGAAATAGAATCAAATTTGTATTGAAAACAATTTATAAAAATAATAACGGAAAGAAACGCCTCGAAAATAAACGAGTGAAATAAACGATTTTTGTCCTCACGTTGAAAACGTTTGAACGAACCACGTTCGATATTATGCGTTCATTTAAGGTTCAGAAAAAAAAGATTTAATACATTTATTGATTAACATAAAGGTGTGTTGGTTAGTAGAAAACGATCTTTCCAATCTAACGCTATATTATGCATTCTGTTCAAACGTTCAAACGAAATTCTCGACAAGAACGTTACGTATAATTTCATGTGAATGGTACACGAATTTTAATATCACTAATATAATATGTAATTATTCGGTATTCTCAACTAAATGCACAATATAATATAGTATTTAATTTATTGTCGCTTCGCACGCATCGAAACGGGCGCTTATTATCGCACACAGGCGGCAATGGAAAACGTTTTCGGACTCGTTTCTTTTCTCATTCAAATATTATTCATTCGGTAAAGTGTTTTCCTTTTACGCCCTCTAATAGCGCGCACATTTCCTTTAATAATATTTGTCCGTATATACGTATAATATTTCTTCGATTCGTCCGTCCACAGGACATATTCCTCTTCAATTTATACGTAATACTCGCCGCGCGTCTCATATTCTACTCCGGTAAAAATAAATAAGAGCTTATACGTTTCAATCCGCTTGGAATCAAAGTTTGATGCTCACACTGCGTATACACGCTATTGTAGTATATTATGGAATATCGAAAATAAACTAAAACGCTGTTTTTTTTTTTTTTGAGAAAACGTTTTGGAATTTATCGTAACATTCCATTAGGTATATTACAAAATTATACAACTCCATTTCTCCGTTCTAATCGATCGCTCTCGCGTTTTTTTTTTTTGTTTTAGCTCCTTAAAATTCCTTTCGCTCTTTTATCACTTTTAATTTGTCCTTTACAAGATTTACGCGCTGAGGTTCTTCTTCTTCGATCATAACCTCTACAATCGTATTATGAAGTTTTCAAGGGTGTCTCAGATTATGTTCAACAATTTTACAACGTCTTCCACCAACCACATGATTCATGGTTTCGCTTCCATTTGTCGCCACGCTCCAAACATATGGTTTTTTTTTTTTAGTCTCTTCTTAATATTGAGCTGTATTTTTTTTTATAAGTTTAAGAATTAATTTTTTTTTTTTTACTAAAAGCTGTTTTTCCAGTCCTGTGCGTTGTTTTATTTCTTGGAAGTAATTTTGTTCCTTAAGTTCTCTTTTCATCTACTCGGTACTTTAGCTACCTATTTATTTTCCAATCTCTGGCACAGACTTTCCGTCTTCGCACTATTTATTTTATATGTCCGAGCATTTCATTTATTTCGTCAATTGCACGCGTTTTACGTCATCTTCACTCTCTGCAACCATCGTCACGTTAATATCATCTGCTAAACGTATCGTGCATACAATTTCTACGTCGATTTTAATTTCAACACAACGCCTCAAAGGATTTGCTTTCACCATATAATTTGATTATAATTTCTTTATTATTATTATTATTATTATTATTATTTTATTTTTTTTTTTTGATTTTTATACAGACTGTGACTGGTTTTTAGTTCAAGATTTATAACATTTATTTCTCTCGTAGTGTGCAATTTTTTATACAGTCGACCTTAATGGAATGCTTTTTTAACGTCTATTAGGCAATTTTATTTTTCTCAATTTGCCTTACAATTTACAAGCACGCACAGACCCCAAAATGCCAGCAAAATCGTTGTGAAACGTTCGACCAACAAGTACTTCTCGTTCGCGTAGGAAAACCGAACGATTATTGATAGAAAGGGGAAAAAATCCAATCCGCGCAACTTACACACTCGCGCGCGCGCTATTCCTATTGATTAAAATATATACACACACTATAGAAGATTAATAACGTTCCGGGGCTCGTATTATATCGCGATGACGTTTTCGCGGGCGGATTGTAAATAATTTCTAGCTTAATTTTATATATGTGTGTATGTGTGTATTATGTTAAATATATTTATCGCACGATCGAACAACTGGAATTTTCTCTAATATCCCATGTTACGGGATAATAGGGAAGGGTGAGAGAGAGAGAGAGAGAGAGAGAGAGAGAGAGAGAGAGACGGTATGTACGGTGGTTGAGTAATATGGATGAGAGCGAGAGGAGCTTATCTGTACGTTTCATGCATCGCCTGGCTTTTCATTCTCGGCCGTTTTCTATTAAACACGCAAACACACTCGCCTAGTCATTATAATAATAATAATAATAATAATAATAATAATAATAATAATAATAATAATAATAATACGCCGCGATGCCAACACAACCGCCGCCACCGTTACAGTGTAAACTCGCGGTCGTCGGTGGTACATTGAGGACGAGAGGACGAAGGATGGACCGTTGTGTTGCAAAAGAGAAGAGTTCGGGGCGCGAGAGACGAGCCGCAGCGGGAATGAAAGATTTTGGCGAATATCAAACCGCAACGAAACAATGAGGACCGTGTCCTCTCGAATCGTTTGGAAAAGCAGTAAAAGCCACGCACACACACATATAATATACGAATTCGGAAGTTTTAAAGGAACGCGTGTATAATAAGTAGACGATTTCCCTCACCCGTTGGGATTTTTATTTCTCTTTCTAAATCTATTCGCATTTCGTAACGAAATTTCACTACCGCACAGACTCCGTCACTAGTCTATTATAATCTTAGCCAGCGAATCGCGCGCTGTACCTGCGGACGACCCGGTCCCTCGTCAAATCAGAACATACGGACAGACGCTGCGGGACGACGTCGAATCCCTAGGAACTCTCAAGCGTACGTTCACGTCATTTTATCGTATACGTTTACAAAATCGTTATTTACAACGCATTTATAAAATTCACTTAGTGTAAAAAAAAAAAAGCCGACTATTTTATAATCCGACTGTATACGGGGACGGGATTTCTCGAAACAATTCATAATACAGATTGACGCGGTGTTGTAATAACGTATTTATCGTGAATTTGACGTAATACGTATCCGAATGTCGCGTTAAGGCGAATGACCTGTTTAATAAGTCGTGCGACGTTAAAGAAAGTAGAAAAAAAGTTTACTTCAAAACTTTTACTCCAGAACAAGCACGAGAAAAAATTATGATTTTTTTTTTTTTAAATACAACACCGCGTAAACGGTGCGTGTGGCTGCGAAATAATCAGATGACGTGGTTTAACGTTAATAATAAAAAACTATACATTTCAAAAAAAAAAAAAAAAAATTAAATGACGCGGCAACGTGATTATCTGTTAAGGGGAGAAGGGAAAAATCTTTATAATATTCTTTATTTTTTTTTTTTTATGCGCGTAATATATTATATGTACTAAAACGTATATAAAGTGGAAATTATCGTTTAAATTTTTTTTTTCACCAGTCACGTTATTCGAAAAAACTAACTTTTTTTTTTTAATTCCATAATATTACGTTATTATATACATATCCCCTCTTAAAAAAAACTTTTATTCGGAAAATACTTGTGTACATAATATAGTTAATACGATATAAAAACAACGCGGATAATAATAAATGTTCAATCCTCTGTAATATTAATAATAATAATAATATTAATAATATAAACGCGACGGGAATCGTGATACGATGGTGCAGGTTTCACGCGCGTATAGAGGCACACGTTTTTTTTTTCTTTTTCTTATATTGGTTTTTGTTTTTGCCGAACGCACTATTTTTTTTTTCTTATGAAACGAAATGAAAACACAATATTATTCTCGTTTTATATTCACAATCAATCGATATAACCGTTTCTATTTCGATTTTATTTACAATAATATATATATTACAATGAAAACTAGTACGCATATATTCATACAATATATAGCAGCTGGTTCTGCAGCTGGTTACCGCATGTACTTAAAACACTTTTTTATTTTTTTTTTTTTGTATGTCTTCTTAGTAAATCCTGCAACGAAACGAACTGCGCGAAATGTATTTTAATTTATAGAAGAATTGTTTAGCGTTTGAAAAAAAAAACAAAACGCGCTAACGAATTTAAAACGGTTTCCGATTACGCGAACCGTTCTTTCGAATTCGTTCACATGCAATTTATTCGAACGTAAAATAATAACAATTCAAACGAGCGTTTAATACGTATTTTCAACACAATTTTCCGCTTTAATTTCGTATAGTCTATCATAAGAACTGCGAGCCCGAAAATTAGAATTTTCCAACACGACCTGTTAGCACGGATCTTGTATTAAATGATATTTTCAATAAGTAAATTTATCCGATTAATAATAATTCTCGTCCGATATGACGACAATGTAATAAAATAACAATTCCGCAAACGTATCGCGCGTTATGTGAAAATAAAAGAAGAAAAAAAAATAATAAAATTTCCTGAAAAATTAGTTAAATTATTTGGGCTTCACCACGTACAATTCGATCATTGATTCGACACATTTAATAATTAATGTAACGGAATGATGTAATATTTATTTATTTTTTTTTTTTTTTTTTTCGAGTGCAGCGAGAAACAAATTTTGTTTGCGCGAGCGTTAATGGAAAACATCGGATTAATTTTAAATTCCATTTCCAGGCGTGAATTCAATTTAAAACGGTGCTTTTACTAAAGCAGGCGGCTATAGTAGATGGTCTGTCCATTGGCCGTTGCTGTCGATTTGCTGTCATCGGCATACGACGGTTTCCGACAATCATGAGTAGACACCGATGGAACCTTCGAACACGGACCAATATTTCCATCTGTCGTCCAATATTATTTAAACTGAATAGAGTTCACGTGAACGTCGTAATACTCAACGGACTTTCATTATATTTTCATAATACAATAAACAATAATGCCGATAGGATTTTACACAATTAGAAGCGTTCTAAATTATTATATTCGCGCATCGTTGTAAAACGTCTGGGGACTGTTGGTTTCTCGTTTCGCCTGTACGCACGTGTATTCCTTTTTTAATTTAAATAATGTCGCGCAGAAGATCGTATTTTATTCAATTGCGTAACTTTTACGAACCGTTTGTAATATGACGTGAAAATAATACTGTTTTCTTTTTTTTTTTTTTTAATACTGTAATTTTTTTTTCTTCACCTCTCGTTCTTCCTGCAAACAATAAAGTTGACAAAACAAAAAAAATACACAAATATACATAAATTCTCCGGATCACTTGTCGGCGAATCACGTCTTTTATTATCCTTTCTTTTTTTTTTTTTGTATTAATGAAAAAACAAATTGCCCCGCGACTCTATAACTTTAATATTAAATAAAACGTAAATAACGATTACGTCTTATAGAACGAGTATCGACGACTCGTTGACTGATATATTCCATACCGTTGTGAAAAATGTAATAATAATAAACGCGCGACGTACGTGTTGTTAGAATTGAAATTTTGTTTCCCCCTTGGGAGAAAAATTAATTTACGTTTAATATGGAAAAACGAACGATTTACAAATCAAATATATTAAATAATGATCGGTCTAATATTTTTTGAGAATTTTTTTCCCCGTGTGTCCAAAAAATAACGTTTCTTATGAAACGTCACGTAGACGAATTCCCGGTGGCCGTGAGAGAAGTTTTCCCGAAAACCAACCACGGTAAAAAGCAAACTTTACAAGTACCGCATAACTCGAGACGTATTTCAAACGCGTCAATACTGTCAATTGCCCGACGAGAACGAGCTTATTTTTCCGCGGATATTGAAATTCAGTATGTGATATGGGGAAGGGGGGTCTTTCAAACGAATTCATCCCCAATCGCTGCCTGGGCCCGCCTGAATGAGAACACTATAATATTCTTGATTTTGATGCATTTGTTTAGGATGTTTTTTTTTCCTTAATTTTGGTCAATTCATAACGATATGTTTTCGCACGAAATCAAACGTGTTCTACCAATAACCGGGTTATAATAAGTGATTGTAGGTAGATTAATTACCATAATCAATATAGTAATCGAATTTCGTGCGTTTGTGAAATCATCAATTTCGGATCCGTGACAATACGCGATGAACCATTATCGACTTACCACCACTGCGCGGTTTGAAACCCGGTATTCGGTAAAACGCGCCCCGAAACCGATCGTTTTGAATATTTTTCTAATTCGTCGAATTTTCGAAGAAAAAAAATATTTGCGAACGATTTACATGTTAGATTAACGAAACGACTAAGATTCATTTCAAATGAGATTTCGCGTATTCGATCAACGGATTTCTTTTTTCCTGTAAGGTCCCGTCCCCGCCGTTGTCGAAAGTGTAATCGATTTTTTTTTATAATTTTTCGGTCAAATCAATAAAACCGTATGCCTGAAATGATCCCCGAACGAGTATAGCGTTTTCAGCGTTACATAACGGGGATCCGTTCGCGGTCAATGGATGACGCTGATTCCGTCGTACATTGTCATAAAAAAAAAGCTGACCGACATTTCGGCGGAACACTCGACTCCATACGTGACTGTATCGCGTAAACATCACGGTACATTGGAAATAATTTTTTCCCCCTTTTTCATTTAGTCTCGCACGCGACGACGTCGACAACGGATTAAGCGTGGACCTTATCGGGTTTCCTCCTCGTTTTTTTCCCCCCTTCGTGTCGTCGACTTTATCCTCTTTCCAATCGTCCAGCCGTCTGACAAACATCTAAACCCCGTCGAAGCCGCAGTAGTTGTTTTATATGAAAAATGAAAAAAAAAAATCGTCTTCCTGCACCAGACGATATCCAGCAGACGTTTAAACGCGATTCTTTGTAGACTAGTTCTACTTCTTTTCGGTTTTAACTCTTATAACACGTTGTAATCATATCGATTGATTGCGAAAAACAATACGATTGGCGTGGATTCGCGAGCACTTGCGCTTTTCGATAACGACAGTATTGTAATAACGGTACATACGAAATTTATTTATTTAAATCGCTTTCACCAGCGCGTAATCGCTACATAAATATTGTAAACGTTCTACGATAACTCGGCGCAGAATCGTCGTGGTTATGTTTTTTTTTTTTTTCTTTTTTAACAAAATTCATTACAACACCGAGTTACGTCGAGAATCTCTCAGAAATTCGAAAATGTCCATTGTTATTTGGCAAATGGACAAAATGATTTGCGAGACGAAATGGCCGAAAGAGAAAATTTTCTTTATCGGAAATTGACCGACATACATTTATGGGGTATCCGATTTTTTGAGCAGCAAAAAAAAAAAAAAAAAAACGTTTCTACACGCACGCAAACCCGACTCAAACAGTTGTCTCGCACATGATTTTTGTCCGATCATTTTTTCCACAACGGGTTTTTAATAGAAAACGCATCCAGAACGCACCACGCGGTCCCTCAACCCTGTACAATACGTCGAAATGAAAATTTATTGTCGTCAGTTATAAGAAAATCCGGTGTTTTTCATTTTTTTTTCAATTTGAGATTGAAACACGAATACGCATACGAACGCTCTCCGTCAAATAATTATTAAAGCGTTTTTTTTTCTTCTTAATATTTAGTTTAGAAATATAATAAACGATTTTTTTTTTTTTTTTTATCATCACAATAACCGTTGTTGGTGTTAGGGATGTTGTTTATAATCCCGTCGTGTGAATAACACGAATCCGGCAAACCATAATTTCGCCGTTTGAACGAAGTAGAAAAAAAAAATTCGCGATGAAATGAAAACCGTTTCCGTTTGCCGTGAGCGACGCGCACAGGATAAAATAACCGGCACCGACAATGCAATGTATATATTTATTGAGTTCGGTGTGCAGCGGCCGATTGTATTAAAATTATTATAAATGAATACCGCTCGACTAGATTTAATAATTAATATAACAATCGGCGTAATGATATTTTCCGATGGATCCGACGGAATCCGTCGTTTCGTTTAATCTCGATTTGTTTACGCCTGTGGACCGTTTGTCGAATTACTATACACGACATACTATGCGAAATGAAAAGATTACTCCGAAACGTCTTTGTGCGCGCGCGTTATTTTTAATACGGTTTGCGTCGGTTTTCGTTCACGTCGACGAGCGTAGGTTAAAGACGTCCCCCGTCGTCACTATTATATCGAACATAATAATAATCGATTAAAAAAAATATTATAAAAACGACGGTGCGAACGAGTACTGTGCACGGTATGTCCTTTTCCCGGGGAAGAAGCGTTTTGAAAATATCGAGGACCACGTTTTTGTCGACTAAAATCTCATAACGGTTCCAAACGTCAATAAAAAAACCGATACATTTTGCTCCACTCCGCTGTCTGAGCACGTTCTGCCGCCAACCGTCGTGTAAAAAGAATCCACGAAAAATAATCGTAAAACATTGAAACCGATGGTTCGCGAGGTGCGCCGCGTGCGGATTGAAAGAGACGATTTAATTGCGTACAACGAGGAGCAAATCACGTGTACAATACTACAACGGCGAAGACACATGAATGCCGTGTATAATTTAACATTCCCGCCGAATCACGTACGGAACGATTGGTTTTGCAGTCGAGAAAACACAATTTTATCCGTTTTCAAAAAATATGATTTACCCACTTGACGATACGGACGTACGGAGCGATTGGACTATACGCCGCGTCGCGTTCGAATATCTGAAAATATATTTCTTTTTTTTTTCTCCATCACATTTTCCCGCGTTTTCAAAACAATGTCCGTTCGTGCGTGTGAAAGCGTACGTGTACATTTAAACGTTTTCGCGCGAATCTTCAAAAACGCGCCGTATCTCAATTAAGTCGGATTCGAAATTACACGTGATATTATGGTAATCGAAAAGGCGATGATAATAATTTATTCGGTACGTTTTTATACGCGAAATGTTTCGACGTGTTTTCTTTTCTTTTCTTTTTGTTTTATTTTTTTATTTTTTTGACGACGCGACGAATTATTTAAATCGTGTTTTTTAATAATTAATATTATTTTTACTTTCAAACGAGTTGGGCGTACCACTATTTTTTATTATTATAATTTCGTCACAACGGCGTGTTTCTGTGATGATTGCGCGATGTTTTTTTCTTTTTTTTTTTTATGAATTCCTAATAGAACATAAACCCGCCGTTTTGCGAACCCGCGACCGACTTCGCCGAAAATCGCCGTCCAATCGATTCAATAAAGACGTAACGAACGCGTTCGCGGATGAATGCTTCGTTATTGAATAATTTTACACAGTTCTCGCGCGTTCGAGATTGATTTGTTTTTATTAAATGTGTATAAAATGCGAGTACATTGACGAATGCAAACGATTTTGTTCCGTACAGTAATTTCATAAAGTTTCCTCTCGCCCGTAATAATTACTTAAATTTAGTTTGTTAATTATTATTACGATAGTAAATCATTTATTGGAAAATTTAATCAAATATCGAGTACATATTATATATATATAAGTATATTAATTTTAACAAAGTTTAAGCATTTTTTTTTTTTTTTTTAATTAATGGAGTAACCTAAAACTTTGGAAAGCATATATTTTGTAATGGCTCTCTCGATTATAATTTTTTTTTTTAATAGGACAAAATTTTAATTGAAATCAAATTGAAAATATGTTCGTTCTAACGCAGAATTATTGCAACGATTATTAAAAACAAGAAAACTTTTAAGTGTTGAATAGTACAAAATTGTTATGGAATTTGTCGGTAATTTCCGTGACACACTGCGTGTATACACAAAAATCACGATCGAAAAATAGAACGTGAGGAGACGTCATTTTATAGTAACCGGTGTAATAATCGAATGGTGGTAAATGTTTTAATATCGAAACCATGTTTATTCATACATTCGTATAATTGCGGTTGAAAAACAAAACATTTATATGGGAATTAAAACAATAACTCGTCTTTTTTTTCGTTTTAATATAAATCCGTATGACGACGAGCCGAACAGATTGGCTGGTGCCGCAGACCGGTGGTAACAAATAATAACACACACGCGAAAATCCGACGACCAATGCGGCAACTACGAGATATGAGGCGTGTGTGCGAGAAATCAATTCGAAGCCTCTTAATTTTTTTCCATCGAAATGTCAACGTATAGAAAAATGTTTATTTTTGTTGCGATTTTTTTCATATTACCGATAATACTTTTCAATATTTTCGTTGAAAACGATAACTTTATTGTTTCTTTCGTACTTTCCGGGCAATCGGTGAGGTTTTTTTTCTCGAACACGATCCCCATACATACGTTCGTGTTGTCGCTTCGTTGTCTCTTGTCGTGTAGTAACAGCGTTTAAACGAGTACGTTTCAAACACACACCTAAAGACAGTTTTCTTTGCGAAACGGCCGCGCCGCTTGCACGTCGCTCGACGTACACCAGTGATTTATTCGATTTTCCCGTACTACAAACGGCGCGCGACGTTATTATTATTATTATTATCATTATTATTATTATTATTCGTACTCGTGTCGTTCGTAATTCGTTTTTTGGGCGACCAACCGTCGCGGCGACCGTTTCGCCCGGCATCACAAAGTGCGTGCGACTCGTTCGAATCGAAATGCGACGTCGCCGGACTGGACACCGGCGGTGGTGACACAGGTGCGCCAGCCCGGTGGTGGTGGGCTTCGCTCCTCGTATATTTCGAGGCCTAAGAATTAATTTCGCTCGTATAAGTTATGGCGATTAAAATCCGATACGTCAGCTGATGTCGCGTTCAGTCACCGAGAACAGTTTACGCGCGCAACAATCGTTCGCGTATTACATGTATATGTATATAGCGACGATTTGTGTGGTTTTCGAACACCGAAAGACTTTTCGATCCTATCCGATATCAATTGTGTTCTGCGCACAGTGTTGTGGAATACGAGTATATGCGATTGTTTTTGAAATAAAAATTCGTTTATGATTCGTCTTGTTTTCAGGTAGAAATCTATTATTTTTTTTTTTTATATATATATTTGAAAAAGTTATTTCCTATCCCCTAATCACATTGTAACGTTAATGATTAATTTTTTTTTATTTAATTTTCGCTCGTCTTTTCCCAAACGTTCGTTATTCGGGGGGGGGGAAGGGAAAGTAAAGCGTTTAGAGTTTATAAAAATACACTTATAAATGAATTAAAACCGTATAGTTTTTAGAATTTAATACGAATTCAATGAAAAATAAACTTTAATTTGTATAAAATCGTATGCGCGTTTCAAATAGCTCAATCTGAAGGTCGGATATACAAAACATGTGCGAAACCAATGCGGCGAACGTTAGTTTTACCGATTTTCTGGCTGAACCTTCGAATTTGTCCCCACTCATCAATCGACAAAAAGCGAGAATCACTATAATAAATAAGTTAACCACTGTATAGTTTCGAGATGATTTTTTTTTTCGATGCTCCAGCATTTCGCGATTATTTTATTTCGTTTTTTTCTTTTAACATTTTCCAATCGGTCGGTTTTAATATTTAAAAAAAAAACAAAAACAAAAAAAAAATATTTCATCGTTTCGCGTATAAGATTTGTGCGATAAGACTAAGTACGGTAAAATTTTCATTAAAAACGTAAAAAGAATATACTTGAATACTATCGACACGCATTGCGTACGATATGAACGAGCACGCGAATCGCAGTGCCTGGCACGCGGCGATGGTCGGCGAATACATCATTTCGGATACATTATATAAATCCACTTTATCCTATATTTTTCGATCGAATCGTGATTCCATACATCGTTTTGACTCTATCGGTTTTAATTCGTCGAAAATATTTCCTCGACATAATTTACCGCGTACGACGTCTACAAGAGGCGAACTAATATTTCGTTATTTTCTAAAAAGGAAATGTGCTCGTAAACGCAATGTTAAAGTTATTTTTCGTTTAATTCGAATCGTATCGGTTTATCGTTGTGAATAATTCATTATAAAATAAGATTCCAGTTCACCACAATGCGTTTATTTATTATTCGACACAGATTTCCGCGATAATTCTTTTATTCGCTGCAGTTAGTATTACGATTTCCTCGTATGAAATTGACGGGGAAAAAAGGAGAAAAAACAATTTTTCCAAAACACGATATTCGCGCGTCGAATTATTGAAATATTGACGTCATTGAACGGCATTGAAACCAGCTATGTTAAGATAAAAAAATTACATTTTATTTACAGCCACGGAGTGGTTGGTTCGGTTCAGGACTCCTCCACCAATAATCGTGTTGTCATATGATACACGATAAAGCTATACAGATAACCGATTGAAACGTCGACATTTCGCTCGTTCAAACGTTTACGAAAACTATTTAATAAACCATTTCAACGTGATTGCAGAATATTGGCCGGTTTTTTTTCTGCTTACCGAAACATAAATACGCGTTTTATTAATCGCGTATACTAAACGACCTGGTGATCCCCGATAAAACGTTTACGAAAACACGTTTGCATATTTTCTTATCGAATTTTCCAGATTTTTCCTTTTTTTTTAAACATAAAAATAATTTTAAAAAATTACTAAACTTGAAAAAGCTTATACCTTGATAACGCGATATAAAAAGAAAAAACGATATCGTATCCCAAGTCGGTTTTCAGAATCCGAAAACTTTTGACGAGATACTTTTTAACGAAAAACGTTGTTATTCTCTCTCCTTGTCATACATTGTGAGAGGAACCGTATGAATCGGACATAACCCGTATGAGAATTGCACTTTATAGAGGAAATCGGCATTGATTTGCACGTCAACATCGCGGGTCAAATATTTGAGCAGATCGTCTGGGGCGTAGAAAACGCACGAATTCGTTTATTATTAGACGTTAAACAAACGTAGGAGATATAATTTTCAAACGGCACACAAATTATCTAGGAAGTGAATGAATATTGCGTTGAGACTTATATTATCGAAAGAATCCAAAGCAGTCAACAGCGAGAATCTTAATAGATTCTCTAATGCGTATCGAATTTATTTTACGATCCGATGAGGATATGATCGTTTATTTTTTCTTTTTCATCCTGAAAACGAATAATTACATCGGCTGACTCGACGAAATCGCCCGTCATTACATTAAATTCATTACAGAGTGGTTTTTATAACGTCAAAATCCAGTTATTTATATTAGAAATCAACCGATTCACGGTTATGTTAAAAGGCTTCTGGATTGCACGACGGTCCGATAATACTTATTGCATCGATTATTATAAAACAGTGTGTACCGTTATTTTATTATTTATTTATTTTCATTTTTTTTCTTTTATTCCAATTTTTATTAAAATTTACGAGGTAAGATAAAAACGAAATAAAACAAAAAACAAAATTTAAATCGCGTAGATCACAACGAGCGCTGAAAAAATATTATAGACTCTATACTAGAGTCAGCATTGTGCTGTAAACGAAAAACATCGATATTGATTTTCAAAAAGAAAAAAAATAAGAATTTAACGAAATCCGCGTAAATAATAATTATTTTTACTATAGCCGGTTAAAATTGTTCACGAATCACACTATATAAACGCATTAATCGCCATTGAATGTGTATATATTCGCGGCGAGTGAAACGAAGGAAATTAAATTTATTGCCAAACGCCTACGACAACTGCAAATTAAACAATTTCGTGGTTTCAAATGACGTGGTTTTGCAGCAAGAGGAGCGAGACAAAAAGCAGCCTTTTTTTTTTTGGTGAACATCCAATTATTTCGCTCCGCTCAAAACACATATGACACGACCGTTTCGTCCGAGGCCGACTCGTATTTATTTATGAAAAAAACCTCGTTCGAGGTATTTGTGAAAAAAAAAATTATAATAACAAGAGCGCAGGGATTCCGAAAGAACGATGACGGGTGTTTGGACAAGCACACCCGTTGACGTGTACCTACGCAACGAATCGCGTGAACCGAACAAAAGTTTTCGTTTAAAATTCATCAACGACTGCGCAATAAAATAATATAACGAAACGTAATAATTAGTGACAACGAATATCGATAAATAATATAATCGGACAAATCTGAAACGTCCCAAAAGATTGTTTTTCATCATTACGGATTTAAAGCCGCTCATCCCCCCCCCTCCCTCCGGAGGAGCAAACGATTTTTCAACGTTCCCTCTTATGCGAAAATCCCGTAATTGACGGTATGTTTGAAAAGAGTTTTGTACTGAAAATTCTAATTACTGAAAGAACAATAAGAAAAAGAAAAGAAAAACATAATTTTACACTAAACAAATATTGAATGAATCATAAGCCCGCCAACGAAATGGCAGTGATTGCAGTCAATTAGTTTCAATGTCAGTGAAGTGATTGTCGATCCGATTTCTCTTTTTCGTAACTATAGATCCCCGTCACAATATTGAATATCATATGGAAGGAAATTGAAAATGTCTTGATTACAGTCCGTAATACGTGGTAAAAGCGATTGACGATCGTTCAAAGCCGAAATCTTGTGAATCGATCACCATCCTCGGATCCGCGAGCTTTCAACGCATCTCATTAGTTCAACGTTCGATCGATTCATCCGGGTGCAAAAAAAAAAAACACGTTCGCCGTCCGAAACAAAATTCATCGTCACCGTCGAGAAACACTGGTGTGTACGATGCGAATCGAACGGAAATGGAAATATTTGCGCCGATACGATCGAGACGACAACAAGGACAATGTCGTGACGAGAAACAGATCTAATGGATAAACGTTAGAACAGACGAGTTACGTCAAATGCCGTCACCTGAACTACTCCGACATTTATCTAGAACTAAAACGAATTTAAAAATACTAAAAAAAACTCTAAACTAGCTGCTGCAAAATCCCCCACTGCAATGCCGACGTTTAACGGGTAAAATTAATATATTTCGAAATCAGTCGACGTTTGTAAGTAAAAACTAGAAATGAATATCCGTTTTCTTCGCGATTGGGATCCAAGACCGGTTCCGTACGGATATAAAACAAAATTAACGTCGTGCGGCTAAAAAACAAACATCGCCGAAAGAGCATGTTATCATAACGGTACATTTGCGGAAACAACAAAATAATACGCAAAAGAAAACGGAATTTCATTGAAAAGAAGAGAATTTCTAACCAAATTTTGTGTTTGTCCTCGAAAACCAGTATTATCGTAAGTTCGAAAATGTAACGTCAACAGTTATCTATATACAGTTTACGTTTCTTTATCGTATTTACATTATTATTTATTTGGTTTTGTCGTAACGTTACATTTTTACGAATTTTCGAAACCGCTCCTCTACCGCCTCTACAGATTATTTATACGAACTCGAAACCACTTTCCCTCTTCCCATATAATATCACCTCTAACCACGATAAATTTTCGTATAAATGCGCAGTCGAAATAAGCCCTGTTCGATACTATTATAACGCGTTTTTCATTTTTTAAGTTTTGTTTTTCCAACGTAAACCATAAAACATAAATCGAATGACACGCGTACCCGTCGAAACGCATCGCGTTACACGTTAACCATTTATTTTTTTTTTTCCCCCCAAAACTGTCAGAATCGTGAAATCGTATGTATATGGCGAGTGTTCGAACTCGAACGATTGTATTATAATATGACGGCGTAGCTCCAACGTGGTTTTTCTTTTTTTTTTAAAAAAAACTTTTTTACCGACGGCTCAAACTGAATGTAAATTATTTACAATATACGTCTTTAAATAGATATTTTTCACACTAAAATCGCCGCGTTTAGTTCGTAAAAACGTAACACAAAATAAACGCTATTTTAGTAATCTGAAAACAAATGTTATATTCCGTCTTGGCGAGATGAACGTGTGTGTGTGTGTGTGTGTGTGTGTTTTACTCAATCAAACCACAGCACTCGAAACGTTACGCGTAAAAGTGTAGTATTTTATTTGCACAGCGATATTTCATATTGCTCGTAGCGCGTTACGCACCTTTCAGTAAAACTCAAACGTTACAATAAAATAATGAAAAAGATAAAAAAAAAATAATATGTATATATGTAATTTTCTTCGAGTAAGTTATGGTAATTTATGTATCCGTCGAATAATAATTACCGTGAAATTCAAATTGCACGCGTTACGTTTATTCAAATTTCACTTTATATATATATATATGTATATATATATATATTCAACAAAACTTAATTGATTATACGAAACAGAAAAAATATATTATTATTTTCGAGAATATTTCGGTTACGGTGATTAAAAAAAAAAACAAAAAAAACCGAACGAACGAACGATATCGTTAATAATAACGGGAGAAAATTCATAAAACGTTTCCGAGTTTTCCCATCGCCGAATCCTTTTTTTCTCGTGTAATTTTTCTTCGTTGCCGTTATTCTTCGCCCTTTTTCAAACAATATGTCCTGCGAGTGTAGATATTCTGTTCCTATAGACGGTACGTGGTCTATCGTTATTCTATGTATATTTTACGTTTCAAGCACTCCTATAATATACAAACAGCGTCGCAACTACTACATGGTGTACAAGGTGTGCATTATACACCGATCTCCGATATTCTCAAGAGCCTCCAAATCGAGATTCCGTGTCATTACGAATAACGCGTGCCGTAATCGTTATACCGAATTCTCCGTGGTATCACATAACTAGCGTTAATAATATGACGATAAATTATGCGATTCGTTTTCTCTTATTGCAATATTCTTAGTAATACGTGTCGTTGAATTTAAACGATTATTTTGCTCTCGAGTCTTTGATTTGACTCGACTGCGTTTTGATATCAATCTACATCATAGAATATAATTTACCTTGGAATTGTCGGTCTGACCAGAATTTTAATACGAAACACTCATTAAGCGTATTAAAAGAATAAATATGTATTATTAAAAACTACATAAGCAATATTAGTCTATATATACTCGTATATGAAAAAAATGTATATATAAAAACTGTAATTTCACTCTAATCGTCGAGAGGAAAAAATTAAGAGACCTCGGAATTTTTCTCTCGAAAAAACGCATTTCACATGTGCCGTAATTTCAGCATTGCTTATAATATAGACAAGACGCACGCGGTAGTGTCTAGTTGGAAATTCTACTGGATACACGCACCACGTGTGTCCCGCTAGGAATTACGTCAAACGTAATGGTTTAAAGGGATAAAATCGCACACGTTTTATATTACAATCATAGGCGAAATTTGGTCACATCCGTGGGGGGAGGGAGGCATAACATTTTTGTTTCATCCATTAGCGTAAACAGACGCTCTCAGACGCTTCAACCTACTAACTAGTGGCTACTACTACATTCCACCTCCTCTCCCACATCACACAGGGCACGTGTAAAATCAAAAATGACATTGTTCTCGTCTACAGTATTTTCAATACTTTTTTGTACAGTTATAATCAATTACTATAACAATATTTAATTGTCCATTTTCACATTCTAGTGTTTGTCGTCGATGAGGAATCAATAACAAAAAAATATTTGTTTTTTAATATTAATGATATCAAACACACTTTTAGCCATTATCGAATTGATTATGATTTAAAATCAATCGATTAATTCACACAATACACATAATATCGTTTAGCACTTACTCACTTTATGACACACGTTTGTTTATTATTATCTTGTGTATGAATACAAATTTTTAATTGTTTTTCCTTATAATATAAGATATTATACGAATAATTTTTTTTGAAAGTTTTTAAAATTTAATAATTCTACTTATGGTGTATAGTCCTCGATTTCTATGGGAGCTAAATTTACTATAATTAATTTTTGAGAGGACTAAGTACCCCTAAGCCCTCCTCCGATTTCCGGCCAATGATTAAAATCTCGTTCGACTTTCAAATATTCATCAAACGCGTATTTATACAAAACACCTGTTTTGGACATGAAAAAAAATAGACGATCGATAGCCGTTTGAGAAAATTCATTTAGTATATGTGTGTGTGTGTGTGTGTATAGAAAAGTCCGCAAAATCGGTTTTCAACCGTGTCGCCATGGAAACGTATACTTAATACGAATATTGTGTGTACTTAAACAAAATATTTTCCCTATAACGTTTTATCGAATAATAAACCGCGAGCCGGTTTCTCATTCGCGCATCAACTGCTTAGGCCTCGTTGAGTTGGTCGAAACACGCGAGAAGTCCGAGTCACACCGACAAAACGGTTCGAATCCCGTTAGAAAAATCGTTATGAATAATAATGAAATTAAACACGACCGTTATTATAACGTATAAAAAGACAAAAAAAAAATGTGTTTTTTTTTTTTTTGCTTTCTTAACGAATACGCGGTTCTCCAAAAACTCTTTATATAAAATTTCAAAAAAAAATTAAAATCGTCGTCGTCCCGTCGTTTAACCGGAGGACCAGAACTGGTCATCGTCGCATAATATCGTTTTCGTTGTAGAAAATCATTGAAATTCACACCGTTTTACAATGCGTTTACGATATGCGTCTGGCAGTGATTGCGTTGTACTCTGCATTGCAGCAGTCGTTTATAACACTCATACACGTCCTAATGATGGTAATGCGGTATTTTCGTTGACAATGTTTTAACTGGTAAACTTACACTGGTTTGATACACAACGTTTTCCCTATGCGATGCGAAGAAAACGAATGCGTGGAAAATAAAAAAACACGTCCGTTCCAGTTAATTCGCGCGAGAATGTGCGACTCGAAATCACGACTAGTGCCCCTTATATACGCGTGTTTTCGATTTGTCTCTGTTGAAAACGGTTTAAAACTCGGAAACTCGTTAACGATTTTTTTTTTATTAATAAATAAATCGAACAGTAACGGACTTGCTCGCGCGTCGATAAGAGAATAGAATTCGATTATTTCGATATCCGTTAGAATTCGGATGTAAACCGGGGATTAAACAATATTATAATGATATGAAATTCCCGAACGTTTTTTCGTCGTAGAATTTAGCGAGAACTCCTTCGGGGGGGGGGGATTTTATTGCGCAATTCAAACCGCCGTCAATAATAGTCCATCGTCAAAAAATAATTACCAAATTTTTTTTTCTTTAATGAATAACATCAATACGTCCGGCGTAGAGACGGCGTTTCGCGACACTGGTAAATCGATCTTAACCGTTTGTCATTTAAACGGAGAATTTAAATACAACAGTTATGCGTTTGTTGTGGACTGCGGCGCGCCTGCAGTAGTGTGTTCTAAACGTGTTAATAATACCGAGAGTCGCACGACATTAATAATAATAATAATTTTTTTTTGTCAAATCGACACGTTCGTGGTCTCCTCCTCGATGAATACCGCACGGGTTACGTACACGTATTACAAGTCGGGCCCCGGTTGTGGCCAAGTGTATTTATTATGACGACGTAAAATAACGGCTGAGAAAATCGAGTGGAAAAACTTTTTTACACAACACACCGGCGGTCAAAGCGGATTTCGTACGGCCGCGGCGGATAATAATCATAATATTATTATCATACGGCGAATCGAATAATGGCTTGCGACTAGTTTTCGCGACGATCGTAATGTGAAAAATACGAGACGAAAAAAAAAAAATTCGTTATATTTTATACGCGCGTATAGTGCATTCAATGTAAATTTCTGTTCCGCCGCGTTTCAGACGCGTCGTATACACCACACACACACAAAAAAAAAAAACAAAAAAAACCTAACCGCTTCCAATATCGTCTGTCGCCGACAACATAAATTACACCGCGTTCGTTATACGTTCAACGCGAATAAAACTATTTATAAAACAATTTCGAGGGACTTTGTGCGTGTGGATTTCACTCGCAGAGAAAATTATTTCGAAATTTTCATCGGTATGCTTTACAGCGTTCGCTTACCACCGCCGACATTTCAGTGAATACCGCGCGCGCTGAGGCTTGGTTGCACGAGTGAGAGAGAGGATATTTGGATGAATCGCCTCGTTTTTTTTCTTTTTTTTTTTACATACATACATATGTGAATTAAAAAAAATAAATACGAATCCAATACGATGTAATAATAATAATAATAATTAAAAAACAACAGTTATATATTATATTATATACAGAGTGACTGGCGATGAATGTGTAAAATGTCGGGACGTGATTATACGCCCCCAAAACGGGGATTATTCTACTCCTTGCAAACCACATCGTTACGTGGGCTCCAATCATAATGGAAAAATAATACTCCGTCAACGTACGGTGTACGTCTTCAGCTAGAAGTTCCGGAAGATGATTTTCTGGAAAAACGATTAACGCGGACAGTTTTCCAGGAACTCGGCCGATAGCGAATTCGTCGAACTCTCTCGGTGTTTGCAAAAGTCGTTTCTGGGAACCTCTGGGAATTCGCCAGTCGCCCTGTATGTACATATAAATATTTTTCTTTTAACAAAATTTAATAACGTCTGTCGCGTCGTAATAGTATTGTACCGGTAATTGCCGCGACTGGTACGATGCGGTTGGAGCTGGCGATAGGAGAAACGTTTAACATCCAGACGTTGAAATTAAACAAAAAAACAGACAGACAGAGTACTCCTCGACGAATCGGCCGTCAAACGTGTCGTATTATGACTAAGAAGAATAGCGTATATTCAATCCTATACGGGAAAATAACGGAAGACGGGATTGTTATTATTATTATTAATACGATACACGAACACATCCCGCGCAATAGCGTCCCCGTCGTCGTAAAATATTGCACGACGGCGGTTCCTCCTCTCGCGGTCGGTCGAAAAGTTTCCGATCGCCGCCAGTGGACCGCGCGCCGTGTATTTCCCGATGAGATTATATCGCGTACACACGATCCGGAATTATAATATTATGTAAAATAGTGTCGGGAAATCAATTTCGTGAGCCTTGCCCACCCGGCTTTTGCCGGATTTTTCGCGCGAATCCCTCCCCCGACGTGGATGATTCTCCTCCGTTCGAAAAAGAACAAATTCACACGAAACCCGTCCGAAAAAGCAGCGAATATTATACGGACTGATCGATTAGAAGACGTCTTCTTTTACGCGGATACGCTACTTATATTGTTTTTTGACCGTGTAATTTTTGATTTTAAATTACGAATTAAGGTATGAAATTTATTTTATTTATTTTTTTTTTTTTGTTGTTGTTGTTGACAATACAATTTCATTCGTAAAAAAAAAAATCTACAAGCGTCAAAGCGGTAGACATCTTCAAAGGACTGTTTCGTAAACTTAAAAAAAAAATAAATATATTTTCATCTTGAAAATTATTATCGTTAAAAAAAATGCGTGTTATTTCTCTTGGAAATACGATTTTATCATTTTACGTGTTGTCGCGAACGTTTCGTTGAAAACTACGAACACGAACCGGAATATTATTTAAAAGTTTTAATACGTATGTTGTTGTACTTTTTCACTATATGATATTTCGTCGACATTTTCGACGAATTACGAGTACACGTGCAGCGTTTTCGAACGTACAATTCCCTTGCGTTACAAAATTAAAACAACATCGCGCAATATACGAACAATAAACATACAAAAACAGCAAAAAAATGTAAAGCGCATCGAGTAAATATAATCGTGTGTTCATAATCGTAATTTCTTAGGTCGGAACAACACTCGTATTCCGTGACTTGGCTCTGCCCAGTACGACTACTTACGACTACTTTCAAACAAAAAAAATAAATAAAATAAAACTATAAAGTTGTAATTCAAAAAACATATTTTTAGTGTCGACCGACCTGATTGCGTTTTTTTTTTTTTTTTTTTCAGTCTTTTACGACGTTAAGGAAATATTCGCTTTGAAAAAAGAAACGTACGTATTAATTATTTCGAAAATGTTATGATAATTGCACTGTATTTACTCTCCCTTCGTTTTCACAGAACCGAGAAAAACATAACACAAGTTATATTTCTCTGTGTTGTACGCCAGTAGTAATATTTCTACACGGTGTAGAAATCCTCTTGACGGTAGCGGTAGCTGGTAACTAATCAATGTCCGCGCGTCTCGTAACGACGAAATTTCATTACTTAAACCCACGTGGAATATAACGGAAAAAAAGTAAAATTGAATTATAAAAAGTATATATAGGTAAATGAAAAAAAAAAAAATGAAATTATAGTCAATTATAAGCGTATTATTATTATAGCAGCATCGTAGCGCCGTTTGTAGCAATAAAACTGGCTATATAAACTGCGACGATTACATAAAATTGTATACGTTTCACGTTTGCGTGCAAACAATTTTTATTTTTTTAGAACGCGAGTATTCTTCTTCGTTTTTTTCTTTTGCCGAAAAAATCATCATTTATTTACGTAAATTCGTAGACCGTAATACCCGCGTATTATTGTTATGAGCGTATATTGTGTGTACGAATTTATGCAAATATTATTACACAGTCGTAACACTATCCACAGATATCGAATTCGCCGAGTACCCGTACGTTCTGTTTAATTTTGTAAATTCGGCGGTGTCCGCTGCTCAAATATACATACCATTAAAATATTAACATTTTTTTTTTTTTTTGGCTTAATTCTGAAGAGGACTGCGCAGACATAACACGCATAAATGGATTATTTTCCAATCGTTTCCATTCTCATTTGTTTTTATAGATTATTTCGTTCATCAATTGGTCTTTCCGCGTATAATTCGTTTCGGATTTTTCACTATCATATTTCAATCCACGGCGATTTTTCGTTGGAATTTTTGTATGTCTTATTGTTTTTTTTTTTTTTTTTTTTTCCGCGATTTCGATACGATTTCGTTCACCGCCACGAGAATTATTCGAAACCCATTTGATCAAATTAAGAAATTGTACCGTACATTATTATGTGTGTGCGCTCTTAGATAATTAAAAACCCGAACTCGCAATTGAATTGATTTGATATTACGTCGCGGTAATTGAGTTTGTAATGCGACGAAGAAAACACAATAAATCCTTACAGAAACCTATACACGAGACATCTCCAAACGTAAAAGGCGTTTAAAAAGCTTTTCGAAACATCCCCCGTGCGGCGCCGAGCTGACCGGCGTTCGATCATGAACCAATGATTGAACCAATTTTTAATCGAAAAATCAGAGCATTTTTCCCCAGCCGAATGCTGCTGTTGAAGTGATATGATAACACGCGTGACTGCGAGATGCGCTTTGAACACATAACGATTTGCAACACGTAACGTGTTAGAATTTTCGAAAATCCGTAGGAATCGCTAGGAGTTCAAAGCTCTAGTTATCGAGCTCGCATAAAAAAATATAACTGTCAGATCAATGATTATATTACGTAAAAGATTATTGTTGCCGGAGGAGTGGTTTCTAAATTTACAAAAAAAAAAAAAAAAAAAAAACGCGTACGTGAAATGATTTTAGTATTTATCCACGCGAGCAGACTTTTTTCAAAAACGAACACACATAAAATTCATGTATGAAATCGACTTAAATGACGCTTTTGACTGGAACACGACCGCGTTTGACGCAGATTACCAAGAAATTTTCGTCACACAAACAATTCTAAACTTCTCGTCAACGGACATTTACTCGTACGTACACGAGTAATACATTTTCTCCCCCTTCGTCGAATTCTTGTGAAACGCGTGTTACATTTTTTAATTTTTTTTTGCTCTCAAAAAATCCTTTAATCTCTTCTATCCCTCCTCTCCAAACAATTTTTGGGCGAAACGTAAGTGAGATCCGGCACAAATCGTATAAAGTAGTCGGAGTACTATGGTCTGCGCCGAACCGATCATCACAATTGGAACAACAACGACGACGACGAAAATCGGAACATATTGAAAACATAGGTCGCGTATTTCTCGAATATTCCAATTCTGTTCTATAATATAATATCGTTGTTCAAAACGTTCAAAACACGTAATGTATTAGAACGTATTATTATTATAATACAAGAACACGAGTGCGGGAACGTGATTACGACGTGAATACGACGCGACCGACCGGGATGACGATGTTCCAGGACATTATCCTACAGGATTTATTTTTTCAAACGTACAAATCTCGATAATAATTGTACAACGAAATTTATCGCGTTTTTCGCGCAAAGCAATTATTACGCGCGGCGTTTTTACACGTTTCGCGTAAACGGTTAATAAACGTCGTCGTGTAAATAAAACGCTTATTATTATCAAAAACGTGCCGTTCGTTTCGTTACAACACGATCCGCGCATATCGACCTACGCCGAGAGCGTGTATAAAATCGTCGGCAAAGGTTTTTCGCGTCCGTCGTGAATTGTAACACGAAAACGTTCTCCGGACCTAATGGTAACATCATATTGGATCATATTTCAATACATCCGCCGGGCACTGTACGAAATGTCTACAGTCTCGTTTCGGTCCAATCCGCGTCAGCCATCGTCGTCCCCAGTAGACGGGATGATACGCACCGTCGGCTGCTGTTGTGCGTGCAAGCACTCGCCTAAACGTTTATACATACGTTTTGAAAATAATCGAACAATTACGGAAATCGGGAATTAGTGGCGCGATCGCGATTCATTTTTGTCGCGTTTTACCGAAAATAGAAAAACGAAATCATAAATTAACTTCGATTGACGTGTCATCGCAATCGCTGAGAAAAAAAAAAATTCTCTCCACCGCTCGTCGTCCGCCGCGTGCTGCGCACTGTGTTCGATTTGTTCAAATGTGCAAAAGTTTCCACGTAACCGTTTTCCGTTTGCACGACAACACGCGAGACGACTGTGATTTCATTAATCCGACGGTTTTAAAGCCGTCTAAAGGAAATATCGTTGAAACGCTATGTAGTCGACATTGCGCGCGTCTGAAGATTATAACCTATACGCGGTCCATTTGCAGCTATTACTACGTATACGATACGCGCGGGGACTCCTATCGTCCACACCTTTCTTCTTCTTTTTTTCCCTCCTCGCTTTTTCTTTTTTGAAATCGTCTTGGCAACGGTCTATATAATTCCCGGACCGCCGGCGGGAGCCGACGTGCGTGTGATCGATGTCGTGCGGATAATTCGACTTTTTACACATTTGTACGCGAACGCGTTAGAAACCGCATAAAATTATGATAAATTATTAAGAACCGTAGTATCCGTGGCCGGGGACAGATTGGAAATGAATTTTTTTTTCCCCCTCTCGTCCGATTCGAGGGAATCCGTCGATGAATCTCACCCGTCATATTATACAATAAGTCTCTGCGCACGCGACTTCTCGCGCCGATTACCTCGGACGTGTTTTAGTGGCACCACGATTTTTTGTTTTTGTGCTCTACACACAATGCTTAACTATAATCCGGGTTTAAAAATTTTTTTTTATTATTATTAAAATAAAATATTCTACGTTAAATTCTATTTAAAAAAAAAAAAAACACAATTATGTTGTATATAACATAAATTATTATACTGGATTTCACTTTAAATCCTATTTTCAATTGCATTTCGCTCAACGGTTTGTGTTTGTATTAAGTGTCGTTTTGCATGAAGAATATTATAAATTGAATTTTACGCTGACTAGGTGTTCTAAACGATCCTCGGAAAGATCCGTTAGTAACGCGAAAACATATTTAAAATCCGTCGTCGTCCTAATGACACTAGCAAAATCTCAAAACACTACTGTGATTTATTTATTTATTCTGCAGGCCGAATAATTCCCGTGTACCGGCGGTACGACATTCGACATTTTTATATAAAATATTAATTACAAAAAAAAAAACGACTAAAGATCTATTTTATTATTATTATTATTATTATTATTATTATTATTATTATTATTATTATTATTATTATTAATATTTGTGAATTTCATAATGATTTTCATTCGAATCGAAAATTGCAAAAAAAGTAATTATCCTACATTTTTAACGTAAATAAATTAATAATAATAAAAAAAATTCAATTTTTCAAGCAACCTAAAAACAATAAATGCGTAGAATTCAAATGGCATGCGTTTAGTTTTGCAGGGAATTTATTAAATAAAACGGTGAAATTTTTATTAAAATATCTCTATATATATATATATATATATATGTACTCGTATATGTGCACGAGCACAAACAATTTTAATGAATTCTGTTTCGATTATCAAACAGTGTACAATACAGTTATTAAATATTTTCGTATTGATTTCGATTTTTTTTTCTATTTCCGAGTTTTTTTTTTTAATAATTTAAATATATTCGTAACGAATATAATATATTATACACAAAAATAATTTTAAAAAAACCATAACGTTTATTCGTATAACAATTACGGTAAGATAAAAAATTTTATTTTTTAATCGAATTGTATTTTATATTTTTTTTGTCAATCTCACGCACACACACACACACACGTGTATTTTCTTCGAACTGCAGTCGTCATGACTAAATGACTCTTAAACTCGGCATAACATATATATATATATATATATATATATATATATATATATATATATATATATATATTACGTTAATTTTGGCAAACATTAAAATAATATATAGTTTTTTTTCTATACGTTTTTTACTTTATATATACTACGTTATTTATGGTCAAATCGCGTTATCAAGTTGGGCGTGTTTTTAAACGTAATTTACATTCTTCGCAATATCGCTGTTATTATTATTATTATTATTATTACAGTTATGATCAATGATTTAATTTCACGTAACGAAATATACCGCAGGAATCCGTATATCATATTATATAAAAAAAAAACGCTGCCTTATAATTACATTTTAATAATATATATATACGACAGGCAATTTAATAATAATAATAATAATAATAAGTGAAAAACAAGTCACAAGCGCGTATGGATGGTGACAGGGCGCGCGAAAGACGTGGAGATTTTCCGTTTTCTTCGAAAATATTATTACCGAATAAATTGCGTTTTAGATAATGAGCGATTGATATAATATGTATACATTTGTGAACTGGATTTGTACGTACAGAAGCACGTGAAAATCTGCAAAACGATTATTGTATTCTCGCGGTTTTCTAAAATTTTAAATTACACCTTTCACAGAATGTCCATCAAGCTCGTACTCCGGCAAAAACTTTATTACGTTATTTCTTCCCGCGCCTTTTGGCACTCGCTCTAGCGCACGCGCGTGTGTCTATATAATATGACACACACACACACAAGCGATTCGTGTGCGAAATTGGCTGAAACTCCTATCATCATCACTGACCTTCTCGGCCATTTGTCTCCGAAAGTAATCGCTCGGTCGTCGCCGATTGCGAGCCAAAGTTTTTAACAGCCGCTGCTGCAGCCGTCCTCCCACCTCCGCGCGATCGCTTATTGTACGAACAACCGAAGTCACCGGATTAATGCGATCACGGCCAGGTAGGGTAAAAATATCGAACGATTTCCCGTAAATACGTTAACGTGTATTTCAATTCACGAATTCAATCTTACGTTTATATAATATATATATATATTTAAATAATAATCGTATTTTATTCGTACCGTATTCAATAATTATAATATATGCGTCGTCATTAGGACTCGAGCCGTTAACACCGTTTTATAGCGGCAATAAATTAGCACACACACACACCCCCCCCCACCCCATACTCGCGACCACGCGAATTGTCGAAAATCTCGATTTTATTATTCAGTCGAAAATTATTTAATATAACCCCTACTCCCGAACGAAACCACGAGAACTAAAAAAAAAAAAAAAGTATTCAGAACTCAGCATCTTAGGCCAAATGAAAAAAACAATTGTGCACATGTTATTATAATAATCAGCGAACACGTAACAATTTCAATCTCGCACGTTATGCGATGAATTGTAGAAAAAAAAAGAATCTAAACGCTATCACGACGCTCTTATAAGACGTCGAAGTCCCTCCCGACATGACGATAGGTACATACACATATTATAGTCATTTCGAAACGAAAATCGACAATTCTATGGTGTCAAGTGTCACATGATTTCCCGCTGATCGCGTCGTCAAACGTATTTGCGTGTCGCCCAAACACGGAATCGCAAAAACAATACACTTTTACGCATTCCGACGAGTGCGCTGTCATCTTCAGCACGACGAATCGATCATTACTAGACATTTTTTTACGCACGCAATAATTATTTATATATACATATATATTTTTTTTTTTTTAAAGTCTCGCGCCGATTTAATATCATTGTCTGCAGTATTCCGCGTGGCGACGTCATCGAACACATAAAACCGTATAAATACTGGTGTCTGTTCAGTATAGTAGTCGGTTTCGCTCACATATTTCAGAAAAATAATTAAATATACGATTTATAGAAAAAAAAAAAAAAAAATGTAATGAAAAACGTTATTTAATAACGAGCATTTATTTCGTTATATTGTCTTCTTATTTTCTTTTTTTTTTTTTTTTTTGCATTAAATAACCGCGGAGTTAGCCGGCATCGAAACGTACTGGAATTTACATTATTATTATTATTATTATTATTATTATTATTATTCCGTTTGAACTAAATTAATGCGCATAAAGTCCTTGTAACGACTAAAACTATTTCACTATATACCCTGTGCTTGTGTGTGTATAAAACGATTTAATATGTACAGCCGTTAGAAGAACATCACCGCGAGAGATACGCGTACACACACACACACACACACGATTATTATATTATACTCCGTTCGGTAAATCAATGGAAACGTGAACGATATTACAACGAACGAAATGTACGATTTAACGAAATGGTGAAGTGTTTAAAAAAAAATCGCTGTGGATCGCGCGAAAACCGCGTGGGCGAAATTGAAATTCGCGAGTTCGTATTTCGCATCTAAAACGGTTTACGTAAATGTTTTTTTTAACTCGAAAAACGAAAATGGGCGATATATATTTTTTTTTTTTTGTTCTTTTAGACTTTACGATTTTCGTTTTTTCATTTTCCCCCGTAATAATTAGAGAGGAGAGCTTTGAAATTTCAAAAACTATCATCGAGTTAAATTCGATCAAATAAAAAAAAAAAAAAAATTTTCTTATTAATATTTCGACGTATATTTACACTTTCGTTATAAATCTAATGTACCGTATGTAAAATGTAGTTCTAAAACGGATAAATAAATCTGAAGAAAAATGTATTTGTTGTCTTAAGTGCGTATTTATATATTTATAATGAAAAAAAAAAAAACTAAGTATTCATATTGCAATCGAGACGATGATGTAATAATAACACGAACATGGAAAACTATTAATAAACTTAGAACAGGAGTAGATAGATGTAAACTACATATGTTTCAAGTGGGAATTATCAGAAGACAACAAATGCGAATGTGGCTCCATCCAGACCATGCAACGTCTCCTGGTTTGTCCAAAACTCCCAATAACATGTAACACACAAGATCTCCTGGAAGCCAACGACCAGGCAGTAGAAGTCGCTCGTTACTGGCAAGAAATTATATGAAAGCAATCGATGGCTCGGACTCGAAAAAGAAAGAATAACGCGAACGAAATCAAAATGCCGTAGCCAGAAGTTTCGTTTCGGCCGGCAGCGGCACGGCGTATTATCGAACACTCTCACTTGTGAAGTTTACACGTTTTATTTGATTGTTGGGATAACGGGATTAAACGGAATGGACCCGTCATCAAAGAAATATATCGATCGATCGATTCTTTTAAGAATAAATGAAAAAAAAATTAAATATTCAAATAACGAAAAAAAAACCAGTATTAACGGGAAAATTAACTATTACGTAAACGTTATTAATAATTAATAGAGTAGCGAGACCAGAGTAAAAAACAAAGAAAAAAGAAAAAAAAGAATTAAAAAATTTAATTTTTTACGTTATAGAAAAACACCTTTCCACGACTCTACAGTAACCCACACTGTTTTATCATCAAACAGTGTAGGTTTTCAAAACTCGTTCGTTTGAAATTCTCGCGCTTTCAAGACGGAACGGCGACCTGAAATTTCTTTTTGAATCGTCTGCACAAAATGTGTGTACGCACATTCGACAGATGGAAATTTAAAACACACGAATTTGAAGCGAGCAAGCCGATTTCGGAGTGGACACGTGCCTTAAGTGTCCAATTCCTATAGCCACTAAATTATATTATTATTATTATTATTATTATTATTATTATTATTATTATTATTATTATATATGAAGTCCGTGAAACGCTATTATAATACACACACCATCGTTTAATGCACATAATCACTGTGCACAGTTGTTAATAGAACGGGTTTATAAATTATATAACCGTAGCGGCGGCGGTCTGCAGATCGTAATTCAACGACGTTCTGGTTATCTAGCACTACAACGCGTTATCTACGCGCGTATTATTATTATTATTATTATAATTATTATTATTATTATTATTATTATTGTTATTATTATTATTATTATTATTATTATTATTATTATTATTATACTTGGACGTAATTGCATCTGCTCGAAACGGCCGACATGATATTATTATTGTTATTATGTAAGCGAATTAGATTTATTATGGTTTTACGCAAATTGTACGATCTTAATGTATATATATAATAATATTATTATTATTAATCGTTATCGTTTACGAAATTATAAGATAGAATCTGCGTTGGAATCTGCGTCGATCCAATTAGAACACGTTAATAGTGATCACGATCAACAGTCACAGTCTCGTGCGAAAATCTAAACGTTACGCACACGGACGGAGAAGATTGGATTCACCGAAATCCGGGACATTTTTTTTAGTCGAAATTTCCCTCATTATTTTCTTCGAGAATTACGATTAGGGTTTATGTTTTCTCGTCGTGTATATACAATACGAATAGTAATTTAAAATCGGGAAAAATCGTTTACTTTTTTTAATTACGATTTGTAACGCGTATGGGTTTTGTATAATAACGATCGGTCTTTGGGATTCTGCAACTCCTGCGGAGGACTTTCTCACAAATACTCGGCCGATCCGGTAACTATTTTCAATCGAACAACGTTTCGTTTTCCAATATAACACGGTCGTAGGATTGATTCGCAAGATTGATTGTCAAAACACGTTTTTATTTTCTTTACAATATGTACGTATATAATAACGGAGACTTTTCGCATCGCGTTCGTTTTTCCAAATTTGTCCGCGTGACTGTTCTACAGAAAACGTACACGCACACGTACGAACAGTTGAACGTTTGAACTACAGTGAAATTCGACGGATCTTCAATGAGCGTAGAAAATTCTTGTTTTACCGCGAACATTTCGAAGGCATAAGAGCAGTAGGCAATCGTTATTGTCTCCTCTCGATCCGTTCGGATATTTCAAAATTAAAAAAAAAAAGTCACATTATCCGATTCACACGTCACGTGCAATTTCGTTAGTCCGAGACACTTCTTCGGTACACTTGGTTGAAAATCAATCTGATACTACAATCAACTCGCCATCACGACTCGTCTCGTCAGACAAAATAAAACATAATTTTTTTTTTTTTTTAAGTACCAAATACTCCCACACCATACGAAAATACTATAGTTTTCGAACAATCCTTTAAAAATACCGAAATTACAGTAGATTTTTATTATTATTATTATTATACGTCGATACTCTTTTTTATACGTGATATGACCTTCCTAGAACAAACAATTTATTACGCGTTATATACATATAATTTATATAATTTTCCGCGTGCAGACGTACGTCCGTTATTACATTTATACTTTCGTACATTACACTATACATTATTTCACGCTATACGAGTAGGTACGTGTGAAAACTAATTTTTATTAATGCGCGAATAAACGTAGAATTCTATACCGTTTGTCAATCACTATTTATATTTATGATTTCACGGCGTCTCTCATGCATACTTGTTCTATAGAAGAAAAACTAACAAATAAAAGGTACCGATAATAATAAATGAAAAATGATTAAGTACTTCAGACGAGTCGCCGGATCAAATCTACTCGACCGTTACGTATACACATCATTGTTTAACGCTCGCTAAACTGCCGAAAAAAAAGAAAGAAACCACCGCCTAGGCTTTTTATTTCATTACGAAATGTCTAAAAGTGTTTTTTTCCCCGCCGCAAATCCGTAAATCGGTTTTTTTTCCTTTTCCGACGAATTGTACTCCCATTCTTCTTCATCTGTAACGCCTCCTTTCAATCCCCTATTTAGGACGCTCATTTTCCTACAACCGACATAATTTTTCATTAGACTGTCTGCTGGATCTTTCTCTCCTTTGATGGTTCACCTTCGATTTTTCCCGCCATCGTGTCTATGACGGCGGTTCCCGATCTTTCTATCACTAGACACTTATGATCGATATACGCGTGCCACCCTGCACGATTCTAAAACTAAACTAAAGGAGAGACGAATAATCGTTTTTTTTTTTTCATCGTATGATGTTCGTAAGAGTAAAAAACAAAACTCGATTTTTTGGTAAATCGTAATGTTTAAATTTCTTAATTAAACGGGAAATTCGTTATTGGTTCAAGGAACACATTATCGATATCAAACAGAACAAAAACGTATTTTCACTCGTAAATCACTTTTGCACATCGAACTTTTGTACTCGTTTTCGAAATACAGCGGTTCGTACAAATATCCACTCCCACACAAATGAATAATGGGAATACAAAAAACATTGTAAACGCTCGTTTGAAAAGAGATGAGGGATGGGGGGGGGTATTCGGTTTTTGTTGACGTCCGAAATAAAACCGCGACGTTTTGCCATTAAATGCGTCTTTCGCTAAGCTATCACTCCAATCGTAATGTCAACGAACGATTCTTTCCTATTTTATAAAATCATATAAAAAGAAAAAATTGTCGTCGCATACAATATACCACTGGTTGGGAATCGCCGTGTTTCAAACCACTAGTGTTTTCTTCCATAAAGATTTTTCTTCTTTTTTTCTGTTTTTTTCTGTTTTTTTTGTTTAATGTGTTACGTGTTATAAAATGAAAATAAACGAATTGCCCGCGTCCGTGTCGTGCGCTTCAGCCGAAAACCAAACAAATCCCACGAAAACGTTTCAAAAACAACAGAGTACAAATGCGTAAAGACCTAACGACGAGACGATCGTCCGATCCCGTTGTTTTTATACAGTCGAAAAACGTCTGCACGCAGAAAAAAAAAATAGTAATAATAATAATAATAAACGTCGTTGTGATGTAAACGCCTGTGCAACGGCTTTCTCGTTTAACCGAAAAATAGATACCCGTCTGAAACAATCTCGGCTCCGCGGAGTCGATATAAATGGCAAATGAAAATATATAATAAACGTTCGAATGGGTTTATCGTCGCTGAACGATTGACGACGACGCGGACGCGGAAAATCGTTTCCAGCTGTGTCGCAGATTAAAACCTTCAGTGTCTTCGTGCGCTCTGCCCTCGGAGCTCTGTTTGCACTCTGAGAGAACCCATTAAACGCGTAGGTCACTTTTAGGAGGTTGAATTACACGCCGGCGGCGTCGGCAACAACAACAGCAGCAGCCCATTAACAGCGTACGCGCACTTTGTGTGTGTGTGTGTGTGTCCGGGACCGTGTGTGTGTGTGTACACGCGGCTCGAACAATCGATCATAGGTCGTGTAGTCCGTTACTCGTTCGCCGACAATAAAATATACCGCGCGGCCGTTGTTTCTTCGCAGTGGCGTACACAGGCCCCCCTCCCCAGTATTTTATGGGCAGCAAGGGCAAGGGCGGATCTAGAAATGAAAAAAGGGGCGGGGGAGACAAAACGTACTTCGTTTACATGCGAACGCGAGTTGTACTACGCGTACCTTTTATTCTGTGATACTCATTACGATCTATAAGAAGACCAAAATACGCGAAACGGATTTATAAATTGTTATTCGTGTAACAGCTCTTCTCGGCGACGTAGCCAGGATTACGCAATGGGAGGGGGGGGGAGGTAAGTATAAATGAAACTATAGGTTTATACATTTTTCGTAATTATAAATCTGTTATATCAGACAGTAATATAGTGTACACGCAGCAGAGTAGACTGCAGTTATTTATATAAAAATCGTTTTTACATAGAAAAAAAAAAAAACTTTTTTTTTTTTTTTAATAAATCGGCGAAATACTTTATAAAGGATGGAAAAATATTGATCACGCGTCTTTAAATTAGAAAAATAAATAAATGATTTGGAAACGATATCGAGTATCAAACGTTTTATAGGTATTGGCAATATCACGGATCCGCATACCCCGGATAATACTGCTATTCTCCACTTTTCATTCCGTTAACGAATCCTTTGAATCCAGTATATTCGACACTGACAAATATATAATTTATTTTCGTATAAACATATAATGTTATCAAATCAATTTGTCTTTTTACGTGTACACGCCGTACGACACGAGACTCCCCCAGTTGATGATACTCCGAGTTTGTAACGCGTGTATAACGTTTGCCCGCGCGAACATTAATTATTATTATTATTATTATTATTATTACATAATATACGCTTTATAATACGTACGCAAACGCACTTTACTTTTTGTAAACTATCGCGTTTAATATTAATACAACCTTAAGTTTGTAAAAATAAAACGTTCTCCGCTAATAAAAAGGGTAATCCATAAACAACGACAAAAAAAAAATTAAAAAAGAAAATACATAATACTCTATACTTTATGTACCCAAGTCCCAAAGCAAACATTGAAAAAGTTACATTGGCTTTTTACGTTGACCAATTAATTTAAGTAATTTTAACTTTGTTATTCCCCCATCCCCCCCCCGTGCACTTGTTTCGCGCGTTTGCGCAACGAGAGACAACTCTCGACATTTATGCAAAACAAAAATACTCTTAAACATAAGTACATATAAGAACAATAACAAAATAGAAAATAATTCTCTTGTACGCAGTATACATATTTCGTTTCTTTTTTCTTTTCTTTTACTACTATAAATATCAAATAAATGCGTTTTGCGGACAACGATTATTCAATATTTATTTTATTTTATTTTTTTTTTTTAATTTCATACATTTCACGCGCGTAGAACTCCGATCCACAAACACACTCGTGTCGAATTTCGAAAGTTGTCTGGAATACCGTTAAATAACCGCTCTGTTAATAAAGAAATTCCGTTGTACCGCGCGAAACCGATATCAAATTGTTATACGATCGTATTCGTACGAACACAACGTACGTAAATTTTTCGTCAATGACACGGATTTATAATTTTCTAAATCCTTTAAAGCCCGTCGTCACACAATCGCGAAATTGATATTTACATAAATCCATACAGTTAGTATTCGTTTGTTATTTTAATCCGATAATTCATCGTTGTAACGGAATATAGGTATCGATATCGTCCTCCGTTCCAATACAAAATAATATTGCGTTACTGACACGATGATTTAACGGTTTTATTGTACGCCTACACGTGAACACATATATTTTCTAATCGTTTTCCCTTCTCCCCGCCGCCACTTACGTTTTAACGGAGAACACATTTTGTTGTTTAAAATTTCAGTTGAAATTTTGGTAAATTTCCGTATCCCCGTATTCTAGACAAATGGAATTTGAGATGACCGATTTCGTAATAATTACGTTTCAACGAATTGCGAAATCTGACGTTATCGCGTGCGACTAAAAGACGTGTTTCTCGGTCCGCAGTAATTTTAGATGTTCGCCATAAACGCAAAACCTATACCAAGATACACGTGATATACCATGATATATATATTTTTGAATATTTTTTTGGCGAGACGTGTAAATTTTTGGACCGGACAAAAAATATTACAACAGAATCGAATTGAAACGCCGAGCGGGGGGGACCGTCACAATATATTAAATTGTGCGTATCGTAGACGCATTTAGACATAGACGCGTTTATGGTCGAACGGGTTTAAAACTCGTACGATTATACCATACCGTGCGCGTATGTCGGCTATTGAAAACGGAAACTCGTAGTACTCGAGTACTGAAACGTAATGGAAATTTATTTTAATACCGGGGAAAAAAAAAAGAAAGAAGAATTACTCGTGTCGGACATTCACAGAGAGGTGTCGCATTTCATACGAATAACGACGACCGCCGCCGATCCGTAACTGACTGCAGTTCGTAATTCAAAGATATATTATATTTAACGCGCGAGGTTTCCGTATTATAATATTATTTGTAATCGACTGGATTTGTTTATGCGTGTAAATAATCGTCGGGCAAAAGTGCGCGAAATGTGACGTACGCGCGCGCGCGCGCAAAAAAAAGAAAGAAGAAAAATCGCTTCGTTCAAAAGTCCGGATTTACACACGCCACAACGCGGCGGACCTCGTGAGATTTCCCCGTAGACCGATCTCCTCGATACGGTCTAGTGTGCGCAATAAATAAAAATAATATCCCTTTGAATTTATACACAAATTCCGTATTCGCGTAAATATACATATATAAATAATCGAAAACAATTTTATTTCAAAAATATATCTTATACGTACAGTGTACTGGGTACGGAGTAAGCATTGATTATGCGAACGTTAAAAATATATGACTAGAAAATCACGGATTATATGCCGGTCGGGATTTTATCGAAAAAAAAGAAAAATCTAATTCAATTCGCATTTACGTGTATGTATACGATTCGTTTTATACGTATAATTTTATATTTTACAAACTAAATTGAAATTAATAATTGAAATCGTCACGCCGAAGCTCGTATCCGCCGTTATCGCAACGAATTCTTTTTATATTTGTGTATTAGCGCGTATAAAATAAAAAAAAATCTTTGAGTAATTCGCTTAATAGCCACAACTGCGCTCACGGCTCACGGATTTCTCACCCCCCAAATTCCGATTACGTTTTTTATTTTCGTTTTTTCTTTCCTCCGCCCTCCTTTTCGATATCACTTGACGTTTTTCTTCTTCTAAATCCATCTGTTTGTACACCAAGAGCGAACGGTTTTGACACACGCGAACGTGTCACGCGCAATTTACAGTAATCCGCGGAGGAAAGATTTACGTCTCCCGCCGTGCAATAACCTAATCCGCGATATCGATCGGATTTAACGAGCGACTCTCAACGCCGTACGCCACACTATTGGAATGTTGTATTCCGCGCACAACAAGCGTGTACGGTTGTGTCGGCAAATGAATTTTGTTTGTTCCGATTTCCGTACGAAACGTTTATTTTCTTACCGACCAGTAACACCTACGCGTATATCATAACGGTTCTCAAAGTGACTAGTCGAAAGACTTCGCTCGGATAACGGTGTAAAACGTCAGCTGATGTTCAAAATCTAAACTGCGCCAGAATATTTTAATATAAGTCATTTCGAAACTCGTAGACGGGCGCGATTGAAAACTATTCGGAAATCGGAATAAATTATTTTTCCACTCCATACACGTACATTACGCGTATTTATTATACGTTACATATATATACAACACAGAGAGAACGTGTGTGCAAAGTTACATACTCGTATTATATTCGAAATAAAATCGCCTTTTATCATTATTTTAACAAATATTGTTTTTTTTTTTTTTTGCAGTTTATTAAAAAAACCAAGAAGTTTATAGCCTGAAACATAATTCCGTACCTATTATACGGAACGCTATACGTTTTAACACACACACACGATCATAAAATGAAAAACGCAACGCAACGAAATCTCGGTCGTGTATTGGAGAAAAATAATATCGCCCGAAAAGCGTTTTAAAAATGTCGAATACGCGTTCGAAACGCGTTCGATTTCATACGATAATACAGTTCGTGCCCGTGCGAACGTAAATATTTCATTTGAAACTCTGCAGGTGAAACTGTCACGAAAGTACACCGAACACGACATAAATTATTATTGTTGTAATCGAACGAATAAATACACAACGTTTTTGAACGAAAATTCAAAACGAAAATTCAATTTGTCCGTGATTCGCTATAAAACGCGACGAAAAGAAACCGGAACTATATTCACCTGAAAGAATTGTGGAAACGAAAAAATGAGATTTTTTTCTATTACAAAGAAAGAAAAAACGCGTTTGAATCAAACAAAATTGATACATAATATATGTAATAATAAAATGATATTACTGAGATTTAATGAGATAAGAAATAACGGAAAATTTATAAAGAAAACAAAAATCTTTTTGAATCTCCGTTTATTCAAAATTATCATATTTGTTCATCACACAGTTATATATTCCACTGTTTATCTTAATGCGTATAACATAATATTCGAATATTAAAAATACGTATAAATAAGTTTATTTTTCCTTCCAAAACGATCTACTTTTTTTCGGAGTATTTTTTGTTTTTCTTTGTATTTTTACTTTTTGTAATTTGCTCAAAACGAAAAAAGGACGACGATAAATTGTTTTTTTTTTCATTTATATCTTAGAAATTTCTTAACGGTTCGTTAATACACGTATACGTTCTTTCGTATTTTTTTTTTTTTTTGTATAAATGACTTTTTATAAATTAATTTATATAGAAATTGCCAATTTAAAGTTCGTACTTTTTTTTTTCACCGCGGAAATTTAAAAACGAATGTTTAACTTTCTTATAATATATTATAAATTATAAATGCGCGCGTAAAAATTACGTTTTGTATTCTCACATTTATATTATACCGCGGTGTTACGGCGACAGTGTAAAAATTAACTATAATTATAGCGTTTGTTAACGACACCGTTGTATTTTTGAAAAGAGAAAAAGTAAAAACGTATTATACATTATATTTCCAAAGTACCAGAATGCTTGTGAAAAGAAATTAACGCGATGAAAAAAGAAAAAGCGTCGAGTTGTTCAAAACTGTAAAAAAATTACGAACGCAAACGACACTCGAAATATGTTATATTAACCCTAGAGCGTATCGTGACGTCTTAGAACACGGAAATGTTAGTGAATAAATGGTGTTCCACATTTGACATTCGGCTGATGAGTTCTGGAATCAAATGGATCTTCGACGAATTCGATGTATTAAAGAAAAATTGGTAAAATCGTGTACTTATAAATGTAAAATTATTCCGAATTAGGGATGTTTTTTTTCCAACGTAACGTGCAAATTACAGGGTTCAATCCTTTAAGGTTTGACTCGACTGTTATACGATAACGGCTGGGCGCATTCAAAACGTTTTCGGTAAAATATAACCGCGTATAATTAAAGAACGAATGCTGACAACAATAAAAAAAAAAATATCCTACATTCACTTTATAACGGAAACGTATTTTGAAGAAAAAAAGACATTCTCATAGGGGGGCACGCGGCCTGGGTAGAATTTGTGAAATTTCGACGAAATTCGTGAAATAAATCGTCGGGCACCTTATTATAACACGTTTACACGTTTTCCAAGGCCGCCGCGTGTTCGTGGCACATCGCGTAACAAGAATTTCGAATACCTCAAATGGAAATTTTTGTTTTTTTTTTCCAAAACCGTACCGGGTCGTTTTACGAACTTCAAAATACCTCCTAAAAGTAAACGTATACCGTACACGAAGTCTATCATCTGATCCGCGGATGCTCGCGGGAAAATTTTCCCGTATTAAAAATATATTCCCGTTGTCGTGTCTCGCCTACGAATCATGCAAAATATTAAATACACGTCCTCGTCCTTATAATACGTACGCACGTCTCTATATGACGAGATAAATTAATGCAAAATAAACTCGACGACGTATTTGTAAATGTATTGTTCAAACGCCATATATCGTCGGAGAAATAAAATGTATACGACTTATGGTACAGTTTCGTTTCGACTCGTGCCGCGTTATCCGCAATGGTTTTACGTTTGAAAATTGAACGCTAGAGCCGTCAACGCGTTTCGTCATAATTTATTACACACAATTACATATTAAATAAATTTCGACGAAATTCGCAAATGACACTTGTACGAACGTTCATGCATAATTTGTCGCCGTCGCGAACGACTCGTTCGCGTTTTTCACGCGAAACTTTGACACCGAAAACTTTATACGTCCATCATTGGAAGTCGTATATTTCGGTAATTTCGTCCTGCGGGTTAGGTTCGTTAAGACAAATTGGCCTGATTGAAGATTTTTTTTTTTTTTTAATACTTCCTTCGTCGATTTTAATAGAGTTCGACGACGAATTGCGCGTAAATAATAATTTTAACACCGTGTCCATTGACCGGTCCATGGTCGCACAATTCATCGACCGGGTTTTTTTTTTTTTACATTATTTAAAAGCACGTAAATTCTATATAACTGTTACGATTGAGTTTATATAATAAAAATACGTTTCTCTTTATACATATAATAAAAATCAATTATATATAGTAACGAGGTAACAGTATTTATTTATTTTTTCCACATTTTTCTCCGGCGAATTTATCGCGTGATCATATCATAATTTTCTCGTTTTTTTTTTATTATAACACTACAGTTTCGATTCGACTGATAAACCAATGCACGATTCAACCGCCATAATTGTTTATACGGTATAACGATATTTAAATCGGTTAAAGATCACCGAAATAACGGTATTCGTTCCGAACAGCATTCCGGAATCCGAAGGCAAAAGTCGTATACGGGGAAAACGAATGGTCCGTTTCTATAAATGCACGGAGGAAATCGCGCCTACAACCTTTGCCGCGGCGGCAAACACTTTTGCGGTGACTGAAAAAAGACTGAAACGATATTGGATCATTCCAATAAATCCGTGTAAATCGATTCCAGAGTATAGTGTAATCGTTTTGATAGAATGAAAATTTTAATATCGCCTATATTCGAGACATAAAAAAAAAAAACGAAGAAGAAGAAGAAGATATTAGTGAACGGCTACGTGACTGTGAACGAAATACGAATCGGCAGCGCGTATTAATCGAATCTTATTGTCGTTAATGATTAGTTATTCTATGACATGTTTGTTTCGGAATAAATTTTTTATTACCACCTATAAATTCTTCGCTTCGGTTTGTTTTTCTTTTTTTACGTTGCGAAAATTTTATTCAAAAAAAAAAACCCCGCGAATAAATGTTTTATATATATATATATATACATATATACGTTCGAATTATAATAAATTACGCGTAATATCGGACGAACAATAAATAATATTAAACGAACGAATTTTCAATCGAAAATTCGATATTTTATTTCTTAATCGTCTGTTCGGCTTTTAACAACAACAACAAAAAAAAAAAACGTTTCATCACGAACGTGCAGTTTCGCGGTGCAAATCGTACAAAACATAATTTATATAACTCACCGCGAAAATTGTCCCCGCGATTCGATATTAACCGCTGTACGTCTCGAAGTATATACGCGTACAGGTGTAAAACACGCGAGATTTTATGTTTAATATAACGTGACAATACAACGATTTATCGGTATCGAAAACATATAAATTGTAAATATTCGAACACGCCACGCCGCGCGCACTCTCGTCCGCGAATCGTTATTTTATTATTTATTTTTGTTTTTTCTCCTCTTCTTCTTTTTCTTCTTCTACCTCCTCCTTCTCGTATATAATTTATAATACAACGAACTACGATACGTCCCACGCCTTCGCGTCAAAACCACCTAACGGCCACTGATTTTCAAACGCCCGTCGTGGTAAGTCACACGCGCAGCAGCAGTAGTACACGTATAGCCGAAATGACTGTAAAAAGCATGCGCGGCGCACCGTCACCGACGACCCCGAGAGGACTTACGCCGCCACCGCCGCGCACGCGACAGTGCGGACGTTATAAATAATAGAAAAACTGTCCGTGTACAGAAAAACCGCGATTGGAAGCCGCGAGTGATTATATTATAATATCAATAATATATTGGAATTTATTGTAAAACATATTTTTACATAGAGCGAAATCGCAAATGGGCGGTCGAAAAATCACACGAGAATTCGCTTGCGGACCATCATTTTTGGTAGTGTTGTTGTTCTTGTGCTCGGTATGGGCGCCATCGATTTACCAAACAACGCGGTGCGCAATTTTCGCACGAAAACAACAAAAAAAAAAAAAAAAAATTAAAAATCAAAAACTGTCTCCGAAATTCGCGAAACGATTTTACCGCGATATTAGCGCGCAATATTTGTTCTCGTTTTTTAGTCGGTCGAAACGGTTTTTGAACTTCGCGAACGGACGCGAATAAATTATTATGGCCAGGACAGTAAAGAAAACCTGTAAAATGACCGCAGGAAATAATGTATTCGTAACTTAAAAAAAAAAAAAAAACACGAAAACAATTTCCTAAAAACTTATAAAAATATTGTTTAAAAAAATTAATTCGTTATCTAAAAATATTGTTTAAAAAAAAATTCAAAATTGTTCGAATTACTTTTTACGGTTTGATGTGTATTTTAAAAACTGCGAAATGTACACGCGAATTATAAATGGAAAAAAAGTATTACCACGTAAAATGATAATAATAATAATAAAAATAGTGAACTCATAATTTTTCTGTCGATTATTGTAAAATAATTTTAAAAATAACATAAAATTACGAAACAATTTTTAGACAGTTTGGATATTAAGACATAGCTTCATCGGAATTTTCCTTATTTGTTTTTATATAATATTATTTCAATCCCGTTTTATTATGTATAGTCATCTTTTTTATATATATCAAACGCTATAATTAATAAAACGTCAATATGATTTCAATCTAAATACACGTCTTGCGGGCGATAAGTTTTCCAAACAATCGCAAATTATATAATCCGACAGAGCTGAATTTTTTTTTTTTTTTAAACGTTTTTAACATTTCGAATAAAAAATTGATAAATAAAAGGAAACGATTTATCGATGCGTTGATTTTTTTTTTGTTATTATTAAAAATATACAATTTTTATAATTTAATTTTATCGTCTAAGATATATATATATATATAATAAATACGAATCGTCATGAAAACTCGAACACTAAACAATATTACTCGTTTATCAAATTTTTTCTAATTAATCGCATGCACACGTGACGCAACGAATTTAATAAGAATACGGGATTTTTTTTTTTTTTAACATATGTAATATCTGTTTTGGATGTAGATTTTTGTGCGTTTGTATATATATATAATAAAACGCGTGTATTGCAGGTGGTTATATGTTTGATTTTTTTTTTAAAGAGAAAAAGCGCGAAGGTATAGTTTCCATTTTTATTGTTTATTACGTATCTTCCCCTGGCCCCGTGCAGTATATACGATCCAATATCGCGGGATAAGTGCTTTTAATAATATTATATTATTTTGTCCGACAACGGTGAATTCCCTTAAAAAAATAAAAAAGAACGTTAATAAATTCATATTAAAAATCTAGTTATTCGCATATGTATATGCGTGTGTATGATGCAACTTTAAATATGAAATTCAATGTGCACAATCGTATCACTTTTTTTTTTAACGCAATAAACAATATAAATTTGACGAGTTTATTACTACTGCATCGGTTATTAGGCGAATTAGACGTTTTTATAATATAAAAAATTCCCTCGGAAGCGAGCAATTTTTTCCCTCACGACTAAAATTATAACTTTAATTCGTCCATTTTAAAATTAATACGATTATGTGTCGAAAAAAGAATGTTTACTCTACATCATCGTTTTTTTTTTTATTCGTACTTATACATACGATTGTTCTGAAAAACGATAGAACATTTTCTTTTCAAAACGGGAGTGAATGAATGAGCAGGACACCAGAATTACCACGATACGACGTAAATTTACACCCGCGAATTTCGCGTTATTATTATCATTATTATTATTATTATTATTATTATTATTATTATTTTATTTTATTTTTTTGTTTTTTGAAAAGAAAAAAAAGACGCATCGTGATATTATGGGAAGCGTTCAAGAAGAAAAGAAAATATATACGTTCCACAACGCGTACACTATTTTTGGCATTGGCGCCGTGGAATTAGAAAATGTATTCTTTTATTCCGCATACGCCGCAACGTATACATCTTCGTTTAAGACAACTATAAAAACGTTTAATCGTTTGAAAGCGTCTATGGATTATTTCTATAAAATACGTTGGGGGAAAAAATGTGGTAAAAAGAACGCACGAAACGCGATTCGGTGTGCACGAAAATTTAAACTTGACGAATTAATCGATTTTGGAAAATTCTCGGTGGAAAAAAATTGCGCTGGTGTGCTACATATACCGACTTCTTACAATATTATTAAATCGGCTGCGTGCAAAAAAAAAAAAAAAATTCGTCCTCGTTGCGGTACTGAACCGTGTGGATTTTTTACCGAACAACAAACAAATACTCATATAATTTCTGTGTTTATATATAAAATATATACGCTTATAAGCGGCCAAACGACGTGTATTGTATTTTCCTCGAACCGAAATTCAATAAACGTTCTATTCCGCGAAGAAATACAGCGTAAATATCGGCGTGGAAATAATTTGTCGACCGCTCTTGATTTTGTAGTTTTTCCTCTCTCTCTCACGGAGAGTTTTAGGAGAAGTATTTTATTTTATTTTTTTTTTTTTTTTATATTTTTAAATCGAATATATCGGTATTGGAAAATAAACGTAAAGCGTATAACTCATATATATATATATATATATATATATATCCGAAGTAATCACGTGAAAGTCTATAAAACAATAAAAGACGACATTATATATTTCTACTTCGCTATACCAATAGTCGTTTCGTATATTATATTATACAAGAATTTGATCAATATTTTGCGCAGCAAAAAGTACTTTATAAAAAAAAAAAAAATAAAAATAAATTCATTTTGCCTTTAGGTCGTGCAACACGCAGCCTGCAGTCGGTTTTTTTTATTATTATTCGTTTAATACGTATGAAAACAAATTTCGTAACTCATTAAATGCTGACATAATCTTGTAGGGAGAAAAAAAAAGTGGATATGAATATAAAACGCTTATAATGCGAAAAATAAAATAAAGACGGATCGGTATTAAAAAAAAAATTTTCGGCGCAATATCGTGTGTACGTGTGTATACTTCAGCGGGATTTATGACAAGAACAGTAAGAGATAAGTAAAAGTTTAATAAAAAACAAAAAAAAATCCCCCCTCGAAGCGAAATTTATTTCTCGTAACCTTTCATTTTTTCGCGTATATACGCATGATAAATATACCTGTAATAGTAAGTAGTGCAAGGCCGGGGAGAAGTATTTTTTTCGATTCCGCTACTGTTTAAAAATATAAATATATACAAAAATTTATTCCACTAATATTTTCAAGACTTTTTTATTATTATTATTATTATTATTATTATTATTATTATTATTATTATTATTATTATTATTATTTAATAATTATTATAAAACCCACGCCGCATTTTTTTTTAGATCTTTTTGTTTTTTTTTAATTAAATAATTTTCTACAATTTTTATTACAAAGTTTATAAAAATGTTAATTTCTTTCAGTGAAATGAGTTTTACCCGCAACCATTTTGCTAGCCGGTCGAGTTCTCCAATTATAATATATATATATATGTAAGATAAATTTTCTCATTCTAGACTCTAGAGGATAAACTGTCCGTTTGTATTTAGTAAAATAATGCAACGCTCTACACGCGTTCCGTAAAATTTCTAGAACGTATAAACTTACTCCGTCTACGGATAAAAAAAAAAAATCTATTTTATAAATTAGAAATTCCGCCGCACGCGTTATTGGTGCTCGTATGGTTCATTCGACGGGAAAATGAAATCGAAAATATTATTATTTTTTTTTTTCCTAACTTACTCGCTTCTATAAAATCAAATGAACTTTTTTCTTTCTGTAACACGTTAAAACGTAAAAATGTTTAAAACAATTCAATTTTTTTTTTTTTTAACACGAAACACGACATGATCGACGTCCCGAACGATATATAAACCAACGCAATATTCTCTCTATAATCTCTGTAAAAACAATTGTACAATTAATATTGTAAATTTTCCAATGTAAATTCTATAGAAATATTTATTTGATTTTTTTCGTCGTTCGCTTGTGTATTTTACAATTATTTCCTGTTTCAAACCGCATAGACCAATGAGAATAGAAATATTATTAAGGGAAACTATAGAGAGAACCGATTTGTCGTCATCCAATAAGACGCGCCGTTTTAAACCGATTGATTAATTCGTACGAATTACTCCGAAATCTTCGCCTACGCTGGGCCAGCCTGCAGCACGGTAAAAGTTTTTCCGAAACGAATAAAGTTCAAACGAATTCCTCGAGAACGAGTAAATAGATTTTAAAATTTAAACGTGTAAGTACAACGTTTGAGTTGTTACCGTATTTTCCGATGATGAAATAATCAAATATTACGGCTAATAAAAATTTCGCGACTTGCGTATAAAAAAAAATATATATATACATATATATCCACCCCGATTATATACGGGTTTCGAAAATAAGAAAAACTCATTGCAAAAAAAAAAAAATATATATATATACGAAAAATTTTTTTAACGGATTTATGGAAATTTACGTGAAAGTAATGTGTAGAAAAAACCGAATTGATTTCCTTTCCGAGTCGTGCGTTTTCGCAACATACGTATATACGAATGATCTGTGCGCGTGTAACGGCGTTCGTGAAACGAATCCCCGTACACATCGAAAACTAATTCATTCATTTTGAGAGTGAAATGTCAAAACATGTCAAAATAGAGAGGAAAAAAAATACCCGTAAAAGTTCGCAACCAAAATTGATTCTCACGACAACGGAGCCGTCCATCATTCGCCGTAATCTTCGTGATTTATTTTCTGTCGCTGAACGCCGAAAAAGACGGCCGCCGTGCAATGGCCACCACGAGGAAAAAAAAATTCAAAAATTTCCATACGAATATTTCGCGTACTCTCAGGCAGCGTTTCCCAACCGGTGTGCCGAGAAATTTCACGATTATTTATAACAATAACAATAATAATAATAATAATAATAATAATAATAATAATAATAATAAACATTTTACGGTTTTCTTATTGACAATCGCTTGACTTTTATTATTTTGGTAAATTGTGTAATAGAGATTATTCATACCGACGAAGAAAACACGCTTGTCAGTTGTTGTCGACACCGGAGGCAACGCGTATAACGAAAGGGAAACCGGGCAGAGTTTCTCATTAGATTCTTATAACGTTTCCCTGATAATATGTTCTTAACCGTTTTTCCATATATAAATAAATTTAATATTTGTAATAAATTTAAGTATACGATTCTACGCGAGTTTTCCTAACCTAAATAAACACACATTATTGTCGTAAATTTTCCACTGTAGTTATTTACCAATATACAATTGCTATAGTTTTTAATACGATAAAAGCCTATATTGTCATTAATAATAAAAATAAATATTAGTCGGTGTGAAGTGCGTCACGGCTGAATATAGGTTGGAGAATAAGTGTATGCCGTGAAGTCAAATAGGTTGGATAACGCTGAGTTAATGTATACGTGTTAGAATGATGAATTTTCAACGTTTTTTAATACGTAAAAATGGATAACGCGTGGCCTTAAAAAGTAAATATACACATTGGAAGATTGGACGAAACTTCGAGGACCGACGATATTTTTTTTCTATAATATTTGTGCTTTTAAAAAAAAAGAAAAATGACGTGTTATGGTTAGGACTTAAAAACAAAAGCGTTTTTCTCGAAATTATTTAACGTTTTTTACCAACACTACCTGTTTCGCTGCGCGCGTCGCGAGAAACCCGCCCGGTGAACACAGTGGACGACAACCACCGCGTGGAATGTGCTGCTCGGCTTTTGATCTTTTTTTTTCAGAAAAAACTAAAACAAACAAAAAAATAGTGCGATATCCAACAGAATAAAATATTTCGAGTATAATTGAGTTCGGATTAGATGACATTTTAAAACATTCGACTTGCGGAACGATGAGAATATTTCCGAAATCAACTCTCTTATCGGCGTGCAGAAACGAGTGTATATCGAAATGTATGTAAATGACGTAAAGTTTCATAAAAACGTATTGAATCGTCGAGAAATTCGCGATTGCACACGCAGTAATGCAAAATCGACGATAAATTAAGCGTATTTTATTTTCCGAAAAATATATTGTAACGAGTACAAATTATGCACGACCGAAAAATCCACTACAGATAGAAAATAACGTAATGAATTTTCCTGACGCATTAAAAAAAAAAAAAAAAGTTTTTAAAAATCTCGCAACCGCTTATTCTAAATAAATAACGGAACACATTAGTAGTCTAAACGTTCAAATTTAATTTATAATATTATGTATTTTGTACACACGCCGTTACAGTAAGTACGATTGTTTTTCGAAATACTATTAAAGAATTCCAGCGATAAAATCATCCAGAGACAATATATAATATCGTGAGATCGTATTAAAACAGAGAGTTTTTTTTTTTTTTTTTAATATTAATTTCCCGTAATATCCGTTCGCGGAGATGTATACGATTATTTCCGTAGAAAAAATCATTTTCCGATATTAAATATTTATTTTTTGGTAAACGTAATTTAATTTTTTTTCTTCTTCTTCTTTTCGACAATAACGACGTGATTTTATGCGCTGTACCGTGATGGGAACACGCCGGGAATCGCATATAACGCAAAGTTTTCAAATTTCTAATCTCGCTTGCAAATTAGTTTTGGTAAAACTAATTTCGTCTCTTTCCCGTGTCCACCCGATCGAATTACTTTTTTTTTTTTTTGAAATTTCGCCGGCCGTGCACGAAATTGAACATTTTGTCGTCGCGCCAATGTACACGCTCGTATATGTATGTATAAATGTACGTATATAATATAATAAACGGTAATATGCTTGCAAAACAGTAGATTTCGAGAGAAGAATATATATATATATATATATTCTTGCAGGCCGCTTACAGGAGAAAATGAAAAAAATTTTAGTAGGTTTTTTTTTAGATAGAACGTCGTATTATATTGTCTCCGTGAAATTCTACAGCGTACACACATACCCGATCGTATACGATATTATAATAACGTATCTTAAAAACTCGGTGATCGTCATAAAAGAAAACCGCGCGTTTTCGTCGCTTTTTTAAGTAATGTCGGTAGGCGCACGTGTTATAATAACTATAACGACAAGTTTTTTTTTTTTTTGTTTTTACAGTATTTATTACTAACCTGCAGTTTGTACATACAATCGAATTTCTCTCTGTGAAATAGATAAAAAAAATAACGGAGTGGGTATTCAAAAACAAAAAATTTAAAGACGAACACGCGGCACGCTCCACTGATACTACTGTTGCGGCGATGTGCAGTTTGATCTCATCTACAGGTACGGCAAACAAGTTCAAGAATATTCGCGATTATCGATATGTATCTACAGAATACGGTTTTCCTCAATAACGATAGTCCGTGAATATTCCAGACCGTTCTCGTGTCCCAACAAAATAAAATAAAAATTATTAAAAAGTCTATCTATCTATGACGTTTTACAAGCCATTTAGGCCCATTGCCGCAACAACCACTTGTCTCCACTGATCTCTTTCCTTAGCCAGTTCAACTCCGTTCTCAATTCCAAGCTCCTCTAAGTCCTTGTCCACTCTATCCTTCCATCTTTGTCTGGGACGTCTTTGTCTCGGTCTTTTTGTGTTCGATTTCCATTCTGTAACTTGTCCAATTATTTTCTCTGACCTCCACACGTGTCCAGCCCATCTCAATCCACTACTTTTTAAAATAAATTATATAAATATCAAATATTAAAATGCACAATTTATCTTGACGTCTAGTGTGGTTTGATTACATTCTGGGAGGTTAAACCCCCCAATATCCGTCTATGTGTATAACACTAAATTCATGGATAGGTAGTTTTTAGATTTATTTATTTGTACGCGGGATTTATTTTTATTTTTTTTTTTTATCTGCAGCACTTACTACTATCAAACGATTGAAATTTTAATACCACTATACGTTATACACTCGTATCGTATATTATATTCACCGAGTCAATATATAAAATATACGTTTCTCGAGAATCCTTATACGCTTATAAATTATTTCCACTTGCTTTCTAAATTGTAAAAACGCCCTGTAAATACTAATCACTACATATAAGAAGAATTTCGTTAAAAAAAAAAAAAAAATCCACGTTTCATCGTCGAGTTTTAAACTCGACGACAATGTACGCATAATATAAATCGGCTTACGTGCAAACAGCGAAATGAAAAAAAAAAATACCCTCCGATTCTTTGCGTATCCCGATCAAATTTTGTTCGTATTGAATTCATTCAAATTAACAATATCAAATAAATATACGGATAATCGCCCGGATTTTCCATATTATTTACATCGCCGTATACAACGGTACAAAATAGATTTCCTCTCGTATTATATCCTCAGAACAAACCATCCGCTTCACGATTACACACTCATTCGATCAACACGCATACGTATAATAATATATGACTCTCATCTCAACACGTCCACCTTGAATTCATTGCAACGGTTCGTATTATAATATTTAGTATCCGAAATATTGTCAATATTTCCATTTCATCTCGTCCCAGAAACCACCTTTCTTCTCTCCTCGTCTTTCCTTCTCGTCATATCACACTTCTTTTGGCCCGCACAATCATAATATTAATTGACACATCGATCGCGCTCCGTTTTTCAATCGCATTCTCTGTTTTAATAGTATTACTACAATACATCCGTAGTAGTTTCGTGTGGATTTAAATCCGTTACATTTTCGCGCGTCGACTTGTAAAACTGTCGTCGTCGTCGTCGTTTGCCGTGCAAATGAAATCAGAAATATAATTTCTCGAGAGACAACAGCCGTCGATTATTACGCGATCGAGGCGAACATAATATAATCGGGAATCGTCTAACACTCCCCGAGGAATCACTTCTATTCGTACACTCGAAACGCGCTTTGGCCATTCGATATTTTAATGGTTTCACCGGCATCTGCGCGAACGAAATAAATACGTACCGGCGTGAACTCGACGCTGTACGGGCCACTACACGTGAAATTCAGTGTTATAAAATACTATGTCTGACCTGTGTGTACCTATATTGTCAAATGTTTATTGTCATTTTGTCGACGGATTTTATTCGAAAACGCACCGGTAGGTGGTAAATCAACAACATCGAGAGCGTATACACAACTTTTATTTTGTACATTTTTCTCGTCATAACCTTTTTGTTTTTTCTTCGTCTTTCGAAAAAATATATTTCACACACCGTATACACACGTACGTGTTATTGTTTTTTTTTTTTTTTTTGTCGTCTTATAAAACACAATTCGAACCCGACTACTGCGGTGTAATAAGTATCACGCGAACGGACAATTTTTAACGGGAGGAAAAAAACCAATTCGATCGAATCACTCTGTAGAGCACCATGAAAAATGGAAAAAAAAACCCCCCTGCAAGAACGACCCCACTAATATACGAAATGTGTACAATATTCGAATGTATAGAGACGAAAATATTTTACGCATCGAACTGAATGTCATTTCGATGAACTTTTTCGATGAATTCGTCGTGCGTTTACGAAACGCGACATTAAATATGCGAATAAATAACCGATGGCGCACGGACGGCGGCCATTTTCGTCGCACGACACGTCCCGTCGAAAACCTCTATGGGACCGATATAACACACATTTGTATGGCGAATTTTTTTTCTATTTTAGGCACATAATAAAACGTCATGAAATAACGATGATAATAATAAGTGCAATATAATATACACAGCATATTCTCTTATCGTGCGACTATACCAATAAAGACGTTTCCGAAGAAAATATAAACGCGTTTGCGGTGGAAAACTTCTCGGGTGGAAAAAAATGCGCGGAGAAGGAATTGAGCGAATTTTTTTCTTTCTTTCTCGAGAAATACCGTTTTGCGCACGACCTGCGGCGCTACCGCTTCATTTGTACTCGATTTTTCACGCGGAGAGTATAATTTCGGTAAATTTCTTCGTTTTCTTTTTTTTTTCTTCAATTTTTCTACACACAAACTACACGTATCGTGCGAGTCGATTACACGCTATATTGCAGTAATTTGTGCTACATGTTATTATCAAATGAAACGTTCTTCTCTTTCCTCGATTTTTCCTTTTTGTGTGTGTCCGATTCGTTATTGCATTATTCGCGCGCGCGAATAAAATATCATATTCCGCGTGCGTACAGGCGCGGATCCAGAATAGATTTACGGCGGGGGGGAGGGGGGCGCATCAAATAATATCAATAGAAATGATCAAGGTTTATAATGTTGAAATTGTTTGAAATCGGGATAATGACGATTGAGACGAAGTTTACCTAGTCGACGCGTTAAGAAATTACAGAACTATAAGTAGAATCGACCGAAAACCAATATCAATTTAATAATTTAATGTTAAGTATATTATTATTAATATTATATAATATGTATACTTTAATACTCATAGTATTTTTTCCCTGGCTTTTTTTTTTTTTTTAGATTTGGGAGAAGGCCATTGCTCCCATGCCCTCTCCCCCTTGTATCCGCGCCTGCGTACGTATTATTAATATAATACAATAGTGAAAGCCTTACGATTCTTCACTAAAAACACTATTCGTCTTATTTGTACAGTTTACCGTATTTTATAAAATCTCAATGGAATACAAATGACACATATAATATTATAATACGCAATATATAACAAACAATTCGAGTGTCAGCCGTCCAAGCGTCGTGCACGCCAAGTACGTATATATTTTTGTTACACGTTGTATTATTTTTTTATTTCTGTTTACTTCGTTATTTTATTCGAAAATAATCTTCGATTTTAATATATAAACATAATATTTGTTTTAATTACGTTACGCATTGTTATGTTATCATATAATATTTCGCAAACAATGTTTTATGATTTATCTGCGCGCGTACAGATCCGCGTACCCTTGCATCTCTTCATTTCTCTTTAACCATTTTTTTTTTAGATAACAGATTTTTTGCGTTCTGAAGAACGATTTTGTTTTTACTACGAAATAAGAAAATACATATTTACGAGTTTATCGCGTTAATAAGAGGAAAAACGTATTCTTTATGCGATTCCTGTTGAATGGAATACGAGTATGCGGTTATAGCTGGTTATACGCGATGCTTTCAATGAAATGAAAAACCGTTCAACATCGACAAATCTATTATTTAACTCTATATTACACTATTATTATTATTATTATTATTATTATTACTGTTATTAATTTTTTTTTTTTAATCGATTAGTTTTAAATAGCCTTTCTAATTTTTTTCTGACGTTTATTTTACTAATAAAAATGTATAGAGACTGTTTAAATAGTTTTTAGATAAATATATATAATAGGGAAATATCGTTTGGAGAAAACTTTTAGACAATCATTTTATCGAACGAAAACAACAAATATATTCACAGATACCACACTGAACGACAATAATAATGTCCACTACACAGACCGCATAATTTTTATCGAATTTAAATGTTTTTTGTTTTAAATGTTATTTAAAGTCATTGCGAGTTCAACAAAGTTTACTTGTATGGAGTATAGAGTAGTTGCAAAAATGTGTGTAGTCGACAAAATTGAACGACATAGAAAAATTTGCAACAATATAATATAGTTAGTATACAATTAAATTTTCCTATCAAACCCAAATTCCTTATATTGCGCTATAGTATACATATATTGATTTTTGTGTTCAATATTCCAACAAATTGCAGATACGTACGCGATATATGATGCTACTTCGGTTACCTACTTTGAAGAGCATTTGAAATACACTTGACCTGCCTGTAAACAATGATGATATTCGTATCGTAACAATCGCGTCGAACACAACGTAATATATATACAATTGTATAATGCAAATTTTATCATAATCAAGCGTACGAGTACATTAAAAAAAAAACAAAAAAACAACGGTGATTGGAGAGAAGTAGACCGTAAGACACGATACTTGCAAACAACCTAAACTTCATATATCGTTTAAAAAATTATATTTTTTGGTTTCCTACGCGATTTGTTTGGAACTTGCGCTTATATACGCGCATAGGCACATTAAAAGAAACTCGGTACATTTACTAACAGCATCCTTTTGGCCGATTCTACAGCATATGACCTATTAAAATAAGTTAAATGTACGAAATGTAGAAGACTACAATTTACTAATGGTCGAATCGATTTAAATTCGGGCGGGGTTAAGTAATGATAATTCGACTTGAATCCAAATACGGATACAATGTAAACATAACGAAAACGGTTGTTGTGCCGCGACAAATTGTATAATACTATACGAAAACAGTAGAATTGCCAAAAATATAAAAAAAAAAATAAAACACTCGCGCCGATTGCAACACGGCCGTATAGAATAATATACATTGCGCAGTATATATCCCACAAAACAGCGATTAAACAGAATTTTGTAATTCTAATCATTGAAACATAATATACTTTACACGTTTGAATATTATAAAATATAATAAACAAATCCTATTGACAAAAAAAATTTGTTTTTTTGTCTAATTATCCTATTTTATAGTAAATTTCACGGGCTTTCTTAATATGTATGTCTTGCCCTGGGGCCATCCTCCGGAACACATCGAAAATAGTAAATTCTGATTTGTTTAATTTTTAAATTGTTTGTTTTTACTGTAAAATTATGTAAAATATTTCTGTCGCTATCTATTTTTTAAATTTTTTTGTATATTATGGTACGAAGTGCTTATTAGTATGCGCTATATATATATACGTTTCTTATCACTTGCTGGGTACCTCTTGCTAACTTCAAACTCGTATAACAATTGTAAATACGATATTTGAGTGCTGCTAATAATTATTGGTTAATATATATATATTTTATTATTACTCCAAAGACCAAATTATATACGTAAGTGACTTAAAATATTTTTTATAAAATTTTATCAATTTTGTCCTTCTAACCACTTAATTTGTAATAACAACAATGGCAAATATTAGTATTATAAAGTTAAATATCGAAACGTCCGATTCAGACAATGATTTAACATTAAACTTTCTTTACATTCTATTTTGGGTGAGAGACACAAGTCTTCCATTATTAAAACGAATTGGTGAGTTCAGTTCGCTTGCAGATTAAAATATTCGTTCCTGAATAATATATCGCGGTACGTTTATGGAGGTAAAATTGTTATCATTGATTTTGATAGTGTTTAACATTGGTTAATTTTTATTATCAAATGTAAATATTTTTTTTAAATTGATTCTTTTTCGTGCTAAAATTTTTAAATCTAATGGAACTCATTGTTAATTTATCGAATAAAAATACAAAAATTTTATAGCGGTAGAATTTTTTTTGTTGTTGGTTTATCATATTTTGAATAACTTCAAGTAAACGCACGACACACATGTTGCATTCGTCTGGTTCAATAAAAATATTATTTCAATTATTAGTTAATAATTTTTATTATTATTTCATAATTATTTATTTATTTTTTTTTTTTTTAAATACAATATACTTATTTGCAGTTAATTATGGTAAGAAATAGAATCGGGAAAACCTTAAATAGTACATTTTCTGTTTGAACGATGAACAATGAACTGTTCTGATAGTGCTTACAGAGAAGGTTGTATGAGAGAAGCAATTAACTAAAAAATAAACTGATTTAAAATTTCAAAGAGGAGCGGGGTCAATTTTTTTTTTTTTTTTTAATACATAAGTATTTTATTATTAAATTACCCATTTAATGCTAAATATTTGTTTTTAGTTATGCTAAATATTAGTCTTTTAAAAAAAAAGAAAACTAATCCAAATGCTGCAATACGACCGAAATACAATTTGTGCAAAGCGTAATATCAAAGAAGCTAGATTTGGGTCTGGTTTAGTATTTATTAAATCATTCCAAAATGTGTTGTGGATTTGGGTACGATGAATGCTGTAAGTTTTCTTATGAGATAGTTTTAAAAAATAATTTATATGTTCCAGACACTTGGATGAAAAATAAAAATTTTAACTTTTAACGTGGGGGAAAAACTATATTTTTTAGAATCATTATGAAAAATACAGTAAATTTGTTCTCGTTATAGCTTAGTGTGTTTGGTGTGTGTGGAGCCTATTCACTATTGTAACAACGGCCAGAAGAGACGCAGTACCATTAAAAACATACATATATTAATAGGACGCCTATGATTTTCATCAAAACAATTGCTTCACGTGGACAAGAACTCTGAAGGCTACAATCATATTTAGACATCAAATTTTTACTTTAAATAAATTATAATACAATTTATAACATTTTTTTTTAAATCTCATAACTTCTTATGAATTAAAAAAGCAGCCCTGTTATTGTATAGATAATATTATAATTTATTTTATATAAAAAATTGTAATCTAATTCAGTAAAACTGTAGCCTTCGTGGTTCTTTCCCCTGTGAAACAGTTTTATTGTAAACATTTCAATTTTTGAACATTTTCTGTATTTTTGTAGTACATCTAACAGAGTGTTATATCAGACGTCACACGATTTTGTTTGTCTGTTTAGCATCCTTTTAACGGGTAATAGAAAATATTAAACCATGCACAAAGTTGTAAACGTTTTGAACAGTATTGATAACATCGAGATGTATAAAATATTGTTGGATCATGTCCGTGTCCATCGTAACGCAAATTCATGGAATATAGAAATATACCATTCATTAAATATTTATATAATAGAAATATTTAAGTCGCTTTGAGCGTAGATAATCGACATGAGAAACTATAATGAATCATCATCATCACGTAACCTTACAACTTATTGGCTGTCACTCACATTGACTTTCAATAATCACATATGCTTTCTTCCCAGTCCATTACTTCTAGTCTCTCCAGATCTTATACTTCATCTATCCATCGTTTCTTTGGTCTGTGTCTGGGTCTTCTTCCTATTGGTTAATATTCGAATGATGGCCTATCTCCGTTTGTTTCCATAACAATACAATATAGTTTTTTATAGTAGATCATACGAGTTACATATACGATGACATTAAGAAATCGCAAATTTAAATATTTAATGTATTATATAAGAGTGCCGAAAGTCAGAAATTGACTTGGGGTGGTAAATTTCTTATCGAATTATATTCAGAAGTGCTACACAAACTCGTCGCTCCAATTGCTGTGTGTTTATTTGATCCAAAAAGGTTTGTATTAATGAATATTGAAATAATATCTTGTATGAGTTGTATGCATAATACTTTTCAAAAGTATTTGAAATATTTGTTCGAATAAATATTGAGAAAATTTTCGAATAATGTAAAATGAATTTTATGTGAGTACATACCTGTATTCGAATAAACGAGTTTAGGAAATCACATAATATATACAGGTATGTAACGGACACAAAAACTTAGATTTTTTACGATTATTTTAATCGATATTTTTTTTTTTTTTTGTCACAATTCAACGTGTTTTGAATTTGATTGTTTTTTCCCTTGGCAGTTTTTCGATAGAGTTTTCAACCGTGTGACTTCAAATCTACTGGGTATTCGAAAAAAATAATCTGTCTGAAAATACTACGCATTTGTGTGATCTCCAAATATTATATATATATATAGAAAAAGTCGTATGAAACTTTCGGAGCGCTCTTTTTTTGTTTCTTTTTTATCCCCAAAGGTAATATCCAACTATCATACGGAAACGGATGAAAGTGAAAAAAACCACACATAATCATAAAACTAATATTTTCCAACAAAATTTTAAATTAGAGTAGTTTAAAAATAAAATTAAACCGATTTAAAAATAATTCTATAAAAAAAAAAAAATATTGCTTAATACTATTTTATATATAAACTGTGTGTGTAAATCTTAATTCTGCTTATACTGATGTTGCAAAGGTTCATATATATATACAACTGTTATTTGTAAATAATAATAATCATATTAGTAGTTTAAGTACGAAATTACAAATTTTTTTTGTCAATAGGATTTGTTTATTATATTTTATAATATTCAAACGTGTAAAGTATATGTTTCAATGATTAGAATTACAAAATTCTGTTTAATCGCACTTAGCATATTTATTATATAATATTTTTATCGCATGCGGGCACCGGGGAACCCCTGCCCAATTTTTTTAATATTCCTAGCTAACTTATGAAATTATTTTTCTTAAAATTCAGATATTATTTTGCTAATGTAGGTTCACTTGCCACAACACAACACATAATCACATATTTACACATCATATAGAATTCTTCTTATACTTAACACACTATATTTGTAAATTTTTAAATATTTTAGCATTTGTAAAAAAATTCGGCGCCGGGGAACCCCTGATCAATTTTTTTAGAATCCTGAGCAAACATAAATCTTTTTTAAATTTCGTTATTATTTTACTAATGTAAATATACTCCCAACAATATAATATCCACAAACATATAAACACATTTTATCGAATAATTTTTAATAAATATAAAATAAATAAATATACACGTGTATATTTAAATATAAATAACGAATAAAGCCAATGAGTATTAGTTAAGAATGTTGTTGTCTATATTATATATTACTACCGTTTTCGACAAAAACTCATCATCGGGTAATTTTAATTTTCACTCTACCTGATGATATCTAATTAACATTAATATTAACGAATAGTGAATATTATTTCAGCTACTAATGAAAATAACCATAACGCAGTTGGCAGTAAAATCTGTTAAATATTTTAATGAAATTATTCCTCGTCATAGTTGTTCTCAAGTGTTAATTTTCGTTTTATATATGCAGTGCAATCTACTGTATTTCTATAAAATTACCCAATATTCTTATTATCAATGTTAATTTAAGCTTCAGGAGTTAGACATAGGCAACTTAATATACGTTTCACTTGCTGGACCTCTTGCTAACTTCACACACGTATTGTTTTACGCATATTTATAAATTAATATTATATTCAATTAACGATTTATTTTAGATTGTTTTCGACTACAGGGCGGTAAATATAAATCGTATGTGAGTAAATTGTCGTAAAAAAAAAAAACAGAATAAAGCGCGCTAAAAAAATTATAATTTTCATGTCGTTTTCTCTTTGTATCTTCACAGATAACTACAACAACAACAACGACCAATGAGTAATATTTGCGTTTTTTGAGGTTATGTTTCAATTATCATAGAAATTGTGTTTAATCATTTTGATAGCTAAAAGTGTCTGAAAATAATCAAAAAAAAAATATATAATCGTGTCGCGGACAGTTTTAATTTACAAAATTCATTTGCCTTACACTACTCGACACTCAAACGACACTGCGAAAATGGAAGAAATCGGTATCGTCTTACCAGAAAGGGTACGAATTTTATTTTATAACATTTAGTGTTTCGTCGTTTCTTTTTACATTTCTCCGTGTCGATGAACTTGACATATTGTACGTTTTTTTTTTACTCATCTCGATTATTGTATTATTTCAATTCGTTTTAACCGCGTAAACGTTTTGCACTTTTCGTACAAACTTTCTATTACAGGAACAACAACGAAAATGTAACTTCTACCATGCAATCTTTTAATAATGTTGTTGTACGCGAATAATATTTTAATGTCACTTGAGCACCAAAATTTTCAACTCGTTTACTATACGTTAGACATTCACTTGACGTTGTATTCCACTTTTACATTATGATATTCAGTAATAAAATTGTTGAAATTTGTTTTACAGGACGACAGTCAAGATGCAAAACCTACGCTTCCGAATTTGAACAATGTCGAAGCCGGTTTAGACAGTTTGGATCATTATTCCAGATACAAGGTAAATATTGGATTTATCAAAATAAATGTATGTTAATTGTTTTGTCGGCATGTCTAGCGCTTGCAAAGATATTTGGAATTTTTAACTGTACAAGAAGAATACATTAAAGACGAACAACGCAATTTAAAAAAAGAGTACTTACATGCTCAAGAAGAAGTGAAACGTATACAGAGTGTGCCACTCGTGATTGGTCAGTTCTTAGAAGCAGTTGACCAAAACACTGGTATTGTCGGCAGTACTACTGGGTCTAACTATTATGTTCGCATTTTGTCTACAATTGATCGCGAATTACTTAAACCGTCTGCAAGCGTTGCATTGCATAAACATAGTAATGCTTTGGTCGATGTATTACCGCCCGAAGCAGATTCTTCAATATCCATGCTTCAAGCCGGTAAGTTGTTACGATTATAGTGAAATGTTGTCAATAAAAACAAATTTTGTGCCATTATAGATGAAAAGCCTGATATCCAGTATTCCGATATTGGAGGAATGGACATGCAAAAACAAGAAATTCGAGAAGCTGTTGAATTGCCACTCACCCATTTCGAATTGTATAAGCAAATCGGTATTGACCCACCGCGAGGTGTTTTAATGTACGGACCGCCAGGATGTGGGAAAACTATGTTGGCTAAAGCTGTTGCTCATCATACGACTGGTAATATTACATTATTTCATTTAAAAAAATTACACAACTTTACTTTCAACTATCACTCGCTTACTATTACTTATACAGAATACTAATATACTTTTAATTTATGCTACTAGAAAATAATCATCAAACTTTTTTTATTTATTTGGTTATTTAAACCCATCTTGTCTTGATAGACTTGTGGATTAAGAATATTTTAAATACAATAATTTCACTAGATAATATTTTACAATTTCTTGTATAGTTAATCACATAATACATTTAAATACTGGGAATATTTTTTCTAACAATTTGAATTGATATTTGGCAATTGCAAAATGTTGTCAGCAAAAGAATTGAATAATTACATGATATATATTTTTAATTATTTTTGAAGTATAAAAATGTATTATATTATTTTCTAGCCGCTTTTATCCGTGTTGTTGGTTCAGAGTTTGTGCAAAAATATTTAGGGGAAGGTCCACGTATGGTACGTGATGTCTTCCGTTTGGCTAAAGAAAATTCACCTGCTATAATATTTATCGATGAAATCGATGCTATTGCTACTAAACGATTTGATGCCCAAACTGGTGCTGACCGTGAAGTTCAACGTATATTGCTCGAACTTCTTAATCAAATGGACGGCTTTGATCAAACGACTAATGTCAAAGTAATAATGGCTACTAATCGAGCTGATACGCTGGATCCAGCTTTGTTGCGTCCCGGTCGTTTGGATAGAAAAATTGAGTTCCCGTTACCTGATCGCAGACAAAAGCGTTTAGTATTTTCAACGATAACGGCTAAGATGAACCTCAGTGAAGAAGTCGATTTAGAAGACTACGTCGCTAGACCAGATAGGATTTCTGGAGCTGATATTAATGCAATTTGTCAAGAGGTAATATTCACATTTTGAGTAAAAAGAAATTAAAATCATATTTTATTCTATGATCATTGTCATTTATAGGCTGGAATGCATGCTGTACGTGAGAATCGTTACATTGTACTACCAAAAGATTTCGAAAAAGGATACAAAAACAATATCAAAAAGGATGAATCAGAACACGAATTCTACAAATAACTTTATACAATTTACATTAAACCAGTAATCAATATAATTTTATATAAGATAAAGTAATATAAAATTTATAAAAATAAATCTAATAAAAAAGCACGTTTTATTGTAATATTTTATATATTTAAAAATGGTATTAAAATTATTTAATATAGTTTTCAAATCAATTCAAAAATATGATGTATTTTATTTGTTTATAATGGAGCAGTATATTATTAAAATAGGTTCTATAATTTGCTTTTCATTATCATAATACATAATACAAAAAATTAAATATCTAATTACAGTTTAAAAATAAAAAAATGAATAAGATTATATTTTTTAAGGTCTTAACTATTTAATAACTTAAGGCTATTTAATATTACTTGGATACAAATAATTTGTTTAACACATAACATTGTGGTACATAATTAAAATCGTCAGTGTTCTTTAACGTGGAATTTGGATGGGTGAAAAGCGTGTAGTACGTAGTTTTGATATGATGTGGCATGTCCATGACCGCCGCCTCCATAATTACCGTGTGAAGTATACAGTGCCTCGTTATCTTCGATTTCTTCTAAGTCACGTTTTTTCAATGTTCCAGAGTAAACATCGGTCAGCATAGTGATGATAAAAATAACAAAAAATATCTGAAAAAAAGAAATTAATCGAAATATATTGTGAATATGTATAATACATTGTAAAAAAATGTTTGACGTGTGTAAAATATGTAAGAATTGAAACAAGCTTTTGTAAAATTCTATTTATTTTAGCTGTACTGATGTTTGTACCATTTATTTCCATTACTTTAGAGGTATCACGAGAGTGCGCACTAAATCATAACAGTCAAAATAATACATTATTTTAAAAAGAACAAATTGACAATGAAAATAATTTCGAGTTAGAAAAATGTTGATATGACATATACCAGCGTTTCTTAAACTTTTTATCCGTGGTACCCTTTTTGACGTCCACTTTTATCGAGGAACCCCTACTTTGTTTTTTAGCTTTTAAGCTTTTTTAGGATTATTTGCAAAAAAAAATATAATTATTTCATATACTAATATTGTGTTAAAGGTATTTAATTAAAAATATGTTTAAAAAAATAATAATAATTGTATATAATATTACTTTAATAATAATTACTTAATGAGATGCGTTAAATTGTTTTTTATTATTACAAATATTCTTAATATTGGGCTTTATTGATGAAAGTTGTATTAACATATTAGGTTCAGCATCAAGTCTGTTGCGGTATTTTGTTTTTGCCGATACATAGGTGGAAAACCCCGTTTCACACATATAAGTGGTTGCAAATGGTAAAAGTGCCAACACGGCCTTTTGTGACAATTGAGGATATTGAGTTCACGCTATTGCTATACATTAGCGACTATTCCATATGACATATACATTATTATACAAACATTTTTTTCTCTATTAATAATCGTTTTTTAAAGTCTCATAAAATATATTTAAATAGATTTGATTTTCAAATCTATTATCCGCCGCCGTCAACACTTTCGAGAAAATAATAATTATATTACATATTAAATCCAGCCATGTAAGATTATACACAAAAGTATATGACGAAATGTGATAAGTATATAAAAATAAAAATAGTTTTGTGTATTAAATATTTAATTTAATTTTAATTATTTATTTATTATAAAGAATATTGTATATGTTTAGAATGACTAAAACATTACCCATTAATTTTAAATTATTTGTTTTATAATATAAACGTCAAAACTCGTAATAAATTGTAAAAAATACTGGCCTATGTACATTTTAACTTTTAGGAACATAATATTAAATTGTCAAGTACTGTGTAAATAGTTACACAAAGTCACAAAAAACGTATGAGATATTCAACTGCACTTGCTCCATGAATGATTATTATATTCTTAACGTAAGTAATTTAAGACTATAAGTTCTAACGTGTAGGTCAGGTTAATGCTAGGAAAAGTTATAATATTATAGATTCCGAGAGTGGAATAGAAAAAAAATATATCGGTTTTACAATGATTTTGATTTTTCCTTTGTAAACAATTTTTGTGTGAAGATCGCTCGAATGAACTTAATTATTTATTCGTATCTAGTTGGCGTACTTTATTTAACACGTTTTATTTTTTTATTTTTTCACAATAGTCTTATAATTAAAAATTACAAAAGAAAGAAAAGCCCTACGAAAATTTTTGACACGGACCATTTTTGTATTTTTTATTTAGATTTGTATAATATTTATTAGAATTAACTATCAGATCGTGGCTCAGAGTTCATTTCTCAAATTTATCATATCGCTGCATTCAAATTTAAAACATTAAAATCTCACGTCACTCTGATCAATTCAATCGTATAATAAAATGAACAATAATAATAATAATAATAAATATTTACAGAATTTCACCACTTGTGGAGAATTTAATTTGTTTTTTGTAAATTAGTATTTACAAAAATTTATTACCCGAGAAAATAATTTAAAAAATTGTATACATAAAATAGTTTTTAATTGAGTATATGTATATATATATATATAAATGAAAATTACAAATTGGATTGTAATAATAATTGTTTTATACATACCTGTTTCGGATTCATAATAATATATTCGTTTCACTGATCTGTACAGTACAACTATATCGTTGCCGTTGTGTCTGTCAAGTCACACAATAATTCGAACTACGTGAAGGAAAAAGTGAAAAATACGTTTTATATAAGACTATCGTGTACCACCACCACCGCTTGAGTTTTCCGATTTTTACGGTTTGATTGGTATATAAAATATACTGCGATGTTGTCAAATGTATGAGCACATATTATATTGTATTGCTTAATTTCGAATCCAAAAACCCATTGCTTATAAATGCGATATTCAGAGAAAAAAGGAAACAATTTTTTACAAATAATATTGTCCTAAACATTATAAAGAACACATTTTTTCGTACTTATAAATTTGTACACTGCGCGCGATACGCTTTTCCGCATTTAATAAATCGTCCACAGAATAATAAAATACCTAATAATAAAATATTGATCATTTAATGTAAAATGTACGAATTCGTTTTTTTCGCTAAAAAAACAAACAATCGTGATATTTATTTTAAAACGTAATGACGACGAATAATAAATCGTGTTTTTGTAATTATTATTATATAGACTATTACGAAACGTTTAGAAAAAAAAAAAAAACGTTTTGTTTCTCGCTTCGACGGACGTAAAATCGTGCACGCAATACTCACAAAATGTTTTGACTATTTCGCTTTCAAATATAGCGAATATAGTAGTGTGATCGTCCTTGCGATTTTTTAATTAATTAATTTTTTTTTCCTTCACTGCGAAAAAGCCAAAACGATCGTTTCAACGATTGTTTCGCTATTTCGATGTCCGACAAGCAAATTATTGAGGTCGAAAAATAGAATATTTAGTCCATAATAGGTTGTATAAATCTTGTGCATGCGTCAGGAGAAATTAATTTTTTTTCCGAGAAATTTCTTTTTTCTTTTTTTTTTCCTACACAAACCATTAGAACGTGAACGAAACCGACCAGAAACATTATACACAGATAGAGAGAAGAAGACATTAATCGTAGACCTTTGCACACGCGCGTGTAACGGTCATTCAAACTCGGGTAAATTACGTGTTAAAAGACGATTTTGAACAACTAATGTGTATGCCAGAAAATAGAAATCGACTGCGTTTTCCTATTCGATATGGCCCTGATAACAATAAATACGAGTATATAGAGTGAAAAAAACCGTATGTATACTTATATATAATGCGAAAATCGATTTGCACGTAGTACGAGCGTTATTTAATTTTTTTTTTTTTTTTAGCGAGAAAAAATACTTGAAATTTTAAATATATAATCGATTTCGTAGAGAGAGAGAGAGAGAGAAACCGGCGTCTGTACAAAAACATACGTTATATTATGTATTGCATGTATCGCGATTGACCGAAACGCGGCTAATTTCGCCCACCTATCGATCAAACACCGAAATTTTGCAATTTACTTTTGTAGGCATATTTACTTATACGTATATTATATATACATATATGCTATACGATTTTCGGTCAAAAAAAGTAATATTATATACAATATGTGTAAGTATTATCGTTTAAAAATTTTTCATAACGTGTTATTAGCTATTATTATTATTATTATTATTATTATTATTATTATTATTATTATTATTATTATTTAATATTTAATATATATATATATTGAGGTCAGATTAAGTTTAATACGTTATACACACGTGTTATCAAAAACAGTAGCTGCAGGTATTCTATATTATACTCGCAGCCATTATTCTTATAATATTTTCCAAGTATATAATAAACAAGAAACTATATACGTTACATACAGCTGTTGTTGTTGCTGCTGCATGGTTTACTTTCTCATTGATTTGTCTCGGTGATCTATTATTGTATTATTCAACTACATATATATATATATATATATAATAATTCATTACAGATATCCAGTTATTATATACACTCGAGTATTTATGCCTATACAATTCCGCAACACGCGTACACGTAATATAATAATAATAAATACGAGTATATCAAATATATCCAACTATATATATATATAATATACGAAGTCGCAATAATATATAAAAAAATAATAGTAAAAAAAAAAATGACATAGAATCATAGGCGGATCTACGGCCTGGGCCAACTGGGCCCTGGCCCGGGCTAATGGTCCCCGTATTGGTATAAATGTATATATTTTTTAAGAACATATTGTTGCAAATTTCATAAAAAAAATCGGGTAGAAAACGCGAAAAAATTTTGAGATATTAATAAATACGTAATAAATGTTATAGTTTAAACTATGTTTAATAGCATTACGACTGGCCGTCAAAATCATTATTAATAAGTTTTTAATTTGCGGGTATTAATTTTTAGAGAACGTGGCTTGTCAGTCACCATAGGTACAATATGCAGTGCGGGTTTTATCATTTTCGCCTATTACGTTTAAATTTCCTAATTGTCTATCGTAATCCGTTCAAATAATATACGACTTGATTACAACAATATTGACTATTGAGTTTGAACATAGTGTGGGTGCAGACGCTTGCATGCGTATTTTAGCTGGTTTTCAACATGGACAGGTAAATTAATAATTTCGTTATTATTTTTTTAGGAGGAGCAGCGCACTTTTTTCATGCTCATTAGACTTATAAGCACTGGAAAATTAAGCATATCTATCGATGTTCGATTTTTATATTTGCATCAATTTCGGGCGTATCAAATTTTAAATGAAAAAAGTGGTTCCTAAATAGCACGTGTCAAAAAAATTTATGAATTTAATTATATTTTCAAAATTGCAATCGAACGTCAGAAAGTAAGTGATAATGTTAACACGATAATTATTCATAAGCGTTGTGTCGGACGATAGACTACATCCGACAAAGGGGGGGGGTCCGTGATTTCATACAAACGATTCCCTCGACCATCAACACACGTCATGCTGATGTGGTCACTCTGAGCTTATTCCCGTGATGTTGACCGGAGGTTTACATAATACACAACAAGGCGCATTCGAATAGATGGCAACAGGAGGGAACGACGATCTGATGGACAGGGTCCGGGGCACACGGCCGAGTCCGCCGCGTGAAAACGACGATTTTGATCATCCCACGGGTGTGGATGACCTCCGTTCGGATGCTTTCCACCCCGTGATTTTGCAGATTGCGTTGAGATTTTCAAACGTTTCGTAAATTTTCTTTGCACTTCGAATTTAACGTAACTTATAATAGACGCCTGTGTATGTCCCGAAAACCGCGATTATGTTACTATGTTATATCATATGGCCGACAACAACAAATATATAATATATAAATATATGTAAACCAATGTACGAAAAACACGACAAAACGGTGTAGAGGTATATTAAAAATAGTTAACGCGTTGCTGCACATCGTGAATGCGGAAACACGCGCGATTGTCTCCGCAGTTGGTAAATAATATTTATTTGCGAAATATATTATAATTTATAATAAAAATTATTGTTATATACGCGCGTGTCTTGTACTCTTGCCCGCGTATACTTATTGCGGCGAAGTATACAGAAAATTACAAACGATAAAAAAATATGTGTTTCGAAAAAAAAAAGGAATATGTAAAAGAATACGATATATGCGAATAAATTACGCGTACAATTATTATATTTAATTCGTTTATTGAAAACTAACACGGTCATATTATACGAAGACATTTTCGTCCAAAAATACAGGACGCTTCCGCACAGGTTCCCGAACATTTCATAAAATAGTGCCATCTATTTTTTTTTATATTATTATTATTATTATTAAATTTTCAAATTTTTTTGATTCCCACTATTAAATGAATTATTTTCAATTTTTTCCTCTAGGGGGTTTTTTTTTTTGCTTCATTTTTAAAGTATAAGAAAAATAAAATATTAATATTGACAAAAAAAAAAGATGTATATTATTCGAATTATGATTATTATTCGGGAGAAAAATGTTATTAAAAAAAAAATTTCTATATTATTATTATTGTTAATTAGTCGAACGTTTATCCAATTTGACAGTATTATAGAACCGATTGGAAAAGTATTTTATAGCGTTTTCATGTAACTTTAACAGAAAGTTGTTGGATACATCTCGCGAACAGACAACCTGCAAAATTGTATTAGGTGTTATACGGTTGAAACTGACTTTTCATACGAATTCGGACAGATCGATAATAATAATTTTTCTTCTGATTTGTGATAATATTCATTCGTCGTCATGCAAACATTTTTTGGGACCATTAGTTTCAAAACCTCTGCATTAGACACTGTTAAAATGATTAAACGAGTGTTTTTTTTGGGGGGGGGGATTTCAGAAAAAAAAATTTTGTTTTTGATTTGATTAAGTATACGGAATAATCGAAATATAAAAATTCAATAACAATTTAATATACCTATAATTATAATTGACCGTTATTATTGTAAAAGAAAATAAATTAAAAAAATATATATGTCTTAATAATTCATTTTAAGTTCAGTTTTTTGTATACATACTTTTTAATACCTATTGTAATTTATTCGTATATATATATTGTCGTTTTCTCGTAATCGCGGTAAAACTATTCAAATGCGTCCCTCTTAAGTCCTCGCACGAATTAATTCAGTACATGGCATTATTTTGTTTATGAAAAATAAATAAACACGATATAATATTATATATTAAATTGTACGACACGCAATAGACACATTTGAGTACAATATATAATTATTATATATTATATATTATATATATATATATATATATATATATATATATAATTATTATTGCGCAACTACAACCAGCTGAGCATTCTGCAAAGAGTTCGTTGTATTCTCCTCATATATATAAGAACAAATTATCCACGTCGATATCATAATTTTTTTCTTTTTCTTGAAATGTGTGTGTATATATAAACACTATTTTATTATTATTATTATTATTATTAATCGCCAACGGGTATTTTTCGCAATACACTACGTGCATTACACACGCACGCATATTAATTAGGTACCTTAGAGCAGAAATAAAATATTTTGTATAAATCCGCAAAAATAGAAGAAAAAAAATTTGTTTTACCATAACGAGGTGATTCGTTTGATTGCGACTACGGAAATATCCAAAATATCGCGCGTTAAAAGCTTCCGCCACCGCGACCTGTTCCCGTTATTATATTATGTATATTGTATATATACATACATATATACATATTCCGATTTCTTTTCAAAGTAAAAATTACAAATAACGAACGGAAAAATAATAATAATTGTCACGTTCCGGCCAACTAGTTTTATTATTAAATAATCTAGTGACAATTAATCGATTTCAGTGAAACGCCGTAATATGTATAAGGCGGTGTAAAAATAACTAGAACATCGACTTCAAATGACGCAAGACGTTGTGTTACGGCTGGCTTTGCAGCAATACATTATATTATTAATGCTTATTATAGATTCCCAAAGATTCGTAAGGATTATGCTGGTTTTTTTCACATTATATATATATATATATATGTATACGTATAGTTTTATTCAAGGACACATTATTATTATATATTAATAAAAATCTCGCTATACAGTCGTGTTTAATATATAAATAATAATAATCCGCAAAAAAAAAAAACACATACAAATTGATTTTGAAACAAATTATTCGGATTTTAAAACGTTTTTACCCATACAATCCTTCACCGCGATATATAAAAATTAGGGCAACGACAAACGAATATATTTGTCTTATGACGCCCTCTAAAAAAAAATAAACAATGTTCAGGTGTTGAGCAATACGTTAAGAATACTAAAAAAAAAAAAACGATTTCAATCCGAAAAATTATATATTGCGTTGAAATAATAATAAAAAAAAACAAAGGTCACAATATAGTTAAAAAATAATAATTAAAAACAATTGTGAGTATATGTAGTGCACGTTATACGTGCGAATTCGATACGTTCAGATTTTTTTATTTTTACCATTATAACTATAATATTATTCGGCTAATGATGTTTCAATGATATGTTTATTATTTTTTTCGAGACGCGAAATGTATATAATTGGAAAACGGGTCAATGTAATGTGTTTCAAATGATAGTAAATGTAAAATTACGACGATGACAATTTTTTTTTTAATTATAGATGTTATGTATCGTTTTTTTTATGTATAACAAACAATCAGTAAGAACTCGCTATAATAATATAATATAAAAAGAAAGAAATATAAATATAACGTCCAATTGATTACGCAGTTTACTCGGCAAATAGATTGACTTTTGTTTGACGCTATCCGATTATCCACAAGAACATTTCGATTTGACGACACAAATTTTGGTAAAAAAAAAAAAAATCATAAAAGAAATTAACGTTTATTGAGTTTATTTATTCTGCATAATATATACTCGGTTTAAAAGAAAAGTCATCGCAGGAAATCGAGTAAAAACTAATCAAATTAGAGAAAGTAACGATTTTGTTTATTATTATTATTTATTTATTTTTTTTTTTAAACGTAAACGAAAACACGGAAATTAATTAATTTACTTTAGTCGTTTATATTTTCTACATAATTATTGTTATTCTTTTGAAATTATCATAATAATATAAACTATTACTGTTTTTCAAATATTTAACTAATTTCGAGTAGAATTTAAAACGCATATGCGTAGACCTACTTTCACGAGATTAAAGTCTATAATTATTATAAAAGTGAATTTGAATAATTAGACAATCGACCGTTTTCGTTTTTTTTTCTTCTACTGACGCGTAACGAAAATCAAACACCTAACCTGCTCTAGCCTTTAACTAAAAATGACCATCGTTTGTTTTTTATTTTGTATTACTTTTTATCGACTATTAATAATTACGAATTTATTAATTAGTATACGAGTCATTTTTGTTTGTTTTTTGACTATATAACTGGTTAGAAAATTTTTTTGTATAATCGTAGTCGTTTATGAGATTCGATAGATATTATTACGACATAATTAAACGGAAAATCGTTAAATTTGCTGGTGATTTTTTTCTAGCTAAAAATCTTAACAGCCCACATAAAAAAATCCTAATTCCGCCCTTTGTTGCTATATAATAAATAAAACCAATAAACTAGTCGCAGTGTATTATAATATTTTTAGAATTAAATATTTAGTTTACTATAACAAATCAATTTTGATAAATCGTAAGATTATAATTATTTCGCTATATTTTAAATATTGCTCTGAAAAAAAAAAGAAAAAACGAGTAATTTAAAAAGGAAAATACATTTACACATTTAAGCACTATAATATATAATACAGAGTAATATGTAATGTTATGTTTTGCCGTCATCGAAATTATAGACCCATATAATTATTATTTCAAAAAATAATAATAATATTTCAATTAGAATATTGCAAATATTCCTGTTATTAAACTAATAAATTAATGAACTCGAAATCCATTATTCTGCAGTGACCATGCGTGTTATGTATTTTCTGTTGATTTAATAAACGGAGAAATATTATTTCTTTAAAGCGTATTGTTTATAATAATTGTTCCGTTAAGTTGTTATAATCTAAACATATGTGTTTCGTGATGTGATGTAAAATAAACAATGAACAATTATAACAAATCAATATGAATAGAATTTTCTTTTTAATTTACTTATATCGTCTCTAACAAAGCCGCAAAAAAAAAAGGAGAGTTATTTCAATAGTGAGCAAATTCATATATGAAATAACATATATATATATATATTATAGTAATTAAAATTATTGTTATTAAATAAATTGAATATTGTTACAAATAATACTAAACCATATTTTGGGAGTACTTTAATCAGTATTTATATGTAACTACTTGAAAACAGTTATACTACTCGTTTGTAAGTATAATGATAATAGTATTATTTTATACGGCACTGTATATTACATTGTATTTTCATTGAGTAGTTTTCGGTATGGATTTTTCTTTTTCTCCCCTGAGTGTCTGCTTGATACAATCAAACTAACATCAACCAGTTTCCTAGTACACTAGAATAAAATAATATAAACTACGATTCACAATAATAACAACAACATAAATCAAATTTTGTAAATATGAAATGTTCATAAATATTTTCCAAATTTTCGACGTATTATATAATTTATTTATTTATAATTTGAATTATTTTATTTACAGTATAGCACGTCGGTATATATAATGCTGATGAACATAAAAATTACACTGCATCGTTTAAAAGTAAAAAATACAATTCGAAAGTTTTAATTACAACAACGTTTAGATTTTTTCGTTGTTTGTTTGATAATATGTTTTCTTTTAATATTACAAGCTATAAAAATGGCGTCTTAAGTTTAATAATTTATATACGCTTACGGTGAAAATGCTGCATGAAAAGTGTTATTAGGAAGTTTGTAAAACACATATAAATAGTCATAAAGTATATTTGTATGGAAACCATCTTTTCCGAGAGAACTCGGTCGAAAAAATTCACTTTTGTATATAAAATTCGTACAGTAATTTTCGCGGTTTTTGGTACATTTTTTTTCTATACTATACGCAGTAAATGTGATCAAACAGTCAATCCAATCGAATTCAATAAAAAAAAATACTTGAAAATTGATCGTTTTAATTGAATTCGTTGTCCAGTGTTTATTTAATTTATTTTGAAAATTTCTTAATCATCACCCATCGATAACTTTTGTCTTGACGACAAACAGCGTTTCGCTACATATATATATATATATATACCCAATCACATTTAACTAAATTTCTAATTTTTTTTCTTATTTATATATACACATTACACATTATACACGTATTGTATTTGAGAAGAGAAATTTTGAGTTATTTATCATGTTTTAATCTAAAATTATTATGCATCTAAAAATGTGCTACAATCGATTACGAATAAATTGTCGTTAATAGGAAGATAATATTATGTTTTTTCGATTAAAAAAAAACCAACTTCAATATCGACTTTTGCCGAAACACATACATTTTTTTTACGTTTTAACGTGATTTATCCATTCCTCCTCGTTCATAAATCCGCACCTGTCCTAATACTATAAAATATATAGGATGTGAACACGTGAAGAACACTGTTTTTACAATTTAGATAGAGTTTACTGTTGATAAATAAAAATCAAAACGATGTTTGAGATGAAATTAAAACTCAATATAGTATTCAACAAAATCGTATAATTTAATAAAAGCTAATTCTAAGTAATTTCTTCTTCTTCTTCTACAGTGACTTTCGCCCATTAAGATCTAATACACAAAGTGTGAAGTGAAATATATCCTACCACTTCACACCCTGTCCATAGTCAAATCGTTTCACGCTTCATTTTTTTTTCCATATCACTTTTTTCACCTGATCCTCCGATCTTAACCACGGTCGACCCAATACATCCAATGGTCTCTATTCCCTATCTTGGAACACTACATTGCACTAAACGTAATAAAAGCTCTACGCATAACAATCCCACTGCAATATAGTATTTCCCTGATTTCACCAGATGATCTATCCTGTCATCTAATTATACAAATGTCTGAGTTCAACGTTTTTTTTTTCGGATTTTCCATATTCTTCTCAGATACGGCCCGAAGATTTTTTTTAGCGTTTTTCAATCAAAGTTACACAAATTAATTTCCCTCAGACTTACAAGGTGATATCCGCTTTCCGCACCTACACATTATATTGAATGAGGATAATCAGCAGATTATTATTAATATAACGCATTTTTTGATAACTATATAATTACGTTATAATGTATGAAAACGCTTTTAGGTCTCTTAAATTTTTAGAAGCAACCACGAGTGAACAAATCAGACTTCTTACAATGATTTTATTTCATCGGCCGTTTTCGACTTTTATTTTATTCGTAGCACTTACGAAAAACAGTAGATACTTTTTCTTGAAAATGCAACATTTTATTTTTGCGCGTTCTTTAATTTTGGATTTAATAAATATTGTCAATACATTTACAATATAATGTCGTTTCAAGTTTACAATGCGAAATATCCGATTGTAAAACCGTCAAAGGTTATAATAAATAGTATGTGGTACTATTACTATTCATTAAGTATTGAATTATAAAATAAGTAGAAATATTTTACATTGAAATTATATCGTTAAATAGTTTTTTTTTTTTTTTTTTAATAAAAAAAACACGTTTAGTCTTATTTATATGGATTGTAAATTAGATATGACATTATATATATATATATATATAGTTATTTTATATTTTTATGAATTCGTACTTATCAATAAGTTTTTAGTCTCGCGTATATATTCAAACGAGTTTTATATCTAGATCAAGGATGTTTTAATTTTGATTCAGATGTACATACACGATTAATTCGATTACGATCTCGTAACTGTATTAATCTGTATTTATATCGTAATACATTATCATAGCCGGTTTTTCACTGATAATAAAATAATCCAGTGAACTTTAACATTTTTACGTGTAATAATATGAATTGTCATAGATTTTCCCTGCTATATTATCTTTAAAAAAAATTAATAAATATCGCGTTTATTAATGTTATTTTCTTATTATTATTTTTTTAATAAACAGAAAAAAAGCGTCCATGAGCGGATGCGCAAAAAAACAAAAAAAAAAAAAGCACATTTAATTAAAATTATTGCGCACCGTACACATTGCACTTGTTGACTGAATTCACGAATATTATGCGTTTTTTAAGTAATAACATATTATTTTTTAACATATGTTTCGAATCAAATTTATCTCGTAAACGTTTTTTTTCTTCCTTTTATAGGTTTATGAACAAAGGTGAAAATAACAATATATGTAATAATAACTCTACACGCGTATACGCGTGATCGTTGAAAAAATATATATATCATATAATCGCAGTGTTCAAGTTTCTTCGGGTAACACAGAATTCGTTTGTCGTTGGTAATACACGATAATTGTATGCGAAAAAAAAAGAAATTCAAGTGCAAGAAATCACGCCCATTTCCAGAATATCGTCCACTGTATATATTACGTAGTATATTATAACTACTTTTTTTTTTCGCTCACGCAAACGGAGTGACGCAATTATTATTGTTGCGGTCACGTAGCTCCTCTGCCGCAGCAGCAGTGCTCAAAATGTATAAAATTTGTGACTCGTAAGAAGGTCTTTCTTTTTTCAAAAAAAAAAAAAACGTCTCGGCTTCAAAATTCCTGAACGCGCAACGTAAAGTATATATATATATATATGTATTCTTGTATTATAGCGCGACGTTACACGCGAAATTATGAAACGCATCGGATCGCGCGCGCTTACGACGACGGCGCGGTTGGAAAAAAAAATAGCATTGCAGATTTGATTGAACGCGTCGAAGAACGAGTTTTCTGACCACTAGACAACTCGTTTGGATATATTATTATTATTATTATTAAGCACAGGGGCGGTTGCTTTGACCGGCACCGACGATCCAGTTTCGACGGACTATATAAAACGCACTACCAACAACACGAATCGTATCACATCATCGATCGACATCTTTGAGACCAGCACGTCTCTCATAAGTAACAATCAAACAGTTTTGTCGACCGACCTGCAAGACCGTATCGCCATCATCATGAAATCCGTAAGTTTTTTTTTTTGTTTTTTTCAATTCCTTTCTCGCGTTGAAATCGACTCACGTCGATTTTTTCGAGTAAAACAAATAATAATAATCGACACTGGATCGTCCTCCGTTTTCTTCTTCACACGCCCTACGCGCGTTTTACGATGACATTTCAAATCGCTTGCGACGCGACGAATTCGTAATTTTTCTGCGAATCATTAAATTCGTTTCAAATTTGTGATCAGTTAAAAAACAACTTTTGACTATATAATATATATAGTCACGTTGAAAAAATTCAATTTGATTTCGTGAAGCGTAACGTTTAGAATAGCATGTTTTTCACTTGTCGTTGATTAATATATATATATATATATTTGAAACATCTCGAATTAAAATCATTTTTTTTTCTCTGACAAAACCTATACGAGAGGACGTATATATATATATTTTTTTTTTGTCTTTATAAGTGTTTAAGATTTTATATCGGAATAGCGGTTTAATAATTTTTTCAAGACCCGTACTACATGCATTCTATTTATATGTTTGTGGTTGGGCGGTTAGAATTCTCCGTCGTCTCAAATCATTTCGAGATTATTTTTACAATTATTATCGAATACCTGTACACGATATTTCTCGGACGTAACGACACAGGTGTACCGATTCTCGGCTATGTTCACATGACGTGTAATACGTGTGTTTGGTTAAAACAAACGACCATCTCGTCGCGCGACCATTTTTAACGGGTTTCTATAAATTTGTAAAAATAATTATCCACTTCACGCGACAATTTTATGATTAAAATTACAAAAGAAAAAAAGACGTATTCTACAGTGGCACCAATCCGTAGGTCAAGCGATTACTCGATCACATTTTTAAAAATCACTAAAAAAAAAAAAAAAAAAATCTTTAAACAGTCGATATGTTGTTTTGATGTTTTTTTTTTTTGGTAATTTTCCGAGTTATTTTGACGACTGTTCAGAACGAGACGACGCTGTTGCACAATGCGAGTTTTTCGATATGTATATTTTTTTTTATACAGCAAAATAACGATATGCGTCTCGCGTTTTATTTCACTTCCAGTTCGTAGCTACAGCCCTGTTGTTGGCCGTCACCGTCGCCGCAGCCGCAGCCGCCGCCGCCGCCGCAGAAGAAGCCAAACCGCAACAGGCGGCCGCCGCAACGTCGAAGACCTCGGAAAAGCGTAGCGTCTACGGGCTGGGCTACGGTTATTCCTCGTACCACGAGCCGCTCGCCTACCACGCGGCCGCCCCGTTGACCCTGCCGACGTCGTACGTCTCGCCACTGAAATACCACGCGCCCCTATCGTCCTACCCGCTGTCATACCACGCGCCGCTCTCCTATCACTCCCCGCTCTCCTATCACTCCCCGCTCTCCTATCACTCCCCGCTCTCCTATCATTCCCCGCTCTCCTATCACGCTCCCCTAACCACGTACCACGCTCCCCTATCCACCTACCACGCTCCTCTTTCTTACTCCGCGTCTCCCCTGTCGTCCTACCACTCGCCCATATACAAGGCCCCGTACTTCTCCTCGTCCATATACTGAACACGACCCACTGCGCCGCGTACCCATACCATACGACAGTCTATAATATTACAATGACATTATACGTGCCATTATTATTATTATATTTTATGTTTTTGTGTTTCGTAGCGGTCGATAAATAACCATTTTATAATATTATTTTCTTGACCATCACGTATATATACGTATATACATATATATATATATATATGTAAATCAATTTCATTATTGTATATATATATATATATATATATATATATATATATATATATATATATACATACAAAATAACAATGAATATAATAAAAGAAACGAAGAACATAATTTCACTAATTGTAATTAAACGTTTTTAATATTTATATTTCCGTATCCGCCTATAATATATATAATCCTGTCGTAATACGTATCCGTACGGTTATATATTAGAAGAAGAAAAAAAGAAAAAAAAAATATATATATGTAAGAAAAAACGCGTATTGCGGGTATTTTACTTCTTTGAAGACTGTACGGCCGGTTGCGCGTTATTGGTGAAGTAGCTATACGAGTACGACGGCACCGGGCTCTGAGGCTGTTGTGGTTGATACTGTATGACCGCAGGATATTGCGGCGACGACGGTTGATACGACGGGATCCCCGGGTATTGCGACGACGGTTGATACGACGGGATACCCGGATATAGCGACGACGGTTGGTACTGCGGTACGTACGATTCTGCGGGCTGGTACGCGGGCACCGACGACGGCGGATTCACGTAAATCGGATTGTACGGTTGTACCACGCAAACGGGCACATAGTTCGGTTGGTACGGTACCGTGGCCGGTACGTTGTTGGCCGCGGCCGGCGGCGTGGCCGGTGACGGTTGTTGTACGACTACGCTGTTGTACGAAGGGATTTGACGCTTCTCCGGTCGAACGGTACCCGACTTCTCGTCGGCCGCCACCACGTATACGACGATCGTGCAGATAATTGCCTGCGAAACATTAAAGGCGTACGATATATACATTACATATATTTAAAATCGCATAATTTTAATCGTTGGTGCAATCCCGTAGGTCTATATGAATTCTTGGGGTGTCACTCGTCTGTACAAATATAACTTGGAAAGTGATCGTTGGTGGAAAAATGCACGCTGTAATATTAGAAAAAAAAATAAATAAAAACTACATACATAATTGTATATATTATGTACAATGTACATATGTATACTATACATATATATATACTATATATAATGTATAACAATTCCAGTTATCCGAACTACGGTGCGGTCCGAATTGGTTCAAGTTGAAGTTATACGGCTAGTGCGGTGTATATAAAGAAAATTGTTCGCAAAACTATGTATATATACCTGCACATACGGCGTATGAAAAATTTGTTTTAATTTATTTATTTAGATTATTTAATCGCTACACATATGCTAAAAAAAAAACAACAAAATTTTCGTATTGTCTTTATATATCCGTATAGGCGGATATTGGTGATTTAAGACCATCCAGAATGTTTTTAAGCTCCAAGAGATATTAGTGGATCCACAACATTTTTATAACATGAAGGTTGTTGAATCATGTTTAATTTTGACAGTGCGTTGTATATTTTACATTCAAATATCAAATAAATATATTTTTTGGGAGAAATTCCATGCTGCAAACTCCACGTCTCCTGGGTAATGCGAATAGGAGTATTTTTAATTTTTTTTATTTCGTATTTTATATTTATCACGTTCGATTTTTTTTTTTTTAGACCGTACTCGGTTCGCCGCTTTCCTCTAAATTTGTTCCGTTTCGAATGGGATTCAGTTCACACAAAAAAATGTTAAAACAGGACTCAATTATTACCACCAAATCCGCTATAAAACCCGGGATTGCGACATGATTTCGATTGTATTTCAATTCAGAATGGATCGATAGATATAACCAGCTAACGTACACGGTTTTAAATGGAAAATGTACCGCGGCATGGACACAACTACAATAGATAACCGTAGTCATGGTAGAATAAAACGAATGGTCTATTTCCGTTTCCGTTATATTATAGAAAATGTACCAAATTCTTTTTTGTTAGGTACATAATTTTTTTTTACTCCGTTATATTGCATGCACTGTCATTTGTGCCGTCTCGCTGCGTTTTTTCGACCGCCATTTTATCGTTCCCGTTGAAAACGAACGCGTTTTCTGTTTCGTTTCGTGCGTTAAATTAAAAAAATAAAAATTTCGATTTATAACGCTTGCTTTCGAATATTTGCCATTTTTCGTTTAACACGGCATAAGTAAGTAAAACAAATACATATTATTAGGTATTTTAATTTTTCACTTTTGTTTCGTTCGGTTTTAAATATTTACTCGGATTTAAACAATGTATTACGGTTTTTTTTCTCGTACTCTCAGGTTTTTTTTAATTAGTTTCATTGTCTAACGAACGACAGTAACTGTGTAGAACTTGAATTTTAATAATCATAATACGTTATGTAGAACTTGATTTATAGCAGACGTTGAGGTTAAACGTATCGAAACGGTTTGCTAGAACAATTTTTGTTTATATTTATTTATGTATTAATATATAAATAAATTGTATATATACATATTTTTAAGTATGATACCAATGTGCATAAAAAACATTATAAATAAGTTGTTTATTATTCTGTTCGTTAAATATTTAGTGAATTCAGAGAAAATGATAGCAAAAGAGAAACTGAAAGTTTCAGAAAGTAGGCCTAATAATGAAACAAATGTTCATAAAATAAATTTAGAGGAAATGATTAAAGTACTAAATAGTTTAAAATCTAAGGTAATTTAATATATATTGCATAAAAACAAACATTTTATTATCACGTAATCTTAATATTTATAATGAACATAATTTAGAATAAAATTCTTTGAAATACAATTTTTTCTAATATAAAATGCCAGAGTAAATAGACTATTAATAACTATTATTATTATTATTTTCTAGAGAAATTATTTAATGGAAAAAATTAACGAAATAAATATCAAAATGCAGGAAGAAATTGTATTGAATTATAAGTAAACTTTGATTATTGAAAAAATAAAATAACCTAATTTGTTCTAAATTATTGTTATTTTCATTTTAGTTACAATTTTGAAAAACAACTGAAGGATATGAAAAGCCAAATAGCATTAGTTAATGACAAATATAAACCCATGAATGCCAAGTATAAAGAAATGTTAATTGAAAATCAGTCATTGAAAGATGAGTGCGTTATAATGAAAACTTACCTGTAACTATTAAATATTTATAATATTAGTAACTAATTAGTAGTTTTATTCTATTATTTTGAATTTACATTTATTAGAGACAAATACTCAAAGATGCCTGTTGTCCATTTAAATGAAATTGAAAAACAAACAGAGGTATTCAGTAATTTAAAAAAAAAAACCGAAGAAATCAATGAATTGTTAAAAATGAATAATTGTACAATAGAAGAACGTAATAGGAATCTTGAAAAAGCCAATGCTGTTTTAATGGATAATATTAACAGTATTAATAGCAAAAAAAAAGAGTTTGACAAGACATTTAAAGATATGTGTTCAACTAATGATAATGTTAGTATTTTGTAAAAGAATATTTAAAATTATTTCTATATTCTCAAATTGAACTCTTAAAAAATATGTTTAGAATTTTATCAAGGAATCAAAAATGCACATTAATTCTTTTGTTAATATTTACATGTTTCTAAGAGGGTCATTTTTTGATTTTCTCAGAAAAACCTAAAAATATAACTCAAAAACGATATAAAAATGCGATTTCTTCGAAATCGATTATCATTACTCCTTCGTAATTTTGAAACTAATGGGTATAGAAACATGAAATATTTATCAAATATGTAACTTTATATTATATTCAGGAAAAGAACTTTTAATTTTGAACTATTTATAGCAATTATAGGTTTTTAGGTGTTCATAAAAAGAGTTAGTTTTTGTTATATACCCAAAATATTACACCGAATATCCGTTCAGAATCATTTTATAGAGTACAATGATATATCATTGTTTTCAAATTTATAGTGATAAGCACTCTAATATCTTTATTTATGTAATTCACTTAAGTGGTGACATTCACAACGCGGCTCGCTACCTTTTTTAAATATGAATATTCTAAACATTGTAAATACATATTCTATTTACAAAAGTAATTTTATTATTTTTTATATTATCTTACAAATGATTTGATATCTATATTTTTTCAATAATTATAAAATCTATCTATTTAAATAAAAATGTGTGTGCGTACCTTTCATTTATATTATTTAATTATTTGTTGGTTCTATGTAATATTTTTGTTTGTTCATTTGCTGTTTAGTTATTGAAAATGAAAACACACAAATTGTTTGATGTAGTGGAAGAATTAGAATTAATAAAAAAAGAAAATTATGACGTCCAAAGCATAATAATTGATTTAAAAGAAAAAGTTGCAACTAATGTTAAAACGGTTTTAAATTTAAAAGAAGAAGTAAATGCAAATGATATGACCATATCCAGTTTACAAAGTATGATTAAAGTAAGTAGAAGAATTGTGTACAAAAAGAAATTATTAGTTGTAATATTTAACCTATTATTATTAAAAAACATATATATAAATGTTGGTAGACTTTAAAGAAAGATGTAATTGAAAAAGATCAGAAGTTACAAGATTCTGCCAAAGAATATGCAACAGAAGAAAGTAAATTGGTGAAAGAAATAACCGAGTTGAAAAATATAAAGAGAGATGATGTTCAAAGAATTAAGAAACTAACGTTTGAATGTGTAAATATAAAATAAATTAATTTTTATTTATACTTCTAAAGATCAATATATAAAATTATGTTTTGCTTTATGTAGTAGGGTATAGAATTTAAAAATGTTGCTTCAAATTATTTCAATATCAACAATCTAAATTGAATTACTTGTTGTATATATGAATATATATTATAGATATTTAATATATTTATAATCATTCTTAAAAAATATATATAAAGATGTTTGATATTAAAAATGTTGTAAATTCCAGAAGAAATTTAATTCAAAAGCCAATCGTATGTCTAAAAAAATTAGGAGGGTCCGTGAACACTTGTCACGATCAAAACCCAACGAAATTAATACTCCTAATGAAAAAATTTTCAATGTATATTACTAAATTTTTTATTAGAATCACTTAATATTTATCCATTTCTTTGATTTTAGATAATAAATGATGATGAAAAAACTATTATTATAGATGATGTGAGTTTATTGTAATATTTTTATACGTTTTTACAAACATATTAATTTGTTATATTTAAAAATATATAATAGGATGATGTCAGTATTCTTGAATCTAATGACCAAAATGTATCAAACATAAATATTGGTTTACAATCTATTTCAAAAACAGTGAATTAGAGTTTTGAATGTACAAGTCCCCTAGATATTTCACCATCAATACACATTAGTAACATTCAAATGAAAAAACAAAACTTCTAATGACATTGATGCTTCTCAAGTGAGTTACATAAAATGTTTTATTTTCCTATGTAATGTAAGAATTACAAAATTGTTATTTGTATGAATATAAATAAAAATAATTACAATTTAAAAAAAAATAAACAGAATTAATTATAAATTTAATATAATTGAATGTGTTTAAAAATAATAAGTATTTAATTATATATAAATATTTTAGAAAATCAAAAAATCATACAAAATGATTGGATTAAGTCAAATTTACCAGTTGCTGCTTTATAACATAGTACACTAACAAAGAGTATACTTTAATATACAGTTTTTAACAATTAATATAAATTTATTTGCATTAAATTGATTTCAAAAATGTTATAATATTCATTATTGTAAAAAAAAAATTCAAGTAATGAAACAATTTGATGATTTTAATATTTTTTTTTAATTTTTAATAGGGATTTAAATAATGGTTTTAATTTATAAATCTAAACTTTAATTTATAATTAATTTTTTTTTCTAATTTATAAATCTTAACGTAAAAGAAAAGGTAGTGTATGAATTGCTGATTATTTAAGAGCTAAAATAACAATTATTTTGCATTTAGAAAAACATTTTTTATATAATAATAATAATAATTTTATGAATATTTAAAATATTAAAGGAAGAAATTATGTGTGTTTATATATATTTAATAATTATATATAGTTTTGTATCTTATGTGTTTCAAATAAAATTATAGTATAAAAAATCGTATTTATTAATTATTTGAAGCTCTGAATAATATATTTTTTTCTAAACGTACGAAATTTTTAATTACTATTTTGTAGTCAACATTATGTCATATTAATTTTAGAAAAATTACTTATTACACAATTATATTTCGTTTACAAAATTGTATCGGATAATGTAATTAATAAGAGAATTATAAAAAAAAAAAAATTGTTTACTGAAACCGTGTAAGTTGTTATGTACTTACCAAAGATTTCATGATGTTGAGTGTATAGGCAGATCGTTGAATGAAGCAGTCGCCGTAACTAATCAGAAGTCAAAGTGTTTGTACACCGTGTTAGAACGGATCAGTTGTCTTTTATACGCACACAATTGAAAATCTTGATACAATTATCGAAATGTGTAATCTGTTATTTATTGTTGTCATAATATCGCACAATAGTATTTTAGAAGGTTGTTTAAACACCAAGAGAAGCCACATTTTTTTTTTCTCTACTCCCGAGACGATTATATTATCATCATCATACAACAATTAACCGCATTTTTATTCGCGAATAAAAATAATCTCGATCTTCTTCCCTATAATGAGTGTTTTGAAACCAAATTGTTAACATTCTCAATTGTTAATCTTCTCGACGCGTTTACATTCCATAAAGGCTACACACGTAATACCATTCGGCGATGAACGCGAGGTCTTTTAAAATTACTTGACAATTAATTGCGTACACACAATGGGTCTTATTAAATGTATTATCGTTGTCGATCGATTATCGTTCGCATACGTGTTGCAAAATGTGTTTGAACACAAACCGTTTCATTATACTAGTTAATGTTAATCATTGACGTAACTAGGTTGTGTGGAATAACACCATAGATTTCGGGTATATATAAATAATCGAATCGAGGAGTTATTATCCAGATGGTGTTCCAACTCGATAAAAGCGCCGAATTGAATTCTTATAAAAGCGTTTAACCATTTATTTAAATACAATAAAATCTTTAGGACTCAATAAGTGTTAATGAAAATATTTTTATAAAAAAAACCTACGTTTTTCCATCTGCCGAATAATTGAGTCTATGAATTGTATGATTTATGAAAAAATAATAAACGCCTATCAACAAGTCTCACTATCCACCCAACTAAAATCCAGGAGCGACTGCTTTTTGTGAAATCTTCGTTTGCTACGTACCACTGTACCACTAAGAGTTCGTCATGATCTTGTGTGTGTGTGTGCATATTTCGCATTTTGTTTATTATATACATTTTTCATCAGTACTTGCCGTAAATTTTGAATGGCTATACGATTGTTAAAATGTTCAAGTATGATGTCATTTACTGTTAAAAAAAAATTAAAAAAGACATTTTCTATGAACGTCTACTTACAAAATCGTTTATAATGTCTCAAACGAGATGTGTTGAGATGAGTCACGTCAAGCGTAAGACATTATTTTGATAACGTCGTTTTAATTTGTGCTTAATAAAGTAAAATTAACGAGCAATTTAAAATGCATAAACTATTACGAATTACTCAACTACATACGTATTTTATATTAATATAAACGATAATTTTATCGGAAATAGTTTTTTTTTTTTTTATTATTATTATTATTATTATTCGTCAAAATTTGTAAAAGTTTAACGATTTCTACAACGTTTTATAATGTTATAATTTGTTTTCTATTCCGTTGCATCACTCGCGCTCACCGGTTGTATCAGAAAACTCGTATATTTTTTTATTCTCTTATAATATATTACAATAAGACGACGGGGATTCGTTGCATCTATCTATATATATATAGTAGGCACGTATTATATACTCTAGTGAAACTTTATGCATTTTTTTAAATCGGTAATATAATATTATATTCTTTGAACAGTCCTGTATGTCTGTATATAATTTGCAGCACAACTAAAATGTCAAACGCTATATATTATATTAGATAATATTATAATAATATGTAGTTTACGCAGTGTTGTGTCCGGATGTCTGGAACCGCATTGTGACGTGTACAAATGTGTTTTCACTGTTCTATTCGATATATTCCCGTATACAGTATACGGGAAAAATATCGTTGTCTGAACGTGGCCTAACTTAACGGGTCTCGTTAATCCGAACACGAGCTTAGGACAACGAAAGACGGGGATATTATGGGAACGAGAATTATCGCACTAAATATTTTAAAGATACATTTTTCCTCAGACCTGTACAATAATTGCGCGATGGCACATCGCACGTGTACGTCGTTTAGATACGATTAAATTACGTGGATGATGTCCGTTGCAATTCAGACGCGTGTCCAGGGGCGTATTTACTTCATCCCTTAGGGGGGGGGCGAATAGAAAAAAGGGCCCGTCGAATCTGTTGCCAACTTAGAATTATAGAAAAATTATATAAAAATAATAAGTTTTAAATAAAAAAATGTTAGGACATTTTAGTTTTAGTTCGATTAATTTTGGTCGTCAGTAGATATAGGTACATACACAAGTATCTAGGGGGGGCGATCGCCCCATCGCCCCCCCCCCCCTTGTATACGCCCCTGCGCGTGTCTGATAGTCCATAGATGGTTTCGCACTGCGTGTTTGATTTGTTAAAATACGTATACGTACGTAATTTAATATAATAATAATTTTAATTGTAATTAATGTTTTCATTTCAAAGGTTCGTATGAAAGCTCTTCAAAAAAAAAGTCGTATCTACGTCGCTGCCAACACATCACTTTTTGTTTTATTAAGCGTACCGTATTTTTTATACGGTCGTCCTACTGTATAATTACGCGTACATATGTCATGTATTATACGATATAATATAGTGAGTCGGGCGGCGCGGTTACAATCAAAAATTATCGTATACATATAATTGACAAAACGTATTTAAACGTTACGAGAATTGGACGCACTCGAACGTCGTCGTATAGTGTCCGGATGAAATGGTCTTCAATAAATTATACCAAGTGCAGTTGGTTAGTAGAAAGTGGTGATGACGGTTGTCGCGCGCAGGGAAATCTCGCGTTATTTTAGGGAATTGTCGTTTCCCCGCGCACAGCATTTGTGTGCCTACGCGCGCGTGTTTCTACTGTACACGCAACATTCATTATATCATTCAGTAATCAGTATATATTACGGATTTTGCGAAAACCAGTTGGTTGGTCCAGCAGACGCCTGTGTCAATTATACGCATAGCTGGTCTGCGCAGTTTCTGCTGATAGAATCGTTGTTGCCGCAGTGTCTCGCGTATATATATATACATAATATATAGTCGCAAGATTAAACGGTTTTTTTTTTTTTCGTCAACACGCGTTCGTCTGGAGAACCGTTCGTGACGCGATAGTAAATAAAATATGTTATTCTTGTTTTCTCTACGTAAAACGTATAAAAACGTCGAATTATAAAAGGAGTTATATATTATGCGCCATTCATAAACCACACGATATACGATGAATATTATTATAGCGCACGGCGTATACCTATTATATATATATATACGTAACCCGTCGCATTAAAATAACATTTTAGCCGGCGAAACTTAATGTGGGGAGACACACGGGCGATTCGATGTTATTATTGTAAAAAGCAAATACGTATTACACGTTGGGCGCGTTGACAAGTTTAATTTGCTGTTGTTGTCGACGATAGAAAGCTGAATTTGGTAATGCAGTATATAGTTTTCAAACGAATAATGCCGTTTTTTTTTTCCCCCAATACTGGAATGTAATAGTATTAAAAAAAAAAAAATTCTTTATATAAACGAATAAATGTCAAAAGCGAGGCTAAAATAACGGGTAAACAAATGATAATGGTACTTTCGGCGCGGTTTACGTAAAAATAACAGTAACAGTACTATTCGATTTTCTCTATTTTTATTTTCTTTATAATATTACGATATTGTTTTTCCATTTATCGTATGGGGCTATTAACTGTTTACAAACACACAAAATCAGTACGACCATAAAAAAAAAAAGAAGAAAGACAAAAGTGTTAATATACAAATATAAGTACATAACGAGTAGTAAAAATCATAAACATAGAATAGAAAATAAACCGCCGTAATATAATGTCTAATTTGGTCAACCAATCCATGGTTTTAACAATAATAATTTAATAATTGTTATTATTATTATTATTTTATATTAGTTCTCCGAATTATAGTGAAATTATTATACATAACATTTTAAGCAAATTTGTGTAATATCATTTTCTGTTAATATTAAAAACAATTTTCTTTTGCGCGCACACACGGCCGCGTGTAATTTATGCATTTGAAATTATTTTTATAAACACGGTAATCGAGTAAATATTATTAAATTATTATAAAATTCATTTATTTACTAATCTCGTTGGATCAATATAACAAGTATCACATATTCTTAAAATAATTTTAATATCGTACCAATATAAGTATATGACTTATATATTATATACGGAAGTAGATATTGTCGATTGTAAATATTTTGAATATAATATTATTTTTGAATATGTTACGAGATTTACACATTATCAAAATATCAATTTTACCAACGGGGTCATCTTGGAATACCCCTGGCTTCGCCACACGTAGAACATATCATTTACTATCAAATTTTAAAGGATTTTTTTTAAATAATATTTTTTTACTTTTTTAATTTGCTAAAAAAAATTGTTTTTATAAAATATCGTTACTATAATAGATATAGGTATCGCTCGTATAGTATTTTCTTCCAAAATGACGCAATACACTGCATATATTGTATAATAATTCGTTTGGAAATTGATATAAAACTTATAAAAATCCTTATTAAGATAATCGATTTCTTTTATAAACGAATATAATATTATAGTCGTGTCCGTTTTATATATAGGTAGCAGCGAATTACAGTGGTGTTTACATAAGTAAACGCGTGTATTTATTGCGTATAATTATAAAACATTTTATGGTCGTTTTTAACAATAGAAAGTGGAATTAGAACTAGTATATTTATATATGTACAATATACATAGATATCGCAGTATATGTCCTGAATTGAATTCTACTCTATATATGGATCAATATAATGTATATATTACATAAAATCGAACGAATTAAAAATAAAATTGAATAATAGTAATAAATGCACGCGGCGTACATTCGTATAAACTCTAATGCCGATTCAGTTTGATTTGATTTTATTCAAACGCGCCGTCTTTTTAAATTTAAATTAGCAATTATTTAAAAATACATAATATTACGTCTCTCTCTCTATCTCTCTCTCTTATTATTTGTCGACGGATTTTTAACGAAACACGTGAAAACCGATTGATACGTATATAATTAGAACGGATTAGCTTTAAAAATCCGCCATTCTATGTATGCAAACACGCATAACGCATTTAAAAAGAACACGAGAATATGCGTTTGAAATGAAAGATTCGGTTAAATTTAGATCGATTACTGTTTTATATATTAAATAAAATACTGAAAATATATTTAATATATTTTGTATTATTAAAACCTTATAATAATAATAATAGTAATAAAGAATGTAGTGAAGTACTTATTCAAAATACTTATAGGAAATACAATTTTTTTTTTCGGAAGTATTCGGAATATAATATATTATTATTTTTTTTTTCACGCGAATCGGATAATTCTTCCTCGTCGTAGGCCACAGATATACCGGTTTTTTTTTTTTTTGTTTTCTCTATTAACGAATATATTATATATATATATATATATATATATATATATATAAAAAAAAAATACTCACGTCCTGTCCATTAAAGTATAGAGAAGACCGGCGTGTGGTTATGTCACATCCGCGGCGGACGGGGACGTCCACTACGCGCAGCAGGGACCTGTTGCTGCTGGGACAACGGACGCGGACCGGTTTGTCCGGCGGAAGATCGTGCAAGGAGCACATGCGCACGGGGATTTTCTGCAGCGCGCGCTCGGTCGGTTGGACCGGGTGAAAGTCTCGCGTAGAAGAATACACAACGACTAGTGCATATATAAACGGCGATCGTTTAGTGCGAGTATCGTCAGTCAACAAACAGTGCACGCAGTGCGGCTTACGATATACGACAACGTCCCGTGTGCGAGGAGCGTATTCTTACGTATAAAACGTTTTCCGATTCGTTAATTATTTCAAAAAAAAAATCAAAAAAAAAATATATATATATATATATATCAAAATATTTTTAGACACAAATATATCGTGTCGATCGTGCGTGCGTGTTACCACCGGCGACGGATCGAGCTGTATTGGAATATAGCCGAATTGGCCGAAACGATGAGAGTTCACGTGAGTTGTTCCTACCGTTTCGTATTTTCATTGTTCTTCTCGCAAATAGCCACAGGGATAACCGTCTGAAGTAAAATGCGATTGCACGTAATTGTATTCACTTATTGAAACCGTTTTCGGATGTCCACGTTTTCCTCAAATCCCGTCTTTTTATTCGGTCTTACCGGTTTTCCGCCCTTTCTGACGGATGTTATTCCTTCCGATTCACTCATCCGTCATCCCGTTCTTTAGCGGCCTTCCGCAAACGCGTTATTTTCCAGTACCGTTCAATTATTGCGACGGTCTTTTATTTTTATATTTTTTCTTTCTTATCGTCACGCGCGTGTCTTGCCCGTATGAATTAATTCTCTTGCGGTAACGAACTTCTAAGATATTTTTTTTTTTTTTTTGGACAGGATATTTTCGTACACCTGTATTGTTTTTTCCGTCTTTTATAGGCGTTGATCGGTTTGGCGTGCTGCGTGGCGTTGGCCCCGGCGTGCGACGCGGAACAGACGGAAAAACTCGTAGACCAACAACCGGAAGCTGATCATCAGTCCCTGAAACGGAATGTGCCGGACGGTGACGAGTACGATGATACGGGCGCCGGCCATGACGCGTACGGCGTCGCGCCGTCCGCCGTTGCCGTCGAGGCGTACGGCGTCGCGCCGTCCGCCGCCGCCGCTTACGCTCCGTCCGCCGTGGCCGTCGAGGGGTACGCTGCACCGTCCGCCGCGGCCGCCAACGTGGAAGTTCCGGTCGCTTACAGCAACGTCGCTCCTGCCCCCGTCGCATACGGACCGGCCCCATATCCCGCGTAAGTGTCATCGCCAGCTATCTCATCACTTCGCATTCAATTCCATCCGTCCTCTTTCTCCTCTTTTCACTCACTTTTTACAGGTTAAGTTAGGTTTTTATAGGTTACAGGGTATTGGTATTGTTTTTTTTTTTTTATTACGACTTAATTCGCGTGGTATAGACGTAATAGATTTAAACATTCGTGTCGGTTTTTTAAACTCTTTCCCCCCCCCTATAAAATACGCGTTAAAAACGAATTCATTATATATATATATACCGTTACTATTTAGTCACAAAGAACACCTGACATACCCGACGGGATTGCGAATTTTTTTATAACGGATTTCTGAAGGAAGGGAACTGTAGTGGGTCACGTAACACCGGCTGTCTTTGCCGGCCGCGTTTTCACGGTTGGTATACACCAGACATTGGACGGACATTAAAATCAATTCCATCCGGTACGGAAATCGCGAGTATGCCGGACGTCGGGCCGCGACCAATTATTGACGTTATAATAATACGCGTGTAATAATTATAAGGAGAGAGAGAGAGAGAGAGAGAGAGAAACGTTAGTGTACATAATAAAATGTAAAAATAACTATTATAAATAATATAAGACGCGATCTACAACAACAAGAAAAGAAAAAACGCTAAACCAGTGGTGGTCAAACTTTTTTGTGGCGAAAAAGAAAAAATTGAGATGTGCCATAAAAAATTAACACTAATATTATGTATCATTTTCTCTACGATAATACATTTATTTCTTAACGTAAATTTAAATTTTAAAATTTTTTTATACTATATTTGTATAACAAATTAATTACAGTGATTTTTTTTAAAATTTGTTTCTATGAATATTGTCTTTTCGTAGTTTGTCCGAGGTTTAGTTGAAGATATAAGCATTATATTATTTTTTTTTTTTTATGTGAATTTGTCAGTGTACAGATTTGATAATTATTTTCGATAAAACTCGTCCGGGAAAATTTTTTTTCAAATGTGTGTGTGTATATGTATGTGGAGTTAAATCTATAAACTAATTTAACGTCAGATTATGTATAGTCCTAGAAAATCTTCCTAGAATACGTATTTCGAGAATTCTATAATTCGATCAACAGACCACTCTTTATATTGACGTTTTAAAACTGTTGAATTTTCGATGTTCAACAATTTTCAATCGCGTGTTAGGATTATGTTTTTGGAGATTGCGTATGCGCGTATTGAAAAACATGATTTTAGAAATATTTAAAATTTATAAGAATTATCCGTTATGTTATCTGACGCTGATTGTTCCGTTCAATAAACATTAAATATGTCTCAGGTTTGGTTATCCTTGCGCTAAACTAACGCTCTGAAAACCGGGAAGGGATAACCGCGCTCACAATCCGATTGATTTGCGTTTTTTTTTTTTTTTTTTTTTTTGCGCAGATATGGACCTGTTTATGCTGCGGCCTACGGACCCGAACAAGTGATCTCGCAACACGTGGAAATCAACCGCGCCATACCCGTGCCCGTGTACAGGACGTTGGCGGTCGGCGTGCCGCAACCGGTAGCCGTCCGCGTGCCGTACCCCGTGCCGGTCATCAAGACCGTCGCGTATCCGGTCGAGAAACCCGTGCCGTACCCGGTGGACAAACCGTATCCGGTGCACATCGAGAAAAAAGTCCCGGTGCCCGTCGACAGACCGTACCCCGTGTACAAGATCAAGCACATCTACCACGAGCCACCCAAGTGGACCAAGTGGTTGTCCGGCAGCTGGTAGACCGAATATTCCCTGCTAGCAGCGCGGTATGTCTAATACATTACGCGTGACGAAGTGAGTGGGAATCGGTGGTGTAATGGGGACGGTACACGTGGGCGTACCCATAACGCTGAAATTTCTAAATCGCCTGTAGGAAAGAAAATTAAACGAATGCGCGGGTATACGGTCTCATACCTGTTTAAAACACTACGTTATACTAATTTATAATGTGCGCAAGATTTTTAAACGGTTTGTCATTATCAACGATAAATTATTATAAATGACAAAATAGGAAACGTGTAATGAAAATAAAACAGTACTGAATACTGGCAATCGTACCAATCGGAAGTTACATTGAAGAAGAACTCTATGGCACAGAATATTCAGTGTCTATATATTATAGTCACGTTCCACGGTCTAATTGAGAGACAATAACATTAAAACATTCCAAATGTCATAACTTCACCCGAGTTTAAATAAATACCAATGTATATAATGAACATTTCATTAGAGTATTTGTAAAATATACCACGGATTTTTATGCAACGATTACGATTAGTATATTTTACTGTTTATCTATTCGGAAATATTATTATACCCAACGTCTATCTCGTTATGTCGTAAATCTCGTTGTTTTTATATTTTAAAATATTTATATAATAATATATATATATATATAAAAAATATTTATAATATAGGCGAGCACAGAAATATAAACCAAGGAGGGGGCAGGGCAAAGTAAAAAGTAAAAATCCACCGTTAAATAATCGTTTAGTACTTATTACCTATTATTATTATTAAGGTCAAAAAACATAATTTTATATTAGATGTAAATTGATTGTGTGACTTTTATCACGGAATAAAATGCGACAAGTACTATTTTTCTTTTTTACAAACGATAAAAAAATTAATGTTAATTAAAATATAGGGGGTACGTCCCTCCCCCCGGGGGCACAATTGAGAGCGAAGCTCTTCATCTACTTACTATAATATATTGCGAAATGTAGTCGTATACCCAAAAGATTATTTACGACTACACCACTGGAGTGGAATCGTCGTTTTCTTATATCCACAGTATGCTTATACAGACGGCGTGGCCACAGTTCCGTTTTTACCTAAAGGGCACGAGCCCAGGGCTCCAGGCCCGACGGGGGCCCAGAACAATTCACACATTTTTACAATAATTATTAATTTTTTTTTATAGCGGTAAATTCGATTAAAACAACGTTTAGAACCCTGGAATCCCGTTTTTTCTCTGTTCCACATTTACTGAATTCGGTATAGACTATATAAATGCAGTCGTGGTGGTTTCCGCCGGTTGGACACTACAATGTTTCAGAAGCAGCAACGTAACGACATTTCGTTTAGTTTTTTCTCGGGTTCGAACAATCGATGGAAAACATTGACAAAACGTTTAGGTGCAAATAATTTTCTAAAGTCGCTATCTTTGAATCATATGGTCTGTACGCATTGATGCTGTTAACGTTTCGCTTAATTGTTAGGATCATATTTTTGAAGCCTTGACATCAAACGCTTGCATTAATATCCCGATAAATTAGGGGGAACGAGAAACGATGCTCAAAGTCTTGCTAGAAAAAAAAAAAAAAATGGAAAAACTGGAGCCTATTTTCCTAAGATCGATGCAAGTACGATTTTCGAAACAGTAATCACATCATTTAAATATACATATTATTTTAATGTATATTTTGACGTTTTCGTTCGCGTTTTTTTTTCGGCTATTCAAAAGGGTCTTCAAATTCAGTTGTGGAACCATAGGCCTCTGCAAGGCGTAAAACGGCTCTGGGCGTGGGGAGTTCTTTTCTTTCACAATAACTCACATGAGTAATTTTTCGTTTTACAGATAACTATGCTGTACGCTGAGACTTGCGCGAATATTTCAACTCCGTCAAAACAATAACCTCGTTCGTATTATGTGTGTGCTTACCGACAGTTTTTGTTTAATAATATATGTAAACACGGAATATAATAATAATATTATTGTTAAATTGTTATAACGCGTGGTACTGCTTAGTGCCGCTGTTTTTTTTATTTTTATGTAGATATATTTTTTATTTTTTTGTATAATAACTTTGTTAACTAGTGTGTAATTGTTTTTTAAATAATAATATGAAAAATCAATAAAACGCAAATTATTATATTGTTTCTACATAAAACTGACGGTTTTGAGTTATTTCTCGTTTGGCATTTATTTTAGAAAATCGTCGTTTGAACGGTGTGAATTGATTCATTCGAAATTAATATTTATTTTTTAGTTATTATTCGTATAACTGCAGACGTTCAATATAGTATTACTATTGGAAATACGTGGAATGGAGTGGGTCAAGTGCAATTTACTTTTGTAAAGGGATCCCGAAGAACAACATTTTTAAAGTATTTGTTTGAGAAAAAAATTCGATCTCGGACGAAATAATTGTTTAACTTATAATTCAGAAATACTTCAAAATAAACTTTACTTCTCATAACACTTTTGTTTCGTAGCAAACACGCGTACCGAATTAATTTTTTAAGCCGAACAGAAATTTCATTATTTAATTTATGATAAACTACTCTTAAACGTTCTCGACACATCTGATAAATTTTTATAAGTTTCACTTTTGAAAACGTTCTGTCCGTGGCCATATAATATGGTTAGAAATACCAGTACACACATATGGAAAACTTATCGAAAGCGCAGAATTGCCATTCGTTCAATTTTTAATAAGAGCGAGTTTCACTAGCGATTCGACGGAGTCTCGTTTTGCTATTTCTTACATCAACGATGTCCGAAGTTGGATTAGTTGTCGAGAGAAATTCGTCACTTATTATGTCATATATTTTGAAAAAACCAGACGATTTTATATTTGATCGATATTTTGAATACATATTATCATAACTCAATACGATAACGGATAATATTGGTATTGAAGTGATTACTTTTTTTTGTAAAAATTTTTATGTACAGAATTTTAATTTTTTGGCTCTCTATGTTTTGGGCCCAGAGAAAGCCAATGCAGACGCTAAGTATAATAAATACATATATTAAGTGTTAGACCGATAATAGTATTAATCAATTAAAATTTTACCGAACGTCGGTACTTAAAATATATTTAATATTTATGGTGTTATACGGGTACATATTTTTCATTCTCTTGGATAATATTATTATATTTGTCTAAATTAATAATGTAATAACAAAATCATGAAGTTTTATATGTTCTATATGTTGAAAAAGATACTCGATTTTCACAACAAAAATGTTGTTATAATACTACGCATTTTATATATTTAAGAAAAAAAAAACCGATAAAATGTCTACACACGGCCACCTTCAGTTGTTGGGAGGGACGCCGAAAATACGTATAATTAACATTTATCAAACAACTATAGGGTGGTATTTAATCACAATAAATAGAATAGTCTTAATATTTAATTTCTAATTTTTTTGTACATTTTTTTTTTTTTTTTTTTTTTTGAGATAAATTAGAGATATGACGCGGTCTTAACGAGTAGAAAATATTATTCCTTACTGTCGGAGTAATGTCAATTATTTAAAAAGTTTTATTTTTACGTATCTTATTATACACAACGATAATCAAGACTGCCTATACACTACGCCTGTGAAATATACGTATTTTATACCTAGTTTTTTTTTTATTTTTACTTAGTACCGTTATTATGTTTTTCATTTAATTTTATTATTTTTTATTATTTATAAAACAAACAGTTATATAAATTATAATATCATATTATTCATAATTCAATAAAACAAAAAATAATTTTACAATGAAAAGTGTAAAACTGTTGCGTTTATATCTATTTTATATGGGTATTCATTTTTAATAATTAATATACATATAAAATAATAATTAATTCAGTTCCGTTTCATTAAAGTCGGTATTTTTAAGTTTATTGTGTTTAAGTAAAACATAAATTTACTTAATATTATATAGAATTAAATTTTATTTTGCTAAAAGAAAAACCAGTATTAAATAGTTTTTATAACAATTATTTGATTTAGCGTTATAATATAGTTGAAGGTAATAAAAATACCAAAATTACACATTAATTATAAAGAAAATCTAAATGTATTATTGTAGAAATTAAAAAAAATTCAAAAAATAAAATAAACATTTTACTATACAACCAAAAAAACTCAAATGTTCAACAGGCATAACATATATATATAAATAATACAAATATTTATTAACTTATATTTTTTTTTTCACAGTTATTAATTTTGTTCATTATTATTGTTAAAGTTAATAAGTATACGTACTTTCGAGCGCAGCATCATATTTTACCACACGTCTTGCGTGTAAATTATTCATTTGATAAAAATGAATTATAGAAATGTAACTAACTATAGAGGTTTGTAAAATAGTAAAAATGTGAAGTTTCTAATCAAATTGTATTTTTAATCCATAATTGAATAATACTCTACAATTTCAAAGACAATATACGCATTTTGTTTATTTAAGTCGTGTATATTTATAATTATAATTTTTATTTTGACATTATTTTCCCTATATCTTATCGTGATGGATAATAAAATACTCGTATTACGTATTATAATATGTATTGTTTAATATTTATTGAGAAATCGATTTGATCGTAAATATTTTTATTATATTAATACTTTTTTTCTCCTCGATAATAAAAGAGCATCCATAATAGTATAAACTCGTTTCGTACAATCATAACATTTATATAACACATGTGCGATGGTTAAAACACAATTTATTTTACGCGGATTTACTTTTCGTAACAATAATAATAATCGATTGTGTAATACATATATAGAATCACGACGGATTTTTCAAAAATAGTTGTTGAAGCAATTTAAGCGTGAAAAAACTACACACTACATATTATATATTACAATCAATAAAATCAGACACTTTGAAATATAAAAATTAACCTTATTTCGAAATAATACGTTAACAAACGTGCGAATATTTTTCACAATATCCTATTATAATAAATAAATTTGTCGCGAAAACTATTGATTATAAAGTGTCGCGAGATACGACTTTAAAATCGTTAAACACGCCTTGAAAACTAAAAAAAAAAAAAAAAATGTTATAATATTTATTACAATGAGAAATGTTTTATTTGAATTCGTAACATAGTGAAACGTATATTTATTTTATGTGTTTACCTTAAGTGTACAATACGACGAACCGGAAAAAAATATGCGAATTCGCATGCAAACCCAAACACTATTAACATAATATTATATCGTTGTATGCATATTACAGACCTGTTGATTACGAAACTAATAGATTTCAGGTTCTCGGGAAGTGAAAAGATTTTTATATTTTGTCCGTATAGAAAAATAGATATTTTTTTTTATTCGTTGTTACTTTCCGTCTACGATATCCTTAAAGGGCACAGGGAATATTTCGAAGCATCTAAAATAATTTACTATTACTAACTAGAAAACAGTATTTTATAAATTTTTTTGTTTTTAAGACACTTTATTAATCGAAAGTATTATTTAAGTATAGATGAAAATATCTGTTTGCACTATATAGTTTATTCTACAAAGTGCTTTATGTTCTAATTGGAACGAATACTTATACTTTTATGTACACTGTTTTACGGATAATATAGACATGGTCAAAGCTTTTCATGCGTACAGACTTTTTATAAAAGCATCGGTATTTAGAAATCAAATAAAATCGATTTTCGTTTTAATATTATGGAAACAAAAAATTAATGGCACTTGAAATTTTATCGATGTTTGCGCAAAATCGTATTTTGTATAGTAACGAATTTATAAAATTTCTATTTTGCATTTGGTCGTCAGGGTTCTCTAGTCGTACAGAGTTTAATACAATGAAAATAATTGACGTTTTTGTAAACTTCAAAAAAAAAAAAAAAAAAATCATAGAAAATTAACAATTAAACAAAACGTTTCAAAAGTCAATTTTTTTTTTTAATAAAATTATAAAACCGATATTTTGAATAAAAAAAATTTACTTTTTAGTTTAAAAATAAAAAATAATTAATTGTAGAAAGCTTTGGATTCTAATAATTATTATCAAAAACAAAAAAACTTAAAAATATTGATTAAAACTAAAGTGATTGTCAGAAGTTCGTGAGCACACTCTGTACACCTAGCGGATCGTTAACGCCGGGACGTTCGAAATAAATATAATAATAACAATAATAATAATAATAATAATATTATTATTATTATTATTATTAATATTATTATTAGGAGGCACTCACCGTGGTGCGTATTGTTCAGAACAGATAAACTAAAAAAGTAAATAAACTCGCGCGTTATTACTATTACAATAATATTTTATTATTATTATTATTATTACAAGCATATATATACGTACATTAACAACTACACACGTGAATACGCGTCACAATAATAAATATTCGGTGTGTCCAGCTGTTTCGATGCGTATATATATACACAATAACAAAAAAAAAAAAAAAAACGACGGGAACAGTAATAATAATAATAATAATAATAATAATAATAATAATAATAATAATAATAATAATAATAATAATAATAAAACGGAATGCTTAATTATAATAACTGTTTCGTGCATATACCGCGCGAATTTCACTTTCTATTCGATATATGTATAGCAATACACTACGCATACACGTATATAATATGTTAGAAAAGTCAGAAGACAGGTGTGTACGAAGCGAGAATTTTATGCATTTGTTTTTTTTTTTTTTTATTTAATCCGTTTAACGCACGGATTCGTAACAACCGCTGAGCCGAGCCGAGCCGAGCCCGCGGTTAGGTATAATCATTGAAAGTGAATCGTCCGAAAATATCTTATGTGCCGCCCGGCCTTATACACACAATATTCACCGAGTGTTTTCGTATACTGCGCATAATACACACGCACATTTTTCTGGCCGACGGGCACGGGAAAGCATGAAATCATTAAATTTCACGTTTTCATGCCCAAGCGCCGTGGTGATGCACTGAGTGTTATGTACATACGACGTATTATCGTAACAGTAATGTTCTGTTGTGTATTGCACGTCGTCTCGTTTGACTGTTTATAGGCTGGACTCTCGAGTAAATTATATTATATTTTTGTAGTATTACGAAAAAAAAAAAAACGATATAATATGACGTGTAGTCTGAGTATACGGTAGGATTTCGTTGATCGATTGGGGAAAAGGGTCGTTCGGATTGCCGATTTATTCGGATTGCCTATGGTATGACTTTAAGAAGAAAAAAAAATCAGTGTTCTCGCAGCAATTTAAACTCAAATTTTTATCGGTAATTGAAAAAGACAACGATGAATACGATTACGATACGTATTCGTTTAAAATAGTAAGTCTTTTTTCTTTTTCGAACACCGGTTCAATATATTGTGCGTTGATCAAATATGCTTTGTTCCGCGAACTCCTAAAGGACATTACTATTTCGCGGTTTTCAACGTTATTTTCAGCGTATTGGATGAAAATACGTATTCAAAGTGAATGATATTAGCGTATTGCTATAATTCCTTTAATTTTCCAAATAGCGGGAGAAGTGTCTCGGTTGTGAAGAGTAATATATGTATAATATATGTGTTGTTTAGTCGTATTCAGATTTAAGAAAAAAAAAGAAACAAAAAAAAAAAAAAAACTGAACGTTGTCGATTACTGCGATGATAATACAAAACGGGTTTTTCTTCTCTCTGCCCGACGACGCAACTGTAACTAAATAATATATTGCGATTTAAATTAAACAATTTTTTTTTTTTACGTAAACGTGACAATCGTAAATAAAATTTTCAATTTTTTTTTTTTTTATATATTTCGTACCGGATCGTTGCAGTTGGATGGTTCGATGACGATACGGTTTTAAAACAATTAACCGCAGTAGGTATTCGGCAATATCTAATCTATGTGTGTACTCTCTTCGGCGTGGTCTGGTCAAAAATGAAAATTTTCTCGAAAACCGCTCAATTCGTTCTCGCAATACAATATAATACGTTATAATTCCTATAGATTTACTCGGCCGTTTCTATTTGAAGAATTCCAATTTTGATTTCGCGAGACACGTCCCAAATATTAACACATTTTTTTTAATCGAATCGATATTTTTCACGTTTGTTTTAAATACACGACGAGGAGGACTGACGAAACGAGCGCATCACTATATCGGTTAAACGATTATTTCGTTTTATTCGAAAAATAAATTAAGTCTCGGTTCATACCCCGAGTGTCTGTGTACACACCGGCGAGCGACAACATTTTCTAACTTCACAAAAACGACAATAATGAGTTTAAAAAAGTTTCCCCCGCCCCCCTTAATATAATTATAATGTTACGCATTTAATGAATATTTCGAGTTTCTGTGTAACCGTTTATTAGTTTTGAAATCACGAAGAAATAACGATAATCGATTTCGACGTTTTTACCGCGGTTTCGTGTAATTTTTTAATTATATTTTCAGGCGTTTTTGAAAAAAAAAAATCGAAAAACTACCTCTCTAGAGTACCTATCAACTATAGTTGCAATTTGTTATCGGAAAGAAACTGCGAAGCATTCTTTCTGGTAGAATTTTTGGGTACAGACGTAATAAAAAAAAAAAAGAAGAACACTTGGTTGTAGAACAAATACATTTCTCGCTCTGCTCAGAATCTAAAAAAGAGACACTCGCGTCGCGTATTACGTGACACATTTGATACCGAAAATTAACGGTGACGGACGTATCGCGCGTAACGGATTCACGACGGGCGAGCCGGTGTAAATAATCGGTGTGTGTGTGTGTGTGTGTTATGACGTATTCTCGTTTCGTTGAACACGGCCGTCCGAGGATGGAAGAGGGGAAAAAACAACGACGACGTCGTGTATATAATACGAGCATTACAATATAATACTAATTCGCAGTGCATTTCTCTTGGAAATCGGATTTTAACGAGTAAATTGGTATAGTGTACACAATAATATATGCGCATATTGTAATGTTTATGTGAAAGCAACGCAGCGGTTTCACGAAATTCGCCAACGCACGTCGGGAGTCGATCCGATATAACGAAGACACGGGTCCCAAAATCGTTCAACATTTACTTAAAATCCGAAATTTCTGTCCGAATTTCCCATGATAATAATATGACAAAACAGATCGTGTCCGACGGACGTCCCGGAGTTAATATCGCGGAAACGTTGTCACAAGCTCCGTGTCGTAAAACAATTTTGTATCCGTCGAATACCGCGCCACGTCGGTTTTAATAACATAGAAAAATTCGTAATACTCGTATTATTGCATTTGTGTTAAAACAGACGACAATGAAAACTCTAATGATAACAATATCTGTTACTGTCTTTAGTGGTTTTTGAGCGACACACCAATCAGGACACGGTAGATCGGTTTAATTTAGATCCAGTTAAATGGTTAAATCGGTGACCGCTTAGTGTGTGCGCGAACATCATATTCATATAATTGTGTCGATAATTTTGTACAATAATTGTGCGTTAAAACAGGTTTTTTCAATTTTATTTCTCGCGTTATTATATTGTCCTTTTGCGTTAGAAGCATTTGTTTTAATGGCAACAGAGAAAAACACTTTTAAAATACGTATCGTTTCAGCATCTACGATAGAGTTATAGGTTACGCGTGTATCCAAAAAAAAAAAAGAAGCAAGACATTACGTAGGTGTAATATTTTTTTTTTAGCATGATGATAATATTAAAATGTATACTTTTTCAATTAATACACAGCGATTTAAGAATGATTTTTATTTATTTATTTTAATTTTTGTATTATTATGGAAAGGATTAAGGTAAAAATGAGAGGTTTTTCGAAATATGAAAAGTATAACTGTAGGGCATTGTTGGGTTTGCTTCAAGAAAAATCTTCCGGGTCGTTCCCTGCAACTAACGAGCGGTGTTTATATATATATAAATAAATATAGATTTTCGGAGTTAATTTTTTATATAAAAACGATTTATTGTTCGCGAATACTATGGCGAGTCACAAAATATAATAACAGTAGTAATAATATTAATAAAACAATGTATATATTAGTAATAATATTAATAAAACAATGTAATTATTAGTTTCTATATATATATAATATATACGTATAAATAATCGTGTAATTTATTGCATAAATTAACAATATAATAATCTTATTATTTAGTTTTAGTGTATATTCACTGTATCCACATAACACAATAATAATAATAATAATAATAATAATAATAATATAAATATACGTAGACGGATATCACTTGCGTCGGTTCGTCCGAACGACGAGCACGTCGTTACGTTTCTTCATGTCCTTGTAAATGGGTCGGTACGGATAATCGTCGTCGGGCCCGTTCAGGTACGCGAAGCCGGGATGGTACGTTGTCGCCCGGTACGGTTGCACGTTGTGTTGTACCACGGCCGCGGCCACTTCCTCGGCCGACGACATCTGCTGTTGCTGCGGTGACTTGTATTTCGCGGACGGCGTGTAACCGTAAGCATGCGGTCGTTTGACGACCAACGAGTGGCCGACGGCGGCTGGGTACGCGTGCGCGGAAGACGCGCCGGTCGCCTGGCCGTACCGCGGCGAATCGTCCGACGGGTCGCGGTCGTGTTGTTGCACGTGGTGGCCGCCGTGGTTAGGGAGTGAGCCGTGTTGCAGGTGGCCGGCGGGGAACGGAACGTTGTAGAACTGGTGTTGATGTAGGTTGAACGGTTGTTTAACGCGATCGTCCTTTATCGGCCCGAACGGTTTCTTGACCTTTGACGATTTGGTCTTTTGTTGCTGGTACGCGACGGTGGCCGGCTGCTGCTGCTGCTGCTGCTGCTGCTGTTGTTGCTGTAGTTGCTGCTGCTGGTAATGAAACGTTTTGGTACCGGTATCGCCGCTAACGTGCACCGGTCGCTGGTGGCCGGCCGCGTTCTGCGAGTCCATTTCGGCGTCCGCGCGCACCGCGTGCAAGTACTGCTGGTGCTGCAACTGTTGCAGGTACTCCGGTTTCAACGGTATCACTATGGCCGGCATCGTCTTGCCGCCACCGTGTTCGTCCGTCTTGAAGAACACGTTGTGCACGACCGGCAGCGACATCATCGCCTGTTGCATCGTGCTGCTGGCCAACTGGTGTCCGTGTACTATGTCGCTGCTGCCGATGGCCGTGTACATCTGGTGCGAGACCGGCATGGGCACTACGATGTTGTGATAATTGGGCGTGGAATGTTCGATTTTCACGGACTTGACGGAGGCGGTCGACGACGGCACCTGCAGCGCCTTGAGCGGCTGACCGCCAACGCCGCCGCCGCCGCTGAAAGCGTATCTCACCGGTGGCGACTGTTGCAAGACGTTGCCACCCGGCTGGTAATTCAACCGTTTTTCCCTGAGCGCCGGCGTCTTGTTCGTCGGCGACACCGCGTTACTGAAGTCGAAGTGATTCATTTTCGACAGCACTTGCTTGTGATTGAAGTTTTGCGGCTCCGTCTGCGCAACGTTCTCGATGCTAGATATGCCACCGCCGCCGCCGCCGCCGCCACTGCCGCTCCGTCCGCCGTCGCTGCCGTTGCCGCCATCGTCGCCGCTTCCGCTGTCCGAGTGGTACATGATCGGATGCGCGCTCAACGATTCTGAAACGATCGTCAAATATTGTGAAAAAACGAAAAATTTTCAAATTTTTCTCCGCCGCGTCATCGGATAATATCGCGGAAGAATAATATTTTCCGTCGTCGAATACCGCGACGACAAAAAATAAATAATAAAATTATAATATTCGACAATGATTGACGCGACGACGTTGCGTAACGCTTTGACAATAAATTCGTCGTAAAACAATTGCGAATTCGATATGCTTTGGTTTGTCGAGGATCGATTCGCCGAGAGATTAATGAATAATAATAAAAAAAAAAATCTTTACGGTCCGTACGAAATATTAATTGAAAACCGCGAGTACCGTTTTCACGGTTTTCGATTCCGAACACTTTCTATATAGACGGAACATTTTTTTTTTTTTTCTAAATACCGTGTGAATTCAACGCTCGCGTATACGTTAAATTATAATTAAACCGTGAATATACACTATTACGTGATTTGAATTGGTTTTTAAATTTTTAATCTAACATAAACATATCGATTATTTCGGGGGGTAAGCAATTTCTATAATATTGACAATTTGATAAGATTAATCGCTGTATTAGACATTTGAAATCCAAACCGAACGTGCGTAACGTATTACATACAAATGCGGCGTCGGAAACGTTTTAATCCGTGCGAATCAGCGGCGCGTTTTCAACGAAACATAACCGTTAAATGACGTTTACAAATAGAATTAAAGAAATTCGATAATAATGAATTAATCGTAATAAACGTACCCGAACTGCCGGATGCCTCTTGCGAAGACTCGTGCAGGTGTTGTACGGTCGCGCTATACCCGGTAGCGATTTCCATGTTCGGACTCACTTCTCGCCATCCGTCCTTGTCGTTCTCCGCGACGTTATTGGCCGCCGCGATCGCGTTCATTTGCGGTCTTCTTTTTTCCTGCGACGTGGCCGCGTCCAATTGGCTCTTGTTCTTCTTGCGCGACCTGGACGGTCTCTCGCCGTGCACTTCTTCCGACCAATTGTCGAAAACCGGTCTGCGGTCGTCCTGTTCGTCGTCAAAGCCGCCGCCGTTTTTCTGCATTTTCTTGCCGTACGGCACCGACTTCTCGACGCTTTCGCCGCTCTTGGCGTCCGAAGACGATGACTGGTGATCGGTCGAAAACATTTGCGGTTTCACGTTGTACAGCTGTTCGTTTATCCGGTGATCGGTGTACGGGAACGGTGTCATTTCCGCTGCGACGTCTTTGTCTTCGACGCTTCCGCGGTCGTGATGCCATTGCGCGTTGCCGTTCGCCTTGCCTCTGGCCTGTCTCGAACGCAGCGCCAGGCTCTGGGAGTTGTGACGCAGCTCCGGCACCGGGGCCGTGTACGTCTCGTCCGACGATCCGGACGAAGAACTCTCGTCTTTGGACGAATCGCGACCGGCCACCAAGAAGTCCGTGCTCGAAGATGTCTGTAGTAGACTAGTGGTGACGGCGGTCGGCGAGTGAGAATTGTCCGATATCGAGTAGCCCGCGGTCGCGGTGATCGTACCCACCGTGTCCACGGATATTCGGTCTTCGGCCCGAGCCAGTCGGACCAAACACAAAATCATCTGGAAAAAAAAACGAATTTTCATATGAGACCGTGTCTCGTTTTTTTTTCACAGTAAAAAAAAAACAAACGTAATACAATGATCGGAAAAAAATAAAATATTACCAAGCCGATTGAATTGACCATGATTGTTTGTGTAAAACGACGCGCGTTGAATCGAAATTATTATAATAATAATAATAATAATAATAATGAATAAATAAAAATGGCGAATGCGCGTTTAATAGTTTATTGCACTTATGTCATCATCGTTGTGTCGGAACGCTGTGTTTTCAAAAATCCTCCGTCGGACGAAAAATATGTATTTATCAAGCGCGGTGAGAACACACGAGGATTTCGCACGAACGACTGTGTACCGTGTTGACGAGAGCAACAGCGACCGGACCGGGAGTCGCGTCGGAAAATCGTGACGGCGAACGACTGAAGAATGTTTGACGGATAGTGTTTTTTGGTCAGCTCTGATACTCCGGCACTGCGGCGGAGAGTATATTATAGTTCCGCATCAAGAAAGCGGAATAATTGCGCGCGGGATGGTGGTGGACGGCGCGGACAGAAAGTGGAAAACTAACTCATCATCACAATGCGCGATGAAAACTATACACAGGTTTTGCATTGCGCACTCTTTCTACGTGTATATATATATATATAAATATAACACTACACATATATATATATATAATATAGTGTTGTTAAATTAAAACAAATATTAATTAAACGCGCGACAAAGGAAAGTAAAAAAAAAAATCCTCGAGCACCTATATAAATATATATATATATATGGAGGGGGATACTTGTGTTACAAATATATGTTTTCTTCTAATACTTTGTTTAAGAAAAATTTTCAAAAACCGTCACTAATTCGATTTTAAAAGAGTATACCGTTGTACGCTCGCGCATTTCGTAAACGCGTATGTGTAATATATATATATACGTATATTTGTATACACCGACGAAATACCTATGAAATTAATATTATTTTGTAATAGTCGAAATATGACGTGCTGTTTGTGACGGAAATTTTTTTTTTTTTTTTATCATGTCGTTGCAGTATTGTTTGACGTTTCGCCGTTGCAAAACATCATCTCCGCGACGATACGTTTTTATAATAACCACAGAATTGCGTACTATCGAAAGAATATTATTTATTTATTTTTGTTCCAGTTAAACAGTCGAATTTATTATTTTGTACACCTACGCGTACACGCCGTTGAAACGTTACACGCGCGTTTAATGCCGAATGAATGGACGGAGAAAAAATATTTTAAATATTGTTAAACATGAAACGGTTTTTGTTTTTATTTTTTCATTACACTTTACGCGAAGAAAAAAAACGCTCCTTTTTTATTTATTAATTAATTAATTAAACACAAAGGAAAAAGAACTTTGCGTGTTAAACAATAATAATACCATTGATAGTTTGTAAAATACATAACGAATTCTATTGGATATTGAAAAGTAGGTGGTATAAAATTAATGTATCGCCAAAAACGAAAGTTTCAAACGAAAAATTTGTTTTTTTTTTATATTCATAATAATGTATAATGACGACTCCTAAGTAGATAAAAGAAAAAATACCAGTCTGATTATAATATATTTTTGTGTCTAGTACGGTTCAATACAGATTTCGATTCATTTTCGATATTGTAGAATTAATTACTTGGAATAATTTATGAAATGTGTATTTATAATAATAAATATAATAGATATCAAAACAAGGCGCACGTTTGTAACAAAATCGAAATTAACAGCGTGTTATATAAGCGCTGATATAGTATTAAAAAAATAACAATAATAATAATAATAAATCAACGGATAATAAAAGAGAAATTAGATACAACGAATTCGTCTGCTCTATTATAATATATATATACGCGTGGTGTGTAGGTGTTATGTGAAATTTAAATGCAAATTCTATGTCAATAACAAACGATATTATAAATCAAACGAAATCGACTTATCATAGGCAAAGCTGTATATTTTTATAATAAAAACCACCGGCAACTGATCAATACCGATAACGCAATTAACGAAATAACATATTTTTGTAAATTCGAAAATTTTATTTTCTTCTTCTAACGATATATTATTATATGATGTAAGATAACTAAATTTTAAAAACGCAGTCGTTGTATAAGGAAAAACTTTGTTTGCGTAAATAACGACTATTACTCCGAGTTTTTAACAATAATACTCGGGAAATAAGTCGTATATAAAAAAAAAATTCTCTTTTTTTCCAAATGTAAAAATTTCGAATTCTACGCACATCTACTACAAGTTTTTTTTTGTACAAAACCTCATTACGGGCTCGTGTACGATAATTCCGTCTAAACGGGTAGCAATTATCGAGTCATAAGTGGTAACCATAATAGACCAGAGTAATTATTGTAATTTATTTATAATATGAAAACGATTTTCATTCTTGATCTCGTATCTGTTAAGCTCTACTAAGCACACCATTGTGTTTTTTTTTTTTTTTTGGAGGAGTAATGTGTTAATTAAAAACGTTATAAATTAAAGCCTCTTAAATTATCACTCTCGTGTTGTTCACGTATATAGAACAGGATAGGATCGTGACTATTACAGAATGCGCAATATATATTTTTTCAAATAATTTTCAGGCAGAGTAAAAAAATCATTTAAGTTTAGAATATTATTGACGGGTCGCGAATATATCCCATTTAAAGCACTAGTGGCAGGTTAAAATAATAAATTACAATTTTTTTTTCTTATATCAATTTCTCCCAAATTGTACACTTACGCTTCGTGGATGTTGAAAAATAATAATATCCGATACGTGTGATAATTCAATCATTTTTATCCATATTTTAAATTAAAAAAAAAAAATAATAAATTTCAAAATTAGAAATATTTTTCGTGACGTTATAATAATAAAGATACAAAAAAGTAAAAGCGTTTTGTATAAAGACATTATTATTTTTACACGTTTTTGGGTACGTTATGGAAATAAGTGTATTCATATCAATACCATTATATAATAATTATTATATAAATTATGACTTAAATCCGTCACTTTATTTACTATCAAAACTACACATGATTCCACACAAATAATTTTCTAGTGTCATATTATAATGATTTAAAGAAAAACAAAGTTTTTTATACATAAAAAAAATCTTTGTTTTATTAAGTACAAAACGTTTTTTCATATTATTTGTATCTCCGCGCATTTGCGAACAAATACGCATCTGTTTTTGGTCATTTGTACGTACACATTTTATGCTTATTAAATTAAATCAAATCACCCAATATACTTAATAAATAATGCCGTAATAGAAGTTTTATTCTCGGCATACGTGTATTCGGTTTAAATTCAGTGGATTTGCTTTGTCGACTATACAAATTTCTTTCGGGGCCACCAAAAAAATATTATACCGAATACCTTATTAATCGACGCGTACGAGTTTACTTTCTGAATTTAGAAAACGTTTTTTTTTTTTGCGTGTACACATATGAATTATGCAAATTAATATAAAACACGTATCTCTAGCACATTCGTACCCACTAAAGATCGTAGTAAATAATTTTTTCGAGCGTGAAGACGATCTGAAATGGTCGAAATAACGCTTGTACATACTCATTAGTTATTAATAATAATTGTGAGCGCACAAAATGAGGACGTTGTTATTAACGATTTTTTTTTTTTGTAAATTTTTAACGAGTACGATCGTTACTGTGTATTATATTATTGCATTTAACAAAATAATTATAAGAAATGTCAGAAATTTCGCCATATTTCGCGTCTAAAACTTTTTTAAATATAATTTAATGTATAGAAATACAATTTATTGTAACATGCTGCTGTGTATACAAAGCATAATGTATTATTTTACTTTCGCTGAAATTTAGAGATTATTATACCTTCTTATATAAATGTATTTTTCATTATTATTTGATTTTTCTTTTTTTATGTACACCGAAGACTAGAGGAATCATTAAAAACTTCTAGGTTTACGGACTATTGTATAATAACGGTGACAATTCACGAGGGAAAGTATTTCAGATATACACGATGGATTCCAATATATTTTGTCATTTCTGACCATGTAACCGTCATCCATTATCATTATTTTTTCTTTTTTCTTTTTTTGTATAATTCATATATATATATATATATATACAATTATTGCACAATAAATTTCATAGTCCACAAAAAATAAGTAATTTTCTTATTACATTTTTTCTTTTCCTTCTTAACAGTAACCGCATTTTAGTCAATTAAATAGACAATAAAAAATCGTGTTGCATACACACATAAAGCGTATGGATAAATCATTAATAATTTATCATTTCGTTATTACGCGTCCAAGTCGAAGATACTTTGTAAATTTAATATTATACTCATTCCTTTGAAATACAAAATTATACTGTATCAATGAGAATGATTGATACAAATTCGCGTCATTTAACACTACAGATATAGCGAAACATAATATAATATCCGTAATTTTTTTTTCTTTTGAATTTATACTTTTTTTTTGATTTTCTCGAAATTCGTTAAAAAATATTTTTCAAAAATGTCGTAACGTAACAATAACTCATAAAAATATCCGCGATACGTTTCATAATCTAATATCGCGCTATAATTATATTAGTCGTATCTAATATATATAATTGGATAGATATTTCTCGTATTGTTATGTGAAATACGATTTAAAACCAATTGTTAGGTGACAAACTATTGCAATGATTCAATAAATGTAAATCATATTTTATTTCTTGTGAACAGACAGTTATTATTATTACACTATATCGCGATACGCATTGTATCGATTGTATATCATATGAATTCTCATATCATTTCCAGTTTTTATATTTATAATAATTGTTAGAATTAGATTATACTATTTATAGACGATTCCAAATAAATTTCACTTGATTCAAATACAACGCAAGCACAATAATAATAATAATAATAATAATAATAATAATAATAATAATAATATTTCTGGTTTCTCTATTTCAAAATATACAAATATACGCGGTGTATAAAAAAATGTTTATTAACAAATATTCGTGTTATTATTACATTTATCGATTTCTATTTCGATTTTATTCTCCGACTGACTTTCAAACACATTCGTACAAAACGAAAATCGCGGATTTATTATTAAATTCAAAAGAAAGTCTCTTCGTATTTCAGTTTTCGATATATATATATATATATATATATATATATATATATATATGTGTGTGTGTGTGTGTTATACATTATAATGTTTATTCTAATTATCACAAATTATTAGATACGTATTGTCGACAATCAACGTAATTAAAGAATATAAACATAAGTACATATATCATATATTTTTTAATTAGGTTTAGTTATGTAAATAAATCGGTATACGTGTGCCATAATTTATTAGTGATTTGTGCGTTTTATTCGTGTTGAAAATTCGTTTAATATATAAGAATTCGAATTCATACCATAAAGTATTCATATAAATCGCGTTAATAACGACGCGATTTTGTTTTGTATCGATCACCAGCTCGTTTTCCTGTATATATATATATGTATTTAATACGTCAAGTTGTGAAAAGTGAATTGCTCAACGTGTAGTTTAAAAATATACCTTTATTACTTGTAAAAACGTAATACGAATTCGTGAAATGCGTATAAACTTTTGTTTTTTTTTTGAAAGGGCCGCCTACCCTTTCTTAACCGGAGTAAATTTTAAAACTCGGTGGTACCCTTCTCGTCCGGCTCTAAGTCTAAGTATAATTTACTATTATACATTATTATATTCAACGCAGTTACGAGTATAATTAATCGAATTTGTTTCGTATTTTATATTTAATGTTACGTATATGTAACAATGCGTTAAATATTTATTTTTTTTTTAACCATCCACTTAAAAACTGTTGTAAAACTCTTTTACACTTTTTCGTTTTAATTAGTAGTTTAAATGTGAATAATACTCCAACGATTTATGCAATCGATATTTGTTCGCCGAAACGATATTATGCCGACGCGTTCGAATATTACATAATGCGCGCGCGAATGAGTCGATGAACGTTTTGTGCGTTCGCTAGACGACCTGTAGCGGACATAATGGCAAACGGCAAATACGAATCATTATTCGATGTGATATTCAAACGCTTTCTACCAGAACCGCGACTTTATAAGTATAGAATATTGTGAGTATTGAAAAATTTCGAGAGAAAGAGAGAGGGAGAAATCGCCATAAAAATTACGTGATTTTACGCTTTACGTTTTATTTTACGACCAATTACGACAAAAAAAAAAAAAATAATAATAAAATGCGTACAAAACTTCGTCGTCATTAAAACACAATAATTATCGTAACAAAAATTAGTTAACAAAAAAAAAAAAAATCATTTTTTTTTTGAACGGGATATACGTGAGCAGCATCTGCTGCATGTGAACCCCGTAAATAAATATCCTATTGATAATAATAATTATAATAAAAGTATATGTACAATCACTGAGCGTATAGTATATATGTATACGCTCGCATTACACTTCCATAACTGTCCCAAGCCTGCATCATTGGGATAGTATATACGGACGTTGTAGACCGTCTAAATGGAGTATCTGAGCGTACTGTAAGCGGCGTTGGCTTGTTGCTGCTGCTGCTGCTGCTGCTGCTGTTGTAACTGAGGCGGTGACGATTCGAATTTGTAGGCGAACGAATCCTTCAACGGAGTCGGCGTGGTGGACTTGACGCCGGACGAGAATTGACTCTTGGCCGATTGTTGGACGCGCGATTGTTCCGCGGCGGTTGCAGGGAAATTGTAGTAGAACTGAGGTTGTTGTTGTTGTTGTTGTTGTTGTGGTACGGCGGTGTATTGGAATTGCGGTTGGACGGCGGCGGGCGTCGGGGCTTTGAACTGGACGGCCGGGTGACGGGTGACGTACGAAAAGTCGACGGGACTCAGGGCGGCGGCGGCGGCGGGTTGTTGTTGGACGTATTGGAAGCCGGCGGCCGGGACGACGTACGATTGTTGTTGTTGGTATTCTTGCGGAGCCTGGCCCGGGGCTGCGGGCTTTTGTTTCCTGTCCTCTTGTTGCACCGCGGTCGGTCTCGAGGCGGCTGGCGACAATTGTTTGGTCACGTATTGCGGTACGAACGACGGTTGCGCGGCCGGCACGTAGTACATCTGATTGCCCGCAGTGTTGTAAACGTTCGGGTTGACGATCATGTACTGTACGCCGCTGTAGTCGAAAGCCGTCTGGTACGGGGACAAGTACTGTTGCTGTTGGGTCTGGTACGGCGGTACGTAGAACTGCAATTGTGCGGGCGCCTGGTACGGCTGCACGAAGTACTGTTGCTGCTGCTGCTGCTGTTGCTGTTGTTGCGGTGCGGCTGAGATGGCCGAAGGTTTAGCCGACTGCTGTTGAGTTTTCTGGCCGAAAGCGGCGGTCAACGAGTCGCGTTCGATGTCCTCGAGTTTGGTCTGCGGCTGTTGTTGGACGACCGCCGCTGATCCGGTCTGGAAAGACGCCTGCGACAACGCTCCGGCGGAGGCTGACTGTTGTTGTTGTTGACACAAGCACACGCCGGCGAAAGCGATCAGTAAACCGACGGAGATGAACACCTGTAGAAGGAGGAACAAAAAAAATTATTCTCTTCGAACCGCGTTTGCACTCGATCCGCGTTTTACTACTTACTTTGTACGCCATTTTCGTATACTACGACGTTCGCAGAGACTATATTTGTGCGTGTATATGTGTTTTGTGTGCCGTAAAGTTGTTCGATCGAACACGACTGATACGTTTGACGCGAACCGATAGCGGTTTTATAGGTACCTACGTGTTCGTATTCGGACCATTATCGGGTTTTGGTCAAACGAGCGGGGTGGGATCGGGGGATATGATAATAATGAGTTGTAAAACCAGTTGTACGCGAAAGATATTCCGCAGTAGTAGTAATCCCGTAAGAATAACTTGTACAGAACGCGGATGGATGATGGGCGACGTAACTATTCGTTTCCGCATTTGTTTCGGGATTAAAATAACGCGGTCGCGTTATTATTATAGGTCTATCTCGCGGGCGGACCGCTGTTGTTACCGAGGACCAGTTTCACTTTCGCGAGTTATTTTTAATTTAATTTTATTATTATTCCTTTCCTACGGCTGTTCTCGGCTGCAGCGTATAATAATAATTATTTGAAATTACCTCGGCGGCTGCGGTACACGAGCGCGCGCGTCACTCGACAGAGACTTGTACACGGTCGCTGTGTGGTCTACACCACAGTACTGTCGCCGCTCATCACTGTTCTGCGACAAATTTGATGCGTCTAAATACGGACGCGGTGCTCGAGAAAAACGTGCAAAGTGCAGTTCTGTAAATTAATATTCAATAATTAAATAATTAAATAACAAAATACACGTACGTGCGAAAATATAATATCGAACCAAAGAGTATTTTATGCAAAAAATAAAGAAAAAAACATAATAGTTTTCGTATTAATATTATATTATGTTGATTCACTACCGGCTTCGACGCAAAAAAATTCATCATCGGGTAATTGATCGGGTGTTGTTCTTTCCGCTTAATTATCTTTTTGTCGAAACCGGTAGTATTAAACAAATATTTGATTACTAATTCAATTATTATTATTTTTTCTTTATTTTTCCATATTATTCACTCTATATTTGTACTTTTTTATTTATATACATAAATGTATAAAAAAAATGTCATTTACGTGTATTAAATTTATAGTTTATTTTTGTTTTTATTACTTTAACGTATCTTTTTTTATCTTTTATTTACTTTTTGTATTTTCCAATAATAAATGTTCGAACGCAAAACGTATGTCGTATTTATTATGTATTATTCCGTCTCGAAATCGTTTAGAGAAATTCATGAAATCACCACTTTGATTGTTTTGAACGGTTTTTTTTTTTTATAATAACTTATTTTCGTTTACTACACGTGTGTGGGGACTCGGCATGATTTTACGTACTCAATGGCGGTAAGAGAACTCGTAGGGTTAAATACAAGGGATCGGCAAACAACATATTTTATACAGTATACCGAAACGTTTACTTTTTCGATTTACTAGAGTGATAAATTATGGAAAATATTATATTAGTTATCTGCAATGTATTTCGTCTTTGAATTTCTAAAGCAATGCAATAGCTTCAACCATATGCTAAAAAACACATTAAATATTACGATACATGTGTTTTCGTCGCTTGAATGAAATATTTAATTTTCGGTATTTCATATACTTTTTTTATGCGAAACTTTTTTCAAGTAATTTCAGTCTTCAACACCAGTTTACACAAGTAATAATCCATTTATACATTTTTTATTCATAATATCGATGGTAATAGTATTTCTTTTTTGCATTTCCCATGATTACGTTGTAATATACGTTTTACTTCTACCATCAATGAGCACACGCAAGTGTATCCTATTTCATATTTTGTTGTTTTGAAAACATAATATTGACTTTGGCGAATTATTATTTTTTTTAAAAAAACGTACTTTGTTTTACATTACAATAGCTTACACTTTTTTTGAATATACGGTTTGATAAATTCAAATTTCGGTTTTGTTAGATTTTGAATAAATAAGATTCGTAGAAAAAAAAAATGCTATCAATTTGCCCTCCCGCAGACTATAATAATAATAATAATAATAATAATACTAATAATAATAATAATAATAATAATAATAATAATAATAATAATAATAATAATAATAATATGTGTTATTAGATTTTGTTACGGAAAACGTGTATTTCTCGTTATTCTGCTTTCTCTATCCGCATCATAATCGTCATCAACGAAAATAATATAATACGTTTTGACTCGATGACTGACTGCATTGCATATAACGACGGTATTGATGAAGTGTCGTTATTCCTTATATAAAGAGAGATACGTGTGTTTGCGTCATTTGGAATATATTACGCGTATTACAAAATGAATACGAGTCAACAGTAAATAAACAGTAATATTATCTAATTAAGAGAAACCATATGGGCTTTGTCATTGTAATAAGGACATGAACACGTCGTACTATATTTTATTTTTTAATGCCAAACTCACGATTTTATTTTCTCGACCTGCAGTAGAAAAACAATAATACATATAAGTATATGTTATATAAGACAAAACTCGTTGCTGGCAGTTAGTATTGAATTTGCAGTGAAATCTTATATACTGCGTGGTTTTATAATTTTTATTTACTGTAATAAATCTGTTTTCGAGTCGCAAAATGCGAGTTAACTATTAATTTATATGAAAAAATTCAAACATCGGTTAGTTGTGACGATATAATTTGTAATTTTTATCTTCACATCATTATTATAATAAATCGTAGGCGGTTAATATAATAATATTATATAGAGACGAGATTTGCAGCAACAATCGCAAAACCAGAAGAATTTACATTTTATAAGTATACGAAATTCCAGTGAAAAACGATTCATTTGCAACTTTTACTCGTGAGAATTTGAGATTTAAAAACGAGTTTTTTTATGGGCGCCAATACTTATCCTATTATTGAATGACCTTTCGGAGCGACAAGTTTTCGAAATTTATTCGTTTAAAATGCTATTGTTGAGTGAAGTGTGAATATATTGTTTTATTTATCGTAATTTTATACATTTTTAATATTAGAAATACATTTTTGAATAAGTGGTATGCAAAAAAAAAAGATAGAATGATAATTAAAATTATACATCGTTAATAATTAATAAACAATTATAAATTCTCGTCTCAGTAATACATCGGCATAATATATTGAACAATCAATGAAATGTATACTACGAAAAGTAGAAAGAAAACCAATTACACTTTTTAAATTCTTTAAATATATATTTATAACAGTAATATAAATTTAAAAATCGTTCCGTTCATATAACGAGACATTAATTTTTTTCCCCTGTATATAAAAGAAGCAAACAATTTTCCTCGTGTAAACACGAGATTTATATTAAATATGAGTAACGAATAAGTCGTATTATATAAGTTATTTTTTATAGTTAATACACGAATACCAATACGAGTATATTATATCGGATTTCGGTGAGATCCATCCGTGCGTAAACGCAAACGAGAAAGAACAGAAGAAATTCACATAAATTGTACTCGTTCAAAGGTTTTCTAAACGGACGAAAAAAAAGGAATAATAATAATACAAAAACAAAATTGGTTTTAGATTTCAAATAATTTTTAACCGTATAATCAAGCGAGTTGTTATACACACATATATATATTATATTTACTTTAAACGATTTTTTTTATACCATTTATCTTATTATTAAATTATTTTTTACATTTGTATTGTTAAAAAGTTATATAATAATACATGGTATATAACAGCGGTACGTCGGTACTTAAGTGGCGTGTTGGTAATGATGATAACGATGATTTTAAGACAATCTTAAAATTGTTTTTATCGATTTTAATAAGTTTAACGATGTATTTCGTATAAATAATTAAACCGGCTCCTTTAACCAACACGTCAATGTCGCATTAAATTTAATTTATAATTCCTTATAACACATTAATCAAATATTATTTAAAAAATTATTTTATGTAATTATTGTTTATATTAATTAGTACTTATACATTGTATATAATTTATAATAAAATGTATAGAATAAAAACATATTTAAAAATACATAAAATAGTCAATGCTTTATTTTTAATCATTAAATTTATCAATTATTTTTAATAGAAAGATATTATTTTATAATCAAAAGTTCAGTTGCAGTCTAATGATCAAACGTTTAATTTTATAACATAATACGAGTAAGTAAATGAATGCCAAAATATCAAACTCTGCACATTTTTTTTTCGACAATTTTCGTTAGCGAAAATTATCGATTGTACGTATTTTCGCATTATTTTCTCAATTCTTAAACAGTTCTGATTCTATTGATAACGTTGTTGTGAAGAGATGATTACTTCACTCGATTCGTACAGTAGACTTTTGCCGACTTTTAATTCTTTTCGACACTGGTAAAACGATCGCGTTCTCGCGAGAAATTTTCCGCTGCGAGAAATAAATTCTAAACGCATTTCAACGAACGAACGACTCGGTCAATCGTGTATGCGTATGATGTGCACAGAAAAAACCGCGATTATGGCGTTTTATATAAATATATTTATTTTTTTTTTTTGTAGTTCTATAAGCGCAACGCTTAACGGTTAATATCGTCACGATGATAATAAATTGAAATTTATTATGATAAAATGAATAATATTGAAAAAAAATTTTCTCATCTATCGGTCGGTTTCTATTTTCAATAGCAAATACTCAACGATGATGTAACTTCATATTTTATGTATATAAATATTAGCAGCCAGACTCGTTTTCCACTATGAACGACCATATACGCGTGGGAATTTATATACATACAAGAGTACTTTTCGACCGCTCAGGAAGTCGAAAAACTGGTCCGGCGGATCTCTGCGAATATACCGTACGTCACCCGTGTATCGGCGAAAGTGGTTTCCGCCAAGAAATATATTGTAAAAATATTAATACCGTATTTATACATCCAGTACGATATACTTGGCCGAAGACTGGTTTTATACATACTATACTTTTTTTAATTTTTTTTTTCTTTTCAACGCACGGTAATTTCACTTGCGAACAGACAACCGTAATATACACACACGAGAGCTGGTCGTGTACCGTGCGGATATGATGTGCGGATGTTTTACAACATAAAACGTACATAACATTATATTCTTCGGACGGACGGAACGGAATTTCGTTGACATTTAAGAAAAAAAAAAAAAAATTGATTTCCGCCGCCAGCGTACGTCGGAGATTCGAAAGTAAATATACGGCCGTGCACGCGCGAATTTATTTATAATAATAATAATTCAATGTTCGGAAACAACAAAAAAAAAAAATAAAAAACTGCGTATTTTCGCGGTGACGTTCTTCCGTACTACGCACTTTAAAACAAAAAATATTATATAAATTATACGCGGACTATTATAGCCGCTATTCGACTGTTCATCGTGGCCCAAGGCGGTCGAAAAAATAAAAATGACGCGATTTTCTTTCATTATATATTATATTCGAACAGTATAACGCGCGAACACTTGTTTTAATATTAAACCGTTTTTTTTTTTTTTTTTTATTTGAATATTAATTTTGAAAAATATGTTCACGATAATTGTCATTATTTGAGGTCATTGTATACGTAATATTTATACGGAATAAAAAAAAAATGTAAAATATACTCGTACGCATTTTGTTCTCGAATACACGCAAAATAAATTTTAATTCTAATATAGTTTTTATCATAATAATTCAGAAACTAATTACGCGTTTATTTATATAGGCACTACACGTGTATTCGGTTCATGTACGCTTTGCTACGGAATTATCAAAAACGAACGATCAAATCGTATAGAGAATATGAATTTTATATTTTCTTTTCACGTCGCACTAACGCATTTGAACGATTTGACCGACCACGTCAGTTTTTGCCGTTATATAAAACATTAATTATACCAGACCTTCGCTAATATAAACACGAATTAACATTCGTTTTTTCTAATCAATTCTTGAAAATTCTAAATTTATGTACAGTTATATGAATTTTGAATAAAAAAAAAAAAATACATAATTGTTCCATTCAACTGAGGATGGAACAAAACGTGGTTACAACTGACAAACTACACATTTGCACTTGGGAAAAAAAACGTACAAATGCGTAGAAATCCCGATTCTCGTCATTCTACAATAATAACAATCTAAGAGAAAAAAAAATCGTACTTTCAATTATTATCTATATATTTATTCTTAAATGACCATAAATACAAATTTAATAAATAAGTGTTGCTCGTTAAAAAAAAAAAGAAAATCGGCATTATAACTTTATGACGCGTTAATTAATTTTTGTTTTTACAAATGTAATTCTATTCCGTTTACCTAGTTTTCTATTTGAACGTCAGCGTTTTCATTCGTTATAATACCAAATAGTCAAAGAAAGTTGGGATTTTTTACTCGAATTACTATACTATTATTATACAAGTATTGAATTATTTCATTGTTATTAAACGCATCGACTTTTTTTCTTCTAATCATTTTGTTGCCGCTCGAATTTTAATATAACTATGATATATGGGCATTGGGTTTACGTATTTTATAATAATATCTTTTAGAAAAAATAAAGCCAATAAAATATTATGCTAAAGTAGTTGGCAAAGTTATGTCGTAAGAAAAGAAAAAAAAAGAGAAATTTAAACGATAAAATTCTTAAAACGGTCTTCTATGGTAAAAATCTTGATCTAAAGCGAAATTTGTCTTAAAATGTTTTTGGTTTTTGAACAAGATCATCCCTATTAAATGACGCGACGAATTAAATACTGCATAATATTATCCTGACATTTTTACAAATGTATATTTATTGTATAATTATTTGATACAAATTCAATGAACGAATGCTTAAGATGGATAAGAGTTTTTAAACCGTTAACTTATAATAAATATGTATACACTTTTTTTCTAATAATTCCCGATATTCGATAACAAAATAATACACTGTACATATTGAGTCCTATTGTTATCTATGATAATAAATGTTTGCGGTACTTATTATATATTATTATATACGTATTATAAATTTGACTTTTTCCAAAAAAAAAAAAATTTATATCTATTAGATTTTTATTGAAATATTATCCTTATAATCTTAAATAGTCTTAAATATTAAATCCTTGTAAACATAAATCCGTCGTAAAAATAACTCGTTCGATACTTCTCATTCGATTTCTTCATTGTAGATTCAAGATTAAAATCACGTAAGACTTAACGATTAAAATTTTGTTTCAAGCTTATACTAGCAATTTGTTTTTACCCCGCTATTTTGTTCAATCAAATTTGCCCGTAAGCGCACACTTCTATTACTAAAATAATTGTTTTACGTGGAAAAGAACTCTAAAGGCCACAGTCATACTTTAGACATCAAATTTTTACACAAAAGAAATTATAATATTGTCTATAAAATAACATAGTCATTTCTCAATTATCTTGAATTTCTAAAAAATTATAAGGATTTAAAAATACAATTTTTGTCATTTTTTTTTTAAATCTCATAATCAAGTACAACTGTGGTTATTTCTCCCGCGAAACGGATTTATCGTAAACATGTCCTGTATTTTTACACTTTCATAATTAACGGAAACAAAAAATTACTTTGAACACTCAAACGATTTTATAACTTAAGGCCCAATAAATAAATGTATAAATCCGAACGGTTTATACGCAACAGTATAATTTTCTAATATTATCAATTACTAACAAAGATTTATCCAATACAATCAGGTGAACGCGAAGAAATAGACGTATTTCTAATAATTTCCTAAACACATTTCTGTGCGTTGAGTCCGATATTACACTTGTATTGCAAAAAGGCGAATTCGATTTATCTATTACATTTTACATTTTATAATATGTGTACGGTTATTATTATTTCTAAGTAAATTAATTATATAATTTATTATAACATATTCTATGTATAATATATTTTAAACAACTCATGATGATTTTATGTACATTGTGTTGTATAAACATTACTTTTAAGTTTTTTGTATAACTTCAATAAATAACGTATTAGGTGATCGACATAGGTGAACAATGTGGAGGTGTATAGATTGAAATAGTGTTATTTTTTCTCCCGTGCACTATTCGTTCCTATCGATACATTTTTCACAAAAAAACGTATTAAAATTGTTAACAGATACACTGAATATGCATTTAAAATCCCGCAAAAGCTAAATTTTAAAGAATAATTTTAATCAAAGTATTTTATTTCTATATACCTGTTTATACGTTTTATAATACGCGTATGTCCATTATGTCATCTATAACATACTCCTTAAAAAAAACATTTAAATCAACAAAATTCAAAATTATTCGAAAAATAGAAATTAATCGAAATATTCGATCGTATTATTTTATAATTTAATTGTATCAGTTGTTATCAAATCATTAAAAATTCAATAATAAAAACGACAGAAAGGAAAACTATTCTACATTTTATTTTAATAATGGTTCACTTATGTAATGAGAAATAAATAATTAAACATGCGTTTTTTTTTTTATTACGTTTTAATTACGCCATAATAATAGTATAATTTCTGCAAAATAATACAGCACAAAGTTAGTTAGTGACATAATTGGCACATCAACTGTATTTCTTACATAATAGAAATACTTACGAAATTAAAATTTTTTTTTTATACATTACTTATTTTAGATTATGAGTGGAGTGAATAAATGTTCAATTTTTTCTTCTATGTACGCCTTTTCGACTAGAAAAAGTGCTCTGATCATTACCATGCTAAATAAAATTCTGATAGAAAATTTTGTCTAATTTGTACTTTAGAGAATTCGTTTTTCAATTTTTCACAATAGTATTTTAACGAGTCACAGAAAAATGACATAAAATCGGAGGAAACGCGATTTCTTCAAAATCACCTATATATATATATATAATATTTATATCGTTAATTAAATCTTCGTAATTTCACTTTGTTACATAAAACTGACAGCGATAATTTTGTAAATTATAACGATTCCGTTTCAAAATCGTTTATCGAATAAAATGATTTATCATTGCTTTCAAATATTCCTAGTAATTATATAATTCTAAAATCTCTCTTGTGTTTTAGTAATTAACTTGAACGACTTCCATGCTACCCGCGTCTTGTTATCTTTTATATTTTAATCTTCGTAATAGATTTATATTTGTAATATAAATAAAAAGCATAATTAATATAGGAATTAAAATTAAATGATATAAATAATTAAATGATTCATGGAGCAAAATAGTTATAAAACATATCGTTATATCAAACGAATGACGAGTTCCTAAAAGTAAATTAAAATCCTCATTTTATAAGTTTCATATTATATACTTTAAAAACTGACTTCGTGTGTGGCTTAGTCTGAATTATTACATAGATGGTCTGAATGAGGTTCTTTTTATCTTTTACAGTCATTGTGGTTGTATATTATAGTCATAAAAATCGTGTTCTAAAAAAAATCCATGTCTAGACTGGGCTTTCGGAAATTGTTTTTTGTACGTATTTATTATTTTTTGCCCGACGGCCTTCGAAGTTTTAAATGTTTATTTTATTATATACAAAAAAAACAATAAAAAACAATAATAGTAATAAAAAATGCACGGTAAAAAGAAAAATGACGAGCCGGGCCATGGATAATTGACAAAACGTAGAAATCTTTAAAAAAAAAAAACTCTTCGATGAAAGCGAAATCTCTAGCGTATAATAAATTCATATGGTATAATAATCAATAGGTACAGCGATTAGTATAGCTAGGCTATAGCTGGAATAAGACGGGCGGTGTTGAAAAAATAAATCATTTGGTTCCACGGTGAATACGATTCGAAACACTTTTTAAATCAACACGAGTCGATCATTGCACGCACGTCTTTTATATTATTTGGCGAAGAAAATATTTCTACTTACGACAAATCGACCGTGTCTTTAATTACACGTGTTAATACCAAAAATAGACACGAGTAAATCTTTTAAAAATCTATAAAAAAAATTTAAATCAGTAAAAAATCGATCGAATCTACACATAACGTTTTTCAACAATTTAATTTTACACTTTTCAATCGTATTAATAATACGATAAAAGAAACACTTACGAAACGTGCACACAGACAAACACACACACACACACACATATAATATTTTGTTATTAATAACCAATTGAATATTAATAATAATTAATACCACGCGATAGGATAGCATAAACTCTATAGATGTTATTTAAAAAACAAACTAAACATTATTTACACGTATTAATATTAGAAAAATAAATAACGTTAGAAAATATATATGAAATCGGAATACAAAATATAATATTATACACATAATCAATTTTATCGGAGCATATATCAATCGTTTTCGCGGTATTTTTATAGATGGAAAAAGAAAAAAAAACGAATTGAATAATAACAACCATAACGCAGTATTTTCATTGTAGATTTCGGAACGTTTGTTCATTGTGTTTTGTAAATATTTTCTTGATTTGGGTTTATTTTCATTTTTTTATGTGGTTTTTTTCTCATTTTGAGTTTGGAACGTCGAAATGAATATCTCGGTTTAACGTGTAATACAAAAAGGGGGTGGAATTGCAGAGAAAAAAATTAATGAAAAATCTATTCGCGTTTTACGTCACTACGATTCGTTTCAGAGTAGTCGTGCTGGTCGTTTTGTCGCCGTACTCGGCCGACGGATTCTTCTCTTCGCTTTTGGTTTCAGTACCGGCGCGGTCGTCGACACGCTCGTTCGAATTTTCTCCGGACGCCGTCGAACCGTGGCTAACCTTGTCCTCCAGCGGCTGTTGCGGCTCCGCCCCGCCACCAGTCGTTTGCGGCACGTGTTCCGACCCGGAACCTTGGTGGTACGATGACGACGAAGACGACGACTTCTGCAGCGTCTTCTGCATCTGTTGCAAATGATGCGGATACGACTGGACCGGGTCGTGAGACCGGTGGAAGAGTTGAGTTCCCGAGTATTTCCCTAGTCCGGGTCCGTTTCCGGAAGGGTAGCTGGCGATCTGCATTGGAGGACCTCTGGCGACTGGGAACGGACCGGGCGAGAACGGACCCGGGAACGGGGACGAGATACCGGGGAACGTGGGCGGTATCGAGGAAGACGGGATCAGTACCAGGGTCTGGTACGGGGCTCCGGGCTGTCCGGACGGTATGAGCAACATGATCGGTTGCGCTATGGACCCGCTGCCGGCCGGAGAAACGAACGGCGACTGTTGCACAGTGGTGGACGGGCTCGGCGCCAGCTGATAGCTCTGATAGTGTTTCGGCTGTTTTAACATGTGATACGGCTGATGTTGTGGCACGTGGTGTTTACTGCCGCCACCACCGCCGCCGAGGAAGTCGTATTGAAATTTGCCCACGGACTCGAAGCCGAGTTGCTGCTGCTGTGGCTGATTGTGCTGCACCAGATGGCTGTGCTCGGTCAACGGGACGTGTTTGGACGACGGTACCGTGTACACTTCCTCGGCCAGCAGCTGTTCGGACTGGTGAGGGTTTTGCAAATAATGCGAGTACACCGCGGGCCCGTTCAGGGCTGGATGGTTGGCTGGGAAGACGAACCTGTACGGGAACCCGGTCGCCGACGTCTGGCCGATCATGGACGAAGCGCGCGACTGAAACCGCATCGCGGGATAGTGCTGACCGCGGAACCGACCCCTGTCGTCTTCGATTCCCGCCGCGTTGGGTACCCTGGTCCTCATGCTGCATGCCGCTAGTACGGTCGTCGCCCAAAAGCATACCTAAAACCGTACAACGTTTTTAACGAAATTTACCATTCGCTTATTACATACAACGCATTTTTCTAGAATTTAACTACACGTACGTATATAGCGAACCGCGCGAGTTTACCCGGTTGTGTTAGGTTAGGTTGGTTCGGGAAAACCGCGGAAACTATTAAAGAAGTTACAGTGAACGAAAACAACATGAGGAGTTCGTAAGTCTCGACACGAACCCTTGGCACGTTATTAACACTGGGGAAATTGGATATTATTATTATTATTATTATTATTGTTATTTAAGATTAAGAAAATACAAAATTAAAATTGTTAATCATTTCAATACGAATTATATGTACTTTCAAATAGGTACATAAAACATAAAGTCAGCAATCAGAGAATTATTAACCACAGCATTATGGGTATGGGGCATCGACCCTTAATGTGGTAGTTAATCGAATTTGATTTCAATTTCCATTTCACTCCAAATGTAAACGTATCGATAATCCAGTGGCTTGCTGAGCACTTTCAAATAAGAGGGGAGGAGGGAATATATATAAATATACCGAGTTTCTTACAAGTCATAGGTGTAAAATGGAATTGATAATATTATATAATATCTATGATCTTGCAAATAGCTACATAATATCGATTGTAATTTAATCACGTGGTTTTTATAAAAATAATAATCATTAATTTTTCATTATGCCCAATATTGTGCAAAAAAAAAAAATTATTACGAAACGCAATACACTCAATTTGAGAGACGGTTTTTTATAAATTATTAAAAAATGGAAAAGGATTGATTTTAACTAATATTAGTGATATGAACTGTCCGTTATACACAGAGATCAGTACAGCATGTTGTTATTTCGAGGATCGTTTATTCTGAAGTTTTTATTGAAAAATCGTAAGAAAAAATTGCTATGAGAGGTATAAACGATACTCTCATCCCCTGCCAGTGAGAACGTCTTTGCCATAAACATATATTATATTATTGCCGTCCCACGGCAAACGTTTGTATCGTCTCGTTAAATGTCTTACGATAAATACTCGTCTAATGATACATACATAATCGGTTGATTTAAAGTTATAAATGAATCAAGTTTCATAGTTTCATTCATTCACATTTTAATAACGTTAGCGACGAACTGAGATATTTGTTTAAGAATCGATTAATAGCGGTCTTTTTCTTTTGTTTTGTCAGTGAACTGAGCGTGAAGCATCAATAACAGCAGTCAGCAGGGCGGAAAAATAAAAATCCACGAGAAATTCGACAAGGAAAAAACAAATGTTATGACGAATATAAAAAAGAAAAAAGAAAAATAATACGCAACACACCGGCGGTATGTTAATGGTTTAATTGATTCGCCGTTGTTTTTATTTTTTCTGTTATTAATTCGTTTCGTTTGTTTTTCCGAGTAAAAAATTATTTTTACTTTTGAAAAGTATATTATTTGATTTAATCGATCGTGTCCAATCGAGTCGTATTGTTTATGTTTAAAACACGACTAACTCGAAATTAATACAATTTTAATAACTTAATGGAACTGCAAATGTAAGCTTTTGAAGAAAACAACAATTATTTTCTGATACGAATAAACCACGATAATTTTACCAAACATTTTTACTCTACGAAAAAATTAAAAACGAAAATAATCGCGTACGGTTATTTTTACAACAAGGCTTATTTTAAATTCTTCGTAAAAGTGCGCAAAACGTAAAACTCAAATTCTACGGCGCGCAATACGTATACATTTGATAAGTACCGGCAAAAGTCAATCGTACAATATTATTA